>OX451739.1:282399241-282740214 GCA_948472305.1 Vicia faba | reverse complement strand
ATATATATATATATATATATATATATTCTATTTTATTAAATAACTTTGTAAATTAATTTAGAATTATTTTAATGTTTATTTATTGTTTTCTTCACACCTATTAAATATTTAATTTGAACATAAAAAAGACCAAAATACCTCATAAATACCATATTTTATTTTCAAGACAAAAATACAAAATACTTACTTTTCTTAAAGAAATTTATTTTCTTTTAATCAAGTAGAATTAGGGTTTATTAAAAATCTTCTCTAAAAAATAATTTCCTTTCCTAATTAATTTGAGATAATCTTGATTTATTTATTAGGTTTAGGTTTAAAACTTTTTTCATATAAAAAACCAAACAAAAATCTTCTTTTGCATTTACATATCTTTGCATATTTAATTTATCTTGTATATTATTTATTCCAATATTTGTACATATTCAATTTGGTTGTAATAGCTTAATTAGATTTATATTATTGCAACCCCCATTCATAAATTGTACACCCCCTCCCACAAAGTGTTGTAGTAGCGTAGTAATCTTTAAATTTCGCAATTTATCGCTTTTATATAACATGCTAGTAATTAGGGTTTGTATGGCAAGATAAAACCAATCAAATAGAAAAACCCTAATCCAAGACAAAAACAAGCATGAAAATGACACACTTGCACACAAACACCCCTAGGGTTACTCCACTTGGTTGCCTTATATAAAAATGGTCATATTATGCATGTAAAGTATCTTAGCAAAACAAACAAATACAAGATCATAGTCCCTCAATGACGCTATTCAAGTTGCCTTACAAAAATGATCTTAGTCCCTCAAAAAAGGCTAAGATACTTTGCAATATTTCTAATCATGGTTATACGATGACCCATGCCCATCCCGTTTACATCCAAAGATAGGGTTGCTTACCAAATCAATGGTAAGACAACAATATCAAAAGGAAAGAAAATGAACAAGAAAGACATTTGAGTAGGTAGATTACTTTTAGTTACTTGCTCCATTTCAAACGAATATCCTTGCTATTTTCAAAAACAAACACACACATTTCCAACATCTTACAAACATTGAAAACATTTTCAAAAATGACAAACATCTTTGTATATATTCTTACGAACGAGAATCATTACAAAGATTTCCTAAAATAATGGCCTCTTTTACAAAATACTTTCAAAACCACACAAAGCACAATTTCAAACAAAAGCAAGTGATCTAGCAAGTGACTAAGAGCCCATGGAAAACCATGGATGAAAAGGGTGCTAATACCTTCCCTTTTCATAATCTACCCCCAAACTCAAGAAAAAATCTCAAAGGTCTTTCCTGTGCTTTTTCACCTTTCCTTTTGGATAAAAGAAAAGTCGGTGGAGACTCTTGCTAACCGCAACATTTGCGATCAAACACAAAACCTTTAAGTCAGTTCTCCCACCGTATCACAGAACTGGCGAATCTGCTAGGGAATATCTAAAAGTGGGGTTACCTTAGGGATAGATCACATTTACTTGCTTACATTGTTTGACTTGTATGCTTTACATTTTGGTTCTTTATTTGGGTTTGAATCCTCTACCCGGATTTGGGATACATTATAGGTAAGTAGCAATACACTGTGAGAAACTGTACGGGGTAATACCGACATGGTCTAAGCAATAGCTACGTTAGTGCGACATATTTGTGGGTACCGGTAGCCTTTGAGTTAATCAAAGAGAATACGAGGCCGCTGAGTGATGTCATGAAGCACTAATGAACTTCTAGAACCTTTACTTGACCAACTTGGCCTTTAGGATGTAGTGAGATGATCGACTTTGGTGCAGTACGAAGTTGGTAGGTACTCGATACTACACTCATTGAGGTTTGGTTTCTTGGGATATTTCGGTCGCCATTAAAGAGGCTTGAGCTGAAACAATGACCAAGGAAACAATCCAGTGATATTGAGATCCTTAGAACCTGGTTACTATTACTAGGACAGGTTTAAGCCAACTAAACTTCAAGAGGGTACTTACCTATAAAACTCCATGCAAGCCTAAACTAAGGATTTGTTTGTTTTTCTTGTATATGCATACTTGTACATAACATCATGGACATCATGAACATCATATACATCCACTAACCATTTCAAGGATTTTGGGATTCATCTTTGTTCTTGTTTTGTAGGATATGGATTCACTTTGCAGGAAAACTATTCAAGTCAACCTTGTGAGGATCCCTCCACAACTTAAGAAGCTAGTTTCAAGGATTCCTGAAAACTCTCCATTCACCTAGAGACATGGTCGTCTACTCAACTTGGTCACCTCCAACACAGATGAGGACATGATGAAGGTGCTTTTTCATTTCTTTGATCCTTTGCACCATTGTTTTACATTCCCCGACTATCAACTTGTGCCTACTTTGGAAGAATTCTCCCAACTCTTGAGGATTAACATTCTCAATCAACTACCTTTCAAAGATACGGAAAGAGATCCAAAGCCAGAAGAGATTGCTTAAGCTCTACACTTGCACTCATCTGATGTCACAACCCATTGGGAAACTAGGAGTGGTGTCAAAGGTTTCTTAGCAAAGTTCCTGTTCGAGAAAGCCCAAAGTTGTTGGAATTCCCTAGACTTGCAAGCCTTTGAGGAAATTGTGGCTCTCCTAATCTATGGGATGATTTTGTTCCCAAATCCTGACCAACTCATAGATGTGAACATCGTCAAAATCTTCATATCACGCAACCCGGTGCCTACATTGCTAGGGGATATCCTACACTCTTTTCACATTCGCACAATGAGGAAAAGAGGTGTCCTTATGTGTTGCACTCCTATCTTGGCAAGGTGGTTTATTTCTCATCTTCCCCAATCTATCATAAAGAATGAGCAAGGATTAAGGTGGTCACAAAGGTTGATGACTCTCAAACATTCAGACATTCATTGGTGCACTCGATCTAAAGAGAATGTTATCATCGTCGACCGTTGTGGAGAATTCCCTATTGTACCTCTACTTGGCATTAGGGGAGGCATCAACTACAACCCATGCTTAGCCTTAAGACAGTTTGGTTATGCCCGAAGGGATGCCCCGCATGAAATGCTGATTCAAGGTTTGGTATTCGACTACGACAACGACGATCAAGGTCTTTGCCAGAGATTTATCCAAGCTTGGAGGATGTTAAACAAGGTGGATAGCAAGACTTTGGGGCACAAGAATTCCATCCCTCTTGAGCCTTACCTCAAATGGGTACGAACTCGTGCTCAGAGTCTTATGATACCTTACCCCTCCATTCTCCCGGTAATCATTGAGCCTGTCAAGGAGGGAGATGTTCCATACACTATCCTACATCCTGACATGCCCATATCTCTTGAAGACCTACAAAGGGATTGGATACAACTCAAAGGAGAGCGAGATACTTTCGAAGCCTAATTCTACGCAAGCGAGAAGAAGGTTTTGGAACTCACTAGGCTACTTCATGAGGAGCGGACTCTGAACGCCTACATTGCACCAAAGAGGATGCACACTACTTTTTATCTTAGAGTTTTTGTATTATTTTGTCCAAGGGGAGTTGATGTACTCAAACTTTATCTTATTAATATAACGTGTGTTTCTTTTTGTCTAAAACAAATTTGACTCTTTGAAATCCTTGAAAACATTGCATATGCATATTGATCGTGGGATTTGTACTTATGTATCCAATGATTCGGACTGCAAGTGCACAGTCTTGTCGAGTAGTTTTAAAAGATATCGAACCACAGAGACTGATGAATAGATCTACCGTTTTCTATTGTTACTATGTAAATCTAAAGCTAGTGAATATTTGATTTGGGTAGTAGGGAAACTAATTGCTAAATTAAGTTGTATTTTAATAATCGATGAGCTTAATTACCAGTATGCAACAGTCTTACCTCGGGAACTAGCGACCTGTCGGGCGTCTTTATATTTTCAAAACAGTTTTCAGTAAAACCTATCTAGTTTAAAAACCCTCGTCTCACACTGTAGTTTTGTTGATCTAGGCTATACAGTTAAGTCCTAACGTACGCTTCTGCCATCCCGCAGGAGTTAAAAACACTTTTTGGAAACTAAACAAAATCTTAATTAACTTTAAAGTGCTTCCGCTGTATTTTAAGCCAATTCCTAATTACTACTGTCCTGTTAAAAGATCTCAAACTTCCGCTTTGTTGACCCTAACCTCTATCTGTTTTTTACTTCCGTAACAAAACAATTTAATGATTTGAAAAATAGTAACTTAGGCCAGAAAAGAAAGTTTCGTAGTAAAAATAGTCCCGACTAAGTTACTCGTTCCCTCGGTTGATTGACTTTACATACCGGTATAAGATTTCTAGCCTGACATAATATTAAACCAATTCGCAGAATAATATAAAGGACAAACACAAATAAACATAATTATATTAATTAATAAGCAATAAGAATTTGTAAACATAAACCTGGTAATAACTCTGAAGACAAAAGCACTCCTGCACAAATTGTAGGCTTTGCTTCGATCGGAGAATATATTTAACTGTACAGAAGAAAATAATGCTGAAAGAATAATGCTGGAAAGAAATAATTGGGAAAAGAAAATAATGCTGAAAAGAAAATAATGCTGAAAATAATATTTTGCTGAAAATAATATCTGCTTAATAAAATCTCTAAACTTTCTCTCCAAAAAGAAGAACCCTTTCTACTGTGGTCTTAGGCTCTATTTATAGTGCTTGCTTGATTCGTTGCTCTCGAAAATGTAGGAACGGTTCACTTTTCTTCCTTGAGAAATAATAGGCCATTTAATTGTCACGTTCGTTGCTCTTTTGACTGAGTGGGTGAGAGAATGTAGGAACTCGTTGGATTGATCTTTGAACGTGTTTTAAATGTGTTTCTTTCCGTTGGATGAGGAGAAAGTGGGGTGATAGGCTGTGACATTCGTCACACACAAGTGACTATCGTCACTTGGTCTTCATGGAGCGTGACGTTCGTCACGTCCCCTTAACGGTCGTCAGGGCTTGGTTGCTTGTGGGCCACGTGCTCACACTTGTAATGGGCTTTTGGGCTGGTTTCTTCTCCTTAGGCTCTTTTACTACTTTTTGCACCCTTTTTTCTTCATTTCTTCAAAAGTGTTCGGCTCAGTGCATATCTGCAAAAATAGAAAAATACCTGCATAATACTTATAAAATAATTTAATTCAAACTAAAGTATGAGAAATATTTGGTGTATATCAAGCCAGAAATATCACATATTTGTGTGTCATCAAACTCCCCCATACTTAAACTTTGCTTGTCCTCAAGCAAATGCTAAGTACGATGTTTTTCTAAACATGGTTATGACTCGGATCGACTAATATATAGTTACATTGTGTTTTTGTCAGAAAATCGATGGTTTGATTCATGCTCCATAACTACGTCGGCGACGCTAGACAATCCCATTTTACGTAAACTAGTTACAGGTCCTATCATAGCCTACCTCGAGTATTTGTCTTGTTTTGCCCTTTTCATTCTAGCGCAATCACATTAAGCCCTTTATATTCACACGCACATAGCAGAACAGTCGGTTAGTGGTTATGATCCTTTTAAACTTTTGGAGGTTTCTGGCACAGTAATGTGGCAACCTTTAATTCAAATGTTGGATGCGGGGGATCAGACCGTAATCTGCCCTACCGAGTTCAGTACCAGATGCTCCTGAACCATCCATCAAATGAATTTTCATGTTACTTTGTAAGGTTTACATCATTTGGATTAGGCGATCGGGTGAGGATCGTCCAATTTAATCAGTGTGTTTCCTTGAAACATTTTGCTGAAATATTCTATCATCCACATATATTCATCGACTTCCTGTGTAGTTTGTGTTTAAGACGGTGCTGACTGCTAATATAAACTACTCAAGGTTACTATAAAGACTAAACTCAGGGTGTTGGAAACAACGGGTACTTGAACTGATCTATCATACTCTGGGGTTGTAGAGTGTCTAAACGGTAGAAATTTCGCTTAATCTCGCCCCAATTCCTGATGATTAAAGATTTTGCAGTCTATTTACTTGTCGAGTGAGAGAGAAAAAAATTTTATGGGCTCAAAAAAGAAAGGGGATTCTAAAAGAACAACACAAATTGCTGCAATAGATGACTTGAAAAAAATTTTTTATTGAATTTAAGATAACAGAAGGGAAATTACAAAGAAAATAAAAATTACTAGAAAAAGGGAAATACTTCCTCCCCCATACTTGAATCATACATTGTCCTCAATGTATTGATAGAAGCGGGAAAGGGGAAAGATAACAACATAATCATTCTTCCTCCTCTTGTCTTTGGTATCGGCCACGTCTCCTTGCTCTTCGACGTGCTTGCCCGCCATGTCTGGAAGATTCGCCGCCATCTCTTTGGGATATGATATTATGCAAGTCGTCAACATGGAGTGTTAAGGCTTGCATATCCGCCGTTATTCTTGTGGTGAATTCCAGCATACTTTGATCGTGCCTGAGAGCGAAGTCATTTTGGTCTCTCTGCATTTGTTTCATGAGAGTCATCATCTCGATTTGGCGTGTCTCGAGGCTTTGGTGGCGTTGAGTGGACAACTGGTTTTGTTGCATTATTGCGGCATATATTGCGTCGATAGTGGCGGGATTGTTGGCTTGTTGTGGTTGGGGCTCTTGCTTCTCTAATTCTTCTTCAATTTCGTCAGCGGCAGCGTTGTTAGCCTGACCTTGATTTCCTTGCACATTTTCTCCGGGTTCAGGGGCGTTCAGGTTGTAAAGCCAGTTATCCGGATTACCCAAGTAAGTACGATTATGATTTGGCATGATCACACTATCAACTCTTGCATTCTTAACCATGAGATAGTATCCTCCAGCTTCTCGTACTTTAATCAGGCAGCCAGCTCTACAGTTATCAATGTCCATAAAAACTGCTGGCAGCGGAGGTAGGAGTTGGATTCTTTCCCCCCAGTTCAAGTGAACTGCGATGGCGGTGACGATGCCTCCGATGCAAAAAGGTGTGGTCCCTTCTATTGCAACGAGGTTTTGAATATGGGCCATCATTAAAGTGACGGGATTAAGACGGACGTTTTGAGAAAAGGTACAGTGGAGAGCATATAATTCTTTAGTGTTTACCTTGTTGTTGTTTGCCCTTCCGAATATTGTGTTTGCCATAACACGGTGTAAGAAGTGGATGTTCGGGTTGTGGATGTGAGAGGCGTACCGTGCTTCGGGTGTGACATTTGGTTCGCCGGTTATTCTCTCCCATAGTGCGTATGCACTTCCATTCCAATCCAATTCTGGGGGTATGCGGTATTGCACATTATTCCCTTGGGGAAAATGAAATATGTCGCTCAAAATTTCATGGTTGAGTTGGTACTCTCGGTTGAACATCCAAAAATGAGCGGCTCCCATTAGGTGTGCGTCTGCATCTTCTCGGGTGTGATATGCGTAGGAACTCAAGAATTCCAACGTGAGAGCTTCGTAAGTTGGTGTGTTCATCGTGCTAATAAAGTTTAGGCCAGCTTTATTCAGCAAGCCTTCCATATGAGGTTGCAAGCCTAATTCTTGCAAGCAAGTGTTGTCGATGAACCGTGTGGATGTTAGCCCTCGGTGATGGAATTTTATGTACCTCTCTTTTTGAAGCTCACCGGCTTCTCCTTGTCGGAGCACGAGATGTCGCATGTCAGGTTCGGGTTGGTTGGCCATGAGTGTTGAACTTGATAGAAAAAAATGTATATGTGGTAGAGAGATGGAAAGGGAGTGGTAGTGATGAAACTAAGGATGGAAGGGGAGGGTTTATATAGATGGTTTTGTGGAGTAATAAATTTAATGGTGTTTATGGGAGAATTTTGAAATTTGGGAGGTTATGGGTAAGTGGAGTAAATGGGGTGGTGGAATTTTAATATAAATTTTTCGTGCATCAATGTTATCAACGGTCACGGGATTGAAAAGCGTGGGGGACATTGTCTGCCGATCGTCACACGCTTCCTGACGCTCGTCAGAGTCAAAGACACTCCCTGACGTTCGTCACATGCATACTGACGTTCGTCAGAGTCAGGTCATGTTGGTCTCTTTGACTGCTTTGAATGCGTGCTCCACTAAAGTAATTAATTAATTTCAATTTTGAGAAGTGTATTGCAAGGGATTAGTAGCATATTGTATAGTTGGAAAAATGATATGGTAAATAAGAAGCAAATAAAGATGGTAACAAAAATAAAATAAAACATGATAATAATAATAGAAATTAAGAACAAATGAAAATAATAACGGAAATTGCAAAAAATGAATGCATACTTTGTAAATAGAAATAAATAAAATGGATATGGATAAAATTTTAGGACCGAAAAGTAACATATTATTCGAAAATAATTAAAACCATAATGAGTTTGAGAATAATAATAATGAAAAACAATGAAAAAACCCCCCATACTAAGAACAAACAGTGTCCTCACTGGGGTGGTACAGAAAAACTATCAAGCATGAGGGCCTCCGGGAGGTGGTGCAGAAGCGTGCAGATGTTGATAAATGTGGTCAAACTGCTCCGCGACGACGTCCATGAAATGAAAGAAGTCACGCTGAAGTGTGCTGACATTTTCTTTAACAGTGTCGAGCTCTCTTCGGAGTGTGGTAACATCTATCTGCAGAGTCTTGATCATATGTGCATGATCAGGCATGGGTATGTCATTAGCGGTAGAAACAAGGGGTAGTGTAGGATAATCCAAAGGTTTATAATCGTGGTAACCTGTAGGTGTAGATGGGTCACTCTCCTCCCTCTCAGGGTCGTGTTCGTCTGTCTTCTCTAGGGGATATAGCCAATTTGTCTTGGTATAGACACTGGTATGCTCGGGGCTAGGCAATTTGAAGCAATAGACATGGTTACGTTGGACAAGCAGCTGAAAGTGAGGTGGGCTGAGGTTACCAATCAAAGAAATGTTAAAGCAAAAAGGGATGTCCATGGTATAATATCTGGCGTACGATGTAAGGCGCGACATAGATGACCATATGGATAGGGCCTCGGCTATCATAGTGACTAGCCCGCTGACACAGATGGGGCCATGGGTACACTGAGCTATAGCTGACATGTTGGCAATCATGAATGATGCGCCAATGATTGGTCTGGTCTGAAAAGCACAGTAAATGATGAACAACTCATCCCTAGAAACCGAGAGTTGATTAATGGGTTTTCAAAAAAATGTGAAAGCTAAAATGTGATGGAAATACCTAATAGCAGGGTTATGAATCTCGGTGGCATCAAGGTGGTCGGGGTCCTCGGGATATTGGCCCGCTATGTCTCTCCAAAAGTGATTAAGCTCAAAGTTGAGGTACTCATCCGCCTGGGTTTCCATGTGGGCGTCTAAAGAGCTAGGGAATCCTAGCAGTTGAGCTAGACTGCAAACTGTAAACTGGTGGGTGAAACCGAACAATCTAAAGGACATCTGACCTCTACTACGCCCTAAGCCTTGTGTGGGTTTATAGATGAGGGAGCTCAAGAACTCCAAGGTGAGGTGTTGGTGTGTAGGGTGTTTATGGGCTAGGAACCCCTCCCATCCTATCTGGTTAAACATGAAATAGACACTTTCCCTGATTCCTAAGGCTGTCAAGGTGGGATCATGCACATACGTGGTCATATTCATCTGGCGCTGAGCCAGAATCTCATATCGTCTCTGCTGAGTCTCCGAGGCAAAAATGATAGTATCCATGAATTTTAGCTTGTAGGTTCCTGTGAATCGGTACTAAAATTTGGAAAAGAAAAATGCAAATAAGTAAAATATGTTGTGGGAGAAAGAAAGAAAAGGAAAAAAATCGGAAAGTAAAAATCAGAATGCAGAAATGAAAATATAAAAATAAAAATAAAAGATAAAGATATTTGAGAGATAATAAATAAAATAAAAAATTGTGGGTTGCCTCCCACACAGCGCCTGTTTAATGTCGTTAGCTTGACATTTGTTGTTAGACGTGAATTAGTTTTCACATTAGTGCGGTAACTCTAATAGCGTTAAGCTCGCGGTGTAATCCTTATTTTCGACGCTGTAATAATGCTTTAGGCGTTGTCCGTTTACTAAGAATGGATTCATGGATTTTCCTTTGATTTCTATGGCACCACTAGGGAAAACTTTGGTTACTTCGAATGGTCCAGACCATCGTGAACGGAGTTTTCCAGGGAAAAGTTTTAGACGAGAGTTGAATAGGAGTATTACATCTCCTTCATTGAATTCTTTCCTTGAGATACGTTTGTCATGCCATTTTTTCGTCCTTTCTTTGTAGATCCTTGCATTTTCATATGCATCTAATCTTAGTTCTTCTAATTCATTTATGTCGAGGATCCTTTTCTCTCCTGCCGCAGTGTAGCTTAGGTTTAAAGTTTTAATTGCCCAGTAAGCTTTGTGTTCAATTTCCACTGGCAGGTGGCATGATTTTCCATATATGAGTTTAAAGGGTGTTGTACCTATCGGTGTCTTGAATGTTGTCCTGTAGGCCCATAATGCGTCAGGTAACTTAGCTGACCAATCCTTTCTTGAAGTGGCAACAGTTTTTTCCAGTATTTGTTTTATTTCTCGATTTGAGACTTCCACATGTCCGCTTGTTTGGGGATGGTATGGTGTTGCGACACAGTGCTTCACCCCATATTTGGTTAGGAGTTTATCAAAGATTCGTGATATGAAGTGGGAGCCACCGTCGCTTATAACTTGTTTGGGTACACAAAACCTTGGGAATATAATGGTTTTGAAGAGTTTAATCACGACTCTAGTATCGTTTGTTGGAGAAGCCATTGCTTCAATCCATTTTGAAACGTAATCTACAGCCACGAGTATATATTTGTTTCCGAATGAGGATGGAAATGGTCCCATGAAGTCGATTCCCCATACATCAAAGACTTTCACTTGTAGGATACCAGTCTGAGGTATCTCATCGCGTCTGGATATATTTCTGGTGCGTTGGCATCGGTCGCAGTTTAGGATGGCTGTGTGCACATCTTTCCACAAATTTGGCCACTAGAAGCCAGACTGCAAAATTTTGGCACATGTCTTTGATGTGTTTGCATGACCTTCGTAAGGGGCATCATGACAATGAGAAATAATGCTTTCTATTTCGTTTTCCAGGACGCATCTTCGGAAAATACCGTCTGCGCTCCTCTTGAATAGTAAAGGTTCATCCCAAAAGTAATGTTTCAAATCGTGAAAGAATTTCTTCTTCTGTTGATAAGTCATATCAGGGGGTAGGATTTTGGCAGCTAAGTAATTTGCTATATCCGCATACCATGGTATGGTTTGGATAGAGACCACGGCTTCTTGTATAGCATTATTTATTTGGTCTTGGCTTTCTCGTGAATCACTGTTAGCAGCTTGTGTGTCAAGTCCTAAGAGCAGTTGATTTGGATTTGATTCAGGCGGTTCTTTTTTGGCTTCTCCTAAGTCCATTTGAGCCATCAGACGTTCATACGGGAAGTCATTGTTAATAGGTACTTCTTCTGGTGTCAGTTGTTTCATTCGAGATAAATGGTCGGCTACCACGTTTTCAGTACCTTTTTTGTCTTTAATTTCTAGATCGAACTCTTGTAGAAGCAGAATTCATCTCAAAAATCTCGGCTTTGAGTCTTGCTTGGTTAAGAGATATCTAATAGCTGCGTGGTCTGTATAGATGATTATTTTTGCGCCTACGAGGTAGGAGTGAAATTTGTCTAGTGCGAAGACTACGGCTAAAAGTTCCTTTTCCGTTGTTGCATAATTCATCTGTGCTGGGTCCAAGGTTCTACTAGCATAATATATCGCATGAAGCTTCTTATCCCTTCGTTGTCCCAGGACTCCACCTACGGCGTAATCACTTGCATCACACATGATTTCAAATGGAAGTCTCCAATCGGGTGGTTGCATGATTGGTGTAGATACAAGAGCTGTTTTTAGTTGGTTAAATGCTTTTAGGCATTTGTCATCAAAATCAAATTCAACGTCTTTCATAAGGAGGGTGGTTAGAGGTTTTGATATTTGCAAGAAATCTTTGATGAATTGTCGGTAGAAACCGGCGTGTCCTAAGAAACTGTGTATTTCTCTTACTGTTTTAGGGGGTTGCAAGTTTTATATGACTTCGATCTTAGCTTTATCGACTTCAATCCCCTTTTCAGACACAACGTGTCCTAGTACGATTCCTTGTTTGACCATAAAGTGGCACTTTTCCCAATTCAGAACGAGGTTAACTTTTACGCATCTCTCCAAAACTTTCTCCAAATTCACCAGACAATCTTCAAAACTCTCTCCACATACAGAGAAGTCGTCCATAAAGACTTCCATAATGTTGTCTATGAAATCAACAAAGATTGCCATCATGCATCTCTGAAACGTGGCGGGAGCATTGCATAATCCAAACGGCATTCGTCGGTAGGCGAAAGTTCCATAAGGACATGTGAATGTTGTTTTCTCTTGGTCATCGGGGTGAATAGGGATTTTAAAGAATCCGGAGTAACCGTCTAGATAACAGTAATGTGAGTGCTTAGCTAATCGTTCAAGCATTCGATCAATGAATGGTAGAGGGGAATGGTCCTTTCGAGTGGCCTTGTTTAGCTTCCTATAGTCAATACACATTCTAGCTCCACTTATAGTTCATTCCG
The DNA here is from genome assembly GCA_948472305.1 of Vicia faba. Classification (NCBI taxonomy): domain Eukaryota; kingdom Viridiplantae; phylum Streptophyta; class Magnoliopsida; order Fabales; family Fabaceae; genus Vicia; species Vicia faba. The sequence continues at coordinate 282,727,707 of OX451739.1, read as the reverse complement.
CTACAGCTTCGCCTGCTTTGTTTGTTGTTACCGTTATACCACTTTTCTTTGGTACACAGTGGACTGGGCTTACCCATTGACTATCGGAGATGGGGTATATGATTCCAGCGTTCAAAAGTTTTTTAACTTCATCTTTAACTACGGTGCTCCATATTGGGTTAATTATTCGTTGATGTTCTCTAGAAGATTTGCAGTCGTTCTCCAGCATAATACGATGCATGCATATGGAAGGGCTTATTCCTTTGAGATCTGTAATGTTGTATCCTAAGGCGAAGGGATATTTTCTTAAGACTTGTAATAATTTGTCTATTTCTTGTTGTCCTAAGTCCGTGTTGACAATTACAGGTCGCTTTAACTCAGTGTCAAGGAATTCATATCTGGGGGTCTTAGGTAATGGCTTAAGATCCAATTCCGGTTTTCTTGGACAAGGCATGTGATCGGGTGTCAGAGCTAAGCATTCACTCAGATTGTCGTCTCGGTATTCAGGACACCATTCGTTATCTTTGAATATAAGAGGTGTGGGAATCTTCATGGTTTCGGAATAAGGTATTGGTTCCCATTCAATTTCTCTTACGCATTCGTCCATGATGTCCACCAGATAACATGTGTCATCTATGGCGGGCACTTGTAAGAATTGTGTTAGAATAAATTCGACTTTCTCTTCACCTACTTCAAAGGTTAGTTTGCCCTTTTTTACATCTATGATAGCTCCAGCTGTGGCTAAGAATGGTCTTCCTAAGATGATAGGTGTGATTTCGTCTTCTCTTATATCCATGATTATGAAATCTGTAGGTATGTAGAATTGACCTATTCGTACGGGAACATTTTCTAAGATTCCTACTGGGTATTTGAAGGAGCGATCTGCTAATTGAACTGACATCTTTGTCGGTCTTAGTTCACCCATTTCTAGTTTGTTGCATATGGATAAAGGCATAACGCTAATACTAGCGCCTAGATCACATAGGGCTTTGTCTATGACAAACTTACCTATATGGCTGTTTACCGTGGTTATTGGTAAACAACCGCTGATCCTCCAAATGGTTACTTATTTGGTTACTCGCAGGATCGATCAGATTGATCCTAGGACATAGGTTGATTTTGAGGTTTTGATTAAATTGGATAATGGTTAAATGACAATAAAATAAAGAGGCTTTAAGTAAATTGCATGAAGAAGTAGGCTTGGTAAAATAACTGAAGGCTTAAAGTAAAGGACTTCGACAGGAAAGTAAAGAAGAAAGCAAGTAAAGTTTCTGGAAAAGTAAATGACTTTGATTAATAAAGTTTGTGTTTCACACATACATTTCTCAACAATTCTTTCTCACACGCTGGGTACTCGAATCTATATGAGTGACTTTATATATAATTGTGAACACACGCGAGAAACTGCGTGAACTACTACTATTTATACTAAAACATCCCAAGTAACCGTCGGGCAGTTACACTGCTTTGAGATGATTCCACTTGGCACGTTCTCAACGTTCGACGCCCCAGATCTTTGCACGTTGCACTTGGTAACCGCTGGAAACCGTTTTCCCTCCAAACGCTTGAATTTCAAACTGTTCCACTCTGAACCATCGAACACCTTCGTCGAGAAGCATCCTCGACGAGAAACACCTTCGACGTCGAAGGCAACCAACTTCTCCCTTGGAAGAAATCTTCTAAGCGTAGTGTCATCTTTCGATGGGCATTTCGACAGACCCAGCTGATCGAAAACAACCTTCAGCTTCAATGGCTGACATTAATGAAACAAGGGTGTCGAATTTAAGAGCCAACAAATTGCCCCCCAAGAATGTCTTATTTCGACTCTGAAAGAAAAAGGCATTCTTTGAAATACCATTCGACACCTGTCTTTTCATTCTTAGTCACAAATTAAATTGTGCACTTTTTGCTGTCTTCTACCGACCACTGACAATCCCAAGAAAAAACTATCATTTATCCGTACCTAAGACGTCACCTCAGTACGGCGTGCAGTGTGCCAAACGTCATTTCACAAATTGTCATCATGACAATTCCAAAAAACGAGGGCGCACGCTGCACCCCTCCATTTCTGCAGAACGACTAAAACAACAGGGAGACGCCACGTGTCCCACTACCTTCTGCAACATTAAATGGCATTTAATGTCCTCGATTTTTGGGGATTTTCCCCCACTACTATAAATAGCAGTAAGTACCCATTGTGGGACTTTTTACGCTATCTAGCTTTCAGAATTCTTCATTTGTATACAAACTCTTGTCAACTTTGCAAAACCTCTTTTTCTTCACTTCGTCTTCAACCTCACTACCACCAATGGCATTTGGTTCTTCCAACGCTCCTAGCGCCAACGCACCGTCTGGAAACGTCAAACCTAGGGTTTTCGTCACCGCTCCAGTAGTGACTCCCACGGGCCAACGAAGGGTCCCTGAACCTTTGGACATTGCTGTACGTGATGCTTACTCACGCCACCTTATGATTCCGGTTGGATATTCCAACCAGATCTTTGCTATGTCTGGCCCATTGTACCCAAGCATTGCTGAGGCCATGAAGATCAAAAGTTATTTTCCGGTAGTTGAGAGACTCAAACCGGTTGCATGCTCCAAGAAAGATGCAGAGGATAATGAAGACCCTGCTAAAGAGAAAATCGACCTCCGTTTCTTCAACAAAGGTGTTAGGGCTTTCAGGTCTGGCCCTAGCCTTACTCCTGATTACAGTGCTTGGCTGGAAAAGATGGAGAAACGCCAAGCTTCGATCTGGAAAGACATGGGGATATTCGACCTGGTTATGCTGTCGAAGACAGGTCTTAACTATTCCCCAGAGATATTGATAGCTTCTTTACTCTTCTGGGACTACACCCACTTCACCTTCCATCTTCCCTGTGGAATGCTGACTCCCACACTCTTCGATGTGGCCGCCATCACTGGCCTTCGACCTACTGGGGACTACTTCGACCCGGAGGAAATGTCGGAGGATCAGATTGGATTCTCTGCCACAAAACCAACCTACACCACCTTCATCAATCACTACCACGACAGGTCGACAGATGTTGTGTCGGATGTCGAACATATTGCGTTTCTAGCCTTATGCCTGACACGCTTTGTGTTTTGCTCCAAGTCCTTACAGGTGACCAAGAAGATGGTCACTCTCGCCACTCAACTCCATCATGGCCAAAATATCTGTTTGGCAGAATTGATTTTGGCTAGCCTGTATGAGTCGATTAGTAATGGAGCGACTCTTCTGAAGATTATCGAGAACAGGGCCAGTCTGCTGCTTGCTGGACCTTTTTGGCTGCTCCAACTGTGGCTCAATGCCACCTTCGAATCTTTCTTGCCTAAGAAAATTCAAATAAATGAGCAGGCTCCAGAGATAGCGAACAGACGTGTCGAAGGAACCAGACTGGCTCTGTTGACTCCAATGGAAGATGGACTGGAGCTTCAGCAAACTTTCACAAACTTCATTCTGATGTTTGCTAGAAGGAAAGAGTTTGCTTCGACTATGGCTCCGTTTGCTCGACGGAAGGTTGGCCCAGAGTGGTTCACAAGGCCACATCCTAGGACGTCGAGTGGTCCTCAGGTTGACGAACATACAACAATGTGGGAGGCGTTCCTCACACCAAGAATCATGCCTCTTCGATTCAAGAGCTCTAAGACTCACTTGAGTCTGATTGCATATCAACCAAACCTGGTGTCTCGCCAGTTTGGTATTATTCAAACACTACCTTCTCCAATTTTTCCAAGAGAGAAGTCTATGTTATACTTCTGCAACGACTACACCGAAGAAGCTTCCACTAAGCATATCGGCAGATATGCTGGTCGAACAGTTCTTTCGTTGTTTGACTACCAGCTTAACTTTCTTTGCTCACCATCCTTCGAGGAGTGGTGGAAAAGTTATTACGCTGAGGAGTTTTTCGACGAGAAGGACTTCGTGGATGAGCTTCAGAAATCTTTTGTCCTTGTCTTGGACAAAATAAAGAAATGTAAGTTCATCCTTTCAAATTACTTTGTCTTTCTCTTTCGACTGCTAGCCTGTTAATTATTTTATCTGCTTTCAGTTGTTCGAAAGCCTACAACCAAGAAGGCTGCAGAAGGCCAACAGGGAGGAGGCCCCTTAACAAAACCTCCACCGCCGGCGAAGACTATAGTGCCGGCGAAGACCACAACAAACCAACAGGGGGAAGGCCCTTCGAAAAAGCCTTATGTATCGGTAACCAGACTTTCATTATTTTCTTCTGGCTTTGACTTTTGACTTTCGATGCAACTGCTAAATCGAACTCCCATTGGTTTTTTAGGCACCTTCGCCCAAGAAACGACCAGCACTGACGGTCGAATCCGGGAGCGACGAAGAAGATGATTCTCCCCCTGCTCCTCTAAAAAGGCGAAAGTTGAAGAAAGACGTTCCTGCTCCTGAGGGTCGAACAATTAGAATAAAGGTTGCTGGGAGAAAGCCCATGCCACCTCCAGTAATCATTGAGGAGCCAACGAAGGAGGAATTAAACGTTCTCCTCAATAAGCCTGTCGAAAGCGACAATTCCAGCCCTGGGGCTGAAGCTAATTTACAGGTAATCTCTTAGATCTCTTTGTAATTCAGGTGCCGATACCTACATTCGACTATGTCTCTTTCGAATTTTGAAGATTCTTCTTCTCTTTTCAGGACACCACTGAAAGCTCACCGCTAAGGACTTCTGAAACATTGGAGTCTGCTGAACTCAGCAGGCCACAAGAAAAAGACTTGGCGAACGATGAAGCCCATACTGAAATAAATGAGGCCAATGCTGAGACGGCAGAAAAACCAGCAAAAGATCCTCAAACAGAAGAGCAACAGCCACAAGAGATTCAGGTGGTGGATCTGTCGGAAGAGAATCGTGACGAAGGGGACCACGGCAACGCTGGCGAAGAGGATCAAGGTGCCGCTGGCGAAGAGAACCAAGGTGACGCTGGCGAAGGGCACCATGATGACGCTGGCGAAGGGCACCATGATGACGCTGGTACTGCCGCAGTCCGAGACGAAGGGAATCAAGTCGAGGCAACTGTCACTCAACAGCCTCAAACCCAAGACAATGTTGTTGCAAGGGCTGTTACCTCAACAAAGCATAGGTCGAAAGAGGACTTAGAACTCTTGAAGCAAACTGATCCTATTAGTTATCTGAACGCCATCATCGAGAGCAAAAGTTCGTCTGATGCTAGTCAGGAGGTTCCTACCCTATCGGGGAAGTCCACTGAAACTTCTCCTTTCAATGAGGCTTTGACGAAGGTTAAGGCTCAGTTTTTCAAGAAGGACTTGATGAAAGCTTTGGAGGGGGACCCTACTGCTCCATCATATTTGGGGGCTGTTTTGAATGTCGTAGACTTGTTAGCTGTGCCTCCAGAAGTCTCAGGCTTTATCATGGAGTTACACTCCATTATTGATCAAGTCTCAGCAGATTATCGGCGACAAAGGGGCTTTAATAGCCAGCTTGAAGTGTTATATGGCAAAAGCTCTTCTGCATGGACTGCTGTTTCGAAGACAACTTCTCGAATTGCGGAGTTGTCGAAGCAAAAAGCATCTAAACAAGAAGAAGTTGATGCCATCGATCGAGAGAATGCTTCCTTCAGGGCGCAAATCGAAGAAATAGAGGCTAAGATAAATGCCAATACTAAGCGCAAGGAGGAACTTCTCTCGACCGTCCCAGACACCGAAAGTCAAACTGAAATCACACAAGGCCTAGAATTTGCTGAGAAAGCCCAAGGCTTCGACGATCAGATTGCCAAGCTTGTGCAGGCGAATGCCTGGTGCAACAAAAGATTGGAGCTGCAGCAAATCAAATACCTTCGACTCAAAGACTCCATTCCCTTCTGATTGATTCAGCTTTTTAACCATATTTTGTAATATGTATTCGACAACATTGCCATCTTGGCTAAATTATAAAATTTTCCATTTTGGCTTTTTTATGGTTAATTTAGTCATTACTTTGTTATTTTATTTTTATCTCTTGGAGTGTAGGTTTGTATTTTTTCAAATATTTACCATTTACTCTCAAGAGCCTTTTATCTTCACCTAGCTCTTCGACTTCATAGGCTCCACCAGAAAAAGTCTGGATAACTCTGAATGGTCCTTCCCATTTGGGTGACCATTTTCCCATGCTTCGATCCCTTCGATCCATGGGAAGAATCACCTTCCAAACTAGTTCTTCAGGCGAAAATACCTTAGGTTTCACCTTTTTATTATAAGAGTCTTCTACTCTTTTCTTCTGAAGCCTGAGTAGGTCAAGAGCGCGCAACCTTTCTTCGTCTAAATCCACTAATTCGTCTAACATCATATTCCAATAAATTTCAGAGGGAATATCATAATGTCTCTGAACCCTTGCAGATTGAAGACAAATTTCTGCTGGCAACACTGCGTCATGACCAAAAGTTAGCCTGTATGGTGTTGTACCTATGGCTTCTTTTGGGGACGTTCGACAAGCCCACAAAATATGGTCTAACGTCTTATGCCAATTTTTTGGTTTCTTCCCAACATGCTTTTTTATCAAGCCAATCACTACTTTGTTTGCTGCTTCGACTTGACCATTTTCCTGTGCATAATAAGGCGTTGATGTTAGGAGTTTGAAACCTGTTTCCTGAGCGAATTCCTGCATCTTTCGACCAGTGAAAACTGATCCTTGATCAGTTGTTATAGTCTCAGGGATTCCATACCTAAAGATAATGTTCTTTTGAATAAATTCAATGACATTTTCTTGGTCTACATTGACTAAAGGTATAGCTTCGATCCACTTAGTAAAATAATCAATGCCTACCAGTATATACTTCTGACTCTTTGATGATGCTGGTCGAATCTCTCCAATGAGGTCCAACGCCCATCCTCTAAAGGGCCAAGGTTTCACTATCGAGTGAAGTTCGCTTGCTGGTACATGCTGGATGCCTGTATGGACTTGACATTCTTGGCAACCTTTGGCGAACTCAACACAATCTTTCAGCATAGTGGGCCAGTATAGTCCTTGTCGAAACAACAACCATTTCATTTTATGGCCTGCTTGGTGAGCCCCACATGCTCCAGCGTGCGTAGTCGAAAGGGCTATGTATGCCTCAGTTTCACTTAAGCATTTTAGCAATACCCCTTCAGGCGTCTTCTTGAATAACTCATTACCCATGAGTACATAACTCAACGCCCTGTACTTTGTTTTTCGTTCTGTCGAAGCTCCTGGATTTTGAAGATAATCCACAATGGGTTTCCTCCAATCTTGTTCTGACAAATTATCTATGAACGAAATTTCGAAGTTACTTTGATCAGCATATCCTAGTCTCGTCGATTCCAAGTCTGTTGGTGATAGACAAGTTGCTTTTATCTTTTCTCGAACTTCATATTGCTCTTTGTAATCTCGTTTTTGAAATCCTATACCCATATGCAATTTGTGCCAAGTCGTTGGCTATTTGATTTTCCACTCTGGGTATGTGTCGAATATTGACCATTTCAAATTTTTTCAATAAACGATTTGCTATCACAAAGTACATAATGAGATTTTCTCTTATGCATTTATATTCCTTTGTGACTTGCTTAATGACTACCTCTGAGTCTCCCATTATTTCGACTCGAGTTGCCCCCAATTCCAACAATATCTCAAGGCCAGTAATTAGAGCTTCATACTCAGCCTCATTGTTCGAACAAGAACCTGATATCTTGTACTTGAATGTTGTTGGAATTTTTTCTGGAGAAATGATCAAGACTCCTACCCCTGTTCCATCTTTATGGCTGGAACCATCGAAGTAGAATTTCCAAGGCTCTATCTCCACATAATTAATATCCTCAACTTGAATTGAGTGGTCGACTATAAAGTCTGCAACCACTTGTCCTTTCACTGCCTTAAGAGGCATAAAGGTCAAGGAGTATTCAGTTAATGCTAATGCCCACTTGCCAATTCGACTATGCAAGATAGGTTTCGACAACATATACTTGAAAACATCAAAATGAGACGAAACATACACATCAACTGGTTTTATATATTGCTTGAGTTTTGTACAAGAGAAATACAGACATAGACACAATTTTTCAACTTCACTATATCTAGTTTCTGCATCGTTCAAAACTCTACTAAGATAGTAAATGGGTCTTTCGACTCCATTCTCATCTTCTTGGGCTAACATGCTTCCCAAAGTTTTGTCGGATGCAGCTATGTACAATCTCATACTCCTATTGCTACAAGGAGGCACCAAAATAGGTGGCTTAGTGAGGTACCCTTTGATTTTGTCGAAGGCTTCTTGTTGCTCTTGCCCCCATTCGAACCCCTCTTTATTCAATCGAAGTAAGGGTGAAAAGGCTTGAGCTTTCCCACTTAGGTTAGATATGAATCTCCTTAAGAAATTTATCTTGCCTAACAGAGATTGCAGTTCCTTCTTATTCGATGGCGCTTTCGCTTCTAGAATTGCCTTCGTCTTGTTCTGGTTGATTTCGATTCCTTTCTTGTGGACAACGAAGCCCAAGAAATCTCCAGCTTTCACACAGAATGCACACTTCAAAGGGTTCATCTTCAGACCATGTTCTCTCATTCTTTCGAATGATTGTCGAAGGTGGTCAATATGATTCTTCCTGGAAACAGATTTTATAACAATGTCATCAATATATACTTGCATAAAAGTGTTAATAAAATCATGGAAGATAGTATTCATTGCTCGCTGGTATGTTGCCCCAGCGTTCTTTAGGCCAAAAGGCATCACTACCCATTCGTAAGTGCCTAGGGCCCCAGGGCATCGAAAAGCTGTTTTCGACACATCCTCTTCAGCAATGAATATTTGATTATATCCTGAATAACCATCGAGCATACTCAGGTATTCATAGCCAGCGGCAGAATCGACTAGCATTTCCGCCACAGGCATAGGATATTCATCTTTGGGCGTAGCAGCATTCAAATCTCTGAAATCTATGCACACCCTTAATGTACCATTTTTCTTAATCACTGGCACAATGTTTGCAATCCATTCGACATACCTTGTAACACGTATGAATTTGCATTTCAGCAGTCTTTCGACTTCCGTTTTGATCTTCGACAGTATTTATGGAGCGAAGCGTCTTGGACTTTGCTTGATTGGCTTCTTCCCAGGTTTGATTGGCAACTGAAGTTCTACCAATCCTCTGTCGAGACCAGGCATTTCTTCGTAATCCCATGCAAAACAGTCCTTGAACTCTTTCAACAATTGGATTACTTCCAACCTAAGTTCTGGGTCAATTTTGGCGCTGATGTAAGTTGGCCTTTTCTCTGACCCTTCGCCTAAGTTGATTTCTTCTAAAGGATCTTGCGCTAACATTTTAATGTTGTTCGCCAAGGGGTCCTTTTCGAAGCCCAAAGGCTCATCGTCATAGATGGCGTCGAGCCTCTGTTCCTGCATTTCTTCTTGCATGATATCAGGGGGTTCTGGATCGAAATCCTTTCCTGGACCTGCAGCAGATAAATGTTGATCATTGGTCTGTGTGGCCATGTACTTCACTTCGGCTTCGAGAGCCGTTATCATCTTAGTTTCGGCTACATAAGCCGAAATTCGCTTCAAAGATTGTGACTCAGTCATTATCACTTAATTCACTTCCCCAACAAGTTGGTTGGATATCAGTTAACCCACTGAAGTCTATGTGGGACAAGTCTTCTCTGTCCCATTGGAAACCATGCTCAGGATGCAGGTATAGGGAACAAAAAGTATTTGGCGCTGGCGCCATGTCGAAGTCAGGTGTTGGACATGGCCCTATGTGAGCCAAGTTCTTGTCGAAATCTGCCAACCCCAGGTGATTCACTTCGCCCAGGTAATAGCTTTGATATGCCTCTATGTTTTCGACCATCCCATCTGGACGCCATAGGAGCATCCTCTGGTGCATTGATGATGGCACAACTCCAACACCATGAATCCATTCACGGCCCAACAAAAGATTGTAGTTAGGTTTGGCCGATATGACCATAAACATTGTTGGTCGAAGGATATACCCTACTTTGATATCTAGTTGGATCACTCCCATAGTGGTCCCTATGCCGCCCTCATAGTTCGACAGGACCATGTTGTGAGGCTTAATGTCCTCATCCCTTTTGCCAATTTTCCTTAGCATAGAGTGAGGAATAATGTTGATGGTTGCCCCACAATCCACCAATATTTTATTCACTGTAGTTTCTTCGAGTTTAGCCCTTATAAATAAAGGCTTGAGGTGATTTTTCACCGCCTCTATGGGTGGTTCGAAGAATCCATTTTGTTCCTCAGTGGTGCCATTGTCCATGACGAAATAGCACACTGGCCTATGTTTGGCCATTTCTTGCTCCACTTCCCAGTCACTTTCTTCGACCTCCACCTGTCGGTTGAATTCTCTGGGCAGCACTGAGACTATATTCACCATTATGTCCAAAGTATCATCAGACTCAGAATCGTCTTCGTCCTCGACTTCACCTTGGTTAGGCCAAACTAGCCTGTTGGTTACTGGCTCTCTTTCTAGAGGTTTCCTTTGCTTCCTTAGAGGAACATTCGAACTGGTTTCTGCCTTTGGTTCATTGGCAGCCTCCCTCTCAGCTTTTTGTCTCCTTTGGTATCTCCTCCATTGAGATCGAGACATGGGATTTTTCCCTTTGTAGTTGCTTGACACTTGTGCAACTTTGGGTGCAGCAACTTGAGGCTCTTTCTTTTGAGTTAAAGATGAACCCCTTGGCACGTCGAAAGAGTGCCATCTCTCCTCACTTGGCCTTTTTCGACCAGAGGTTTTGTACCAGGTATCTACCGGCACATTTGTTGGAGGCCTGAAAGTCAATGGCCTCTTTTCTTGGTTTGAACCTCTTTGGGAGGCTCTTCTGGGGTCATGTCGAAGATCAACACTTTCCTTTCTCTTGTTTGCTGCTCTTACGCCTTGAATATGCTCAGCAGCTTTTTTGTCAAAGATCGAACTGCATCTTGGACACAGCATCACCTCTGACTTCTTTTTCTGGCATCTTTGTAGGAAATCTGCCAGATTTTCATTTTCCCGAGGGAAAGCAGTCTTATTAGCTTGTTCTTGCCTCATGGCCTCTTCTGATGCTTTTGGGTCAGAGAGTTCGACCATGTTGATATTCATTGTATCTTTGTTGGCAAGAGTTAACTGCTTCATTTGTATCTCCAAATTCTCCGTCTGGCCTTGAACTGTGGCCAAGTGAGAACTGGGTTTTGGTCCAGTTTTTTGTGCTTCAACGGTTTCTAGCTTTGGGCTTTCGACCGCTTTCTGAACTGCTTCAATTGTCTTTCTGGATAAATTTCCAGAGAAACTGCCAAAGATTGGCATGTTGATATGGTCCTTTGAGACTTCGACCATTGTGATTCCTGGCCTCTTCGACTGGCTCCTGGTTGCCTCGATCATGTTCACCTCAGAAGGCTCAGCATAGTGGGCTTCAGCCTGCAATGGATTTGAGTCGACAGCCATGGGGGTCTTGTCAGCAAACTTCAACCGCCCTTCTTCGATAGCGTCTTGCACAAGATTCCTGAAAATAAAACATTGAGAAGTTTTATGGCCCAAAAAATTATGATATTTGCAAAAGCCTCTCTTCTTTCTTTGATCAAGAGGAGGCACTTTTACCCCTGGGGGTACTATCATTTGGCCATCTTTTACAAGCAAGTCAAATATTTCATCACATTTTGTGATGTCAAAATTATAAGTCTTTTTGGGGAACCTATCGTTGGTCCTTTCTGGACCAATGGGATTTTTCCCACTTGAGGGGACTAACAGTTTGCAAGAGTATGGTGGCCCTTGATTTAGTTCTGCTAAATCGACTTCTCCTTCTTCGACAGTTATAGTGTCGTCAAAGGATTCTGGATCTTCGTCATCCATCTCAACATACGCTATCCTCTCTCTCTTATGAGTTTTCGTTGCCTTTGCTTTTTCAGCTTTGAGGCGTTCTACCTGTCGAACTCTATCGGCCAGTTGGGCCATGTCTCTCAGGTATTGAGTGTCTAACTTCTTCCTAATGGAATAATCTAAACCGCCTGCGGCTATTTCGACTAACTCATGTTCCGGCACTTGTGTAAAACATCTCGCCTTGAGCAACCTAAACCTATTTAGATATTCGTCTATAGGTTCAGTGAAACGTCTCTTTACACTGGCCAATTCTTTCAGGCTTATCTTGGTTTGCCCCATGTAGAATTGTTCATGGAACAATCTTTCCAACTGGGTCCAATGATGGATCGAATTGGGGGGGAGAGTTGTAAACCAAGTAAAAGCGTTCTTTGTTAAAGAACTTGGGAAGTACTTGATCCTCAGGTTTTCGTTATTCGAAATATCTCCTGCTTCGATCAAGTATCTCGCCACATGTTCGACAGTAGATTCTGTCGTGTCCCCAGAGAACTTAGTGAATTTGGGAACTTTACATCTAGGAGGTAAGTCTGTTTGTAATACGTATTCTGACAATGGGGATGTAAAGTTGGGCCTTCGAAAGCCCATGTTCATCCCATTCTAAGTCATGATCCTTTCGATCATGGTTGCCAGATTATTTTCCAAACCCATGTTTTGGTATTGGATATGCTGAACTACTTCGTCAGCATTTTGGTTTCTGTTAACTAACCTTACCTCTGGGGTTATTACCCTGGGTTCCTCGACAGGTTGCTCCAAACGTGCCCTAAGGTTTTCTTCGACAGGCTGTTGGACTTGGTTGATGGTGGTTTCTTCCTCTAAGAATATACCCTGGTTTCCCCTTATTTGCGCCCTTTGGGGCTGTCGAATAGGTTGGGGTACTCCAAAGAAATCAGCCAAACGCGTCATTTGCGCTGTCATCTGCTGATTCGATTGAGTAGTGTTTTGTATTAGAGGGTTCAGCACTGTACTTAAAGTTTGTGCCAACATTTGCACTATATCATGGTTGCTTTCGTCCATTTGTTGCCTCAAGACTGCTGTCGAGGCATTTGTAAGGCCTTGTGCTACTTGGGACGTTCCTCCTAAGAGTTGGGTCCTATTTCTATTCGCCATGCCTACTCCAGAACCTTGGAGTGGCGAAGAGGCACTCACTAAAGGGTCTGAAAAAGTGGACGCAGCATTCGTCAGGCTAGCCAAGTCAGAAGTTGGCATGCCATAGAGTGGCTCTCGATTATGACCGCCTGTCATAAATCCTGGGGGAACAAAAGTCCTTGTGCCTAAATTTCCCCTTGGTGGGGGATTTCCCAAAGGCACTCTGGGGCCTGTGAACGGAGGTAATGGCCCCGTTGCTGTGACCGTTACTGCTGGTGTCGAACCAGCGGTTATCGCTTCACTTACGGTCGGGATAACCGTTGCTCCCACATTTGTTTGTGGGATTTCGTTATTGTTTGGCGGATTCGCCATCTCTTCCCTTCTTCTAGTAGTATTGTTATCGTTAGTGTATATTCTACCACTTCTCAATAACATACAACGCTCCTCGAAAAGGATGAGATTATTTTCAGAAATCAACACACAGTCCCACCGGGTGTGCCAATTTGTTTACCGTGGTTATTGGTAAACAACCGCTGATCCTCCAAATGGTTACTTATTTGGTTACTCGCAGGATCGATCAGATTGATCCTAGGACATAGGTTGATTTTGAGGTTTTGATTAAATTGGATAATGGTTAAATGACAATAAAATAAAGAGGCTTTAAGTAAATTGCATGAAGAAGTAGGCTTGGTAAAATAACTGAAGGCTTAAAGTAAAGGACTTCGACAGGAAAGTAAAGAAGAAAGCAAGTAAAGTTTCTGGAAAAGTAAATGACTTTGATTAATAAAGTTGGTGTTTCACACATACATTTCTCAACAATTCTTTCTCACACGCTGGGTACTCGAATCTATATGAGTGACTTTGTATATAATTATGAACACACGCGAGAAACTGCGTGAACTACTACTATTTATACTAAAACATCCCAAGTAACCGTCGGGCAGTTACACTGCTTCGAGATGATTCCACTTGGCACGTTCTCAACGTTCGACGCCCCAGATCTTTGCACGTTGCACTTGGTAACCGCTGGAAACCGTTTTCCCTCCAAACGCTTGAATTTCAAACTGTTCCACTCTGAACCATCGAACACCTTCGTCGAGAAGCATCCTCGATGAGAAACACCTTCGACGTCGAAGGCAACCAACTTCTCCCTTGGAAGAAATCTTCTAAGCGTAGTGTCATCTTTCGATGGGCATTTCGACAGACCCAGCTGATCGAAAACAACCTTCAGCTTCAATGGCTGACATTAATGAAACAAGGGTGTCGAATTTAAGAGCCAACAATGGCATGGTATAGAGAAACTTCCGCGGTCTTTCAGCTTAGGAGGCATCTTGTTCTGGATAATCGCGCTACATTCTGCTGTAAGCGTTACCGTTTCGTTATCTTCTAGCTTTTTCTTGTTAGATAAGATTTCCTTGAGGAATTTGTCATAGGAGCGCATTTGAGTTATAGCTTATGTGAAAGGAATTGTTATATTGAGTTGTTTCAAAAGTTCTACGAATTTTTTAAATTGCCCTACATTCTTGGGTTTGGCTAATCTACCAGGAAAAGGGATTTGGGGTTTATAAGGCGGTGGAGGCACATAAGGTTTTTCTTTTTCTTTGGCCTCTCCTCCTTTATCTTCTTCGTCTACCTCTGGTTTCTCTGGTTGATTCTCCTTCTCAGTTGACGTTTCAGCCTTTTGATACATACTTTGATTTGACAGTCTTGGGTCTGGTGGTCCATCTAACTCGGTTCCACTCCTTAATATGATGGCATGAGCATGCCCCTTTGGGTTAGGTTGTGGTTGACCGGGAAACGTATCAGTCGGTGCGGCTGTAGGTGCTTGTTGTTGAGCCACTTGAGATATTTGGGTTTCTAACATTTTATTGTGGGTGGCCAAAGCATCTATTTTATTTGCTAATTGTTTTATCTGCTCATTAGTGTGTATGTTTTGATTTTGGACGTCTTTATTTGTTTGCGCTTGAGTAGCTATGAAGTTCTCCATCATCAGTTCTAAGTTTGATTTTTTAGGTACACTAGGAGCATTTGCAGGGGCTTTCTGATATCCATGTGGTACGGCAGGTGCTTGGTTTGGAGCATACAACGCATTGGGGTTTTTATATGAGAAATTTGGGTGATTTTTCCATCCAGGGTTGTACGTGTTTGAGTAAGGGTTTCCTTGAGCATAATTCACTTGGTCAGCTGGAGTTCCTGCCAAGATCTTACATTCCGTGACTAGATGTCCAGGTACTCCGCATATTTCGCAATTGGGAGTTATAGCAGCCACGGTGGCTGGAGGTATTGCGGTCAAATTATCAATCTTTAGGGTGAGGGCATCTACCTTAGCATGGACACTGTCTAGGTCGCTTATCTCATACGTTCCTCCTTTTGTCGGTGCTTTCTCTGTAGTACCTTTGTCAGTGTGTCCTCTTTCACTTCCCCACTGATAGTGGTTTTGGGCCATACTTTCGATTAGAGCATAGGCAGCGGTGTAGGATTTGTCCATAAGTGCACCACATGCGGCAGCGTCTATTGTTAATCTTGTATTATAGAGGAGACCATTATAGAAGGCGTGGATAATCAACCATTCTTCCAGGCCATGATGTGGGCATAGTCTCATCAGATCTTTGTATCTTTCCCAAGCATCGAAAAGGGATCCGTTCTCCTGTTGTCTAAAATCGCTTATCTGAGATCTTAGCATAGCTGTTTTGCTTGGTGGAAAATATCTCGCAAGAAAAACTTTCTTCAGCTCGTCCCATGTAGTGACTGAGTTTGCGGGTAGAAATTGGAGCCAAGCTCTTGCTCTGTCTCTTAGAGAGAAAGGGAAGAGACGAAGTCTTATTGCTTCTTGACTGACCCCATTGTTCTTGATTGTATCTGCGTACTATAGGAATATTGATAGATGAAGATTAGGGTCTTCCATCGACCCACCAGAGAATTGGTTTTGTTGCACAGCGGATAACAAAGAGGGTTTCAGCTCAAAGTTGTTAGCCTCGATCGGAGGGGCAGCAATGCTGTTATGTGGTTCATCTTGTGAGGGTATGGCATAGGATTTGAGTGGGCGCGGAGCAGGATTTGCAGCCATTTCTTCGGTTGGTGGAGAAATAGGAGGTTCGAGTGATTGACGAGGTTGAGTGTTATGCAAGAGATGGTACTCTTGAATGCGGCGTCTAAGTCTGAGATAACGCTCGATATCATTGATTTGTATGTATAACGGCTCGTCTTGCGAATGAGTGTTTGGCATACAAAATTAACGAAGATAAGAAAAGAAATAGAGAAGAAAAGAAAGAAAGAAGTTTTTGCTCTAGTCTCTACTGCGTAGCAAAAGAGTAGCGATATCGACTTAAATCAGTCCCCGGCAACGGCGCCAAAAACTTGATCGTGGGATTTGTACTTATGTATCCACTGATTCGGACTGCAAGTGCACAGTCTTGTCGAGTAGTTTTAAAAGATATCGAACCACAGAGACTGATGAATCGATCTACCATTTTCTATTGTTACTATGTAAATCTAAAGCTAATGAATATTTGATTTGGGTTGTAGGGAAACTAATCGCTAAATTAAGTTGTACTTTAATAATCGATGAGCTTAATTACCAGTATGCAACAGTCTTACCTCGGGAACTAGTGACCTGTCGGGCGTCTTTATATTTTCAAAACAGTTTTCAGTAAAACCTATCTAGTTTAAAAACCCTCGTCTCACACTGTCATTTTGTTGATCTAGGCTATGCAGTTAAGTCCTAACGTACGCTTCCGCCATCCCGCAGGAGTTAAAAACACTTTTTGGAAACTAAACAAAATCTTAATTAACCTTAAGTGCTTCCGCTGTATTTTAAGCCAATGCCTAATTATTATTGTCCAGTTAAAAGATCTCAAACTTCCGCTTTGTTGACCCTAACCTCTGTCTGTTTTTTACTTCCATAACAAAACAATTTAATGATTTGAAAAATAGTAACTTAGGCCAGAAAAGAAAGTTTCATAGTAAAAATAGTCCCATGCCGGTATAAGATTTCTAGCCTGACATGATATTAAACCAAATCGCAGAATAATATAAAGGACAAACACAAATAAACATAATTATATTAATTAATAAGCAATAAGAATTTGTAAACATAAACCTAGTAATAACTCTGAAGACAGAAGCACTCCTGCACAAATTGTAGGCTTTGCTTCGATCGGAGAATATATTTAACCGTACAAAAGAAAATAATGCTGGAAAGAAATAACTGGGAAAAGAAAATAATGCTGAAAAGAAAATAATGCTGAAAATAATATTCTGCTGAAAATAATATTTGCTTAATAAAATCTCTAAACTTTCTCGCCAAAAAGAAAAACCCTTTCTACTGTGGTCTCAGGCTCTATTTATAGTGCTTGCTTGATTCGTTGCTCCCGAAAATATAGGAACGGTTCACTTTTCTTCCTTGAGAAATAATAGGCCATTTAATTGTCACGTTCGTTGCTCTATTGACTGAGTGGGTGAGAGAATGTAGAACTCGTTGGATTGATCTTTGAACGTGTTTCTGTCCGTTGGATGAGGAGAAAGTGGGGTGATAGGCTGTGACGTTCGTCACACGCAAGTGACTATCGTCACTTGGTCTTCATGGAGCGTGACGTTCGTCACGTCCCCTTGACGGTCGTTAGGGCTTGGTTGCTTGTGGGACACGTGCTCACACTTGTAATGGGCTTTTGAGCTGGTTTCTTCTCCTTAGGCTCTTTTACTACTTTTTGCACCCTTTTTTCTTCATTTCTTCAAAAGTGTTCGGCTCAGTGCATATCTGCAAAAATAGAAAAATACCTGCATAATACTTATAAAATAATTTAATTCAAACTAAAGTATGAGAAATATTTGGTGTATATCAAGCCAGAAATATCACATATTTGTGTGTCATCACATATATCATTCATCATAACATAAACAGGTCTTTTGCAACAAGTCTCCTCATCTCTCTACTATTTATTTCAGTAAGATGGATCTCGAATAAACAATGAAAGATCTCCAAGCTCAGAACACGCAATTTCAACAGTTGCTCATGACCCTAGCCAAGGGGTAAGAAGAGTTGAAGACTCTGCTAGCTGAAGAGAGGAAAAAGAAAACAAAGAAGGTAATTGGAGTCTTAAACATGGGGAGAAGATTTCATGGGCAGACAAGAAGGACTTTGAATTTTGCAACAACATCCGGTGAAAGAGAGGGGAAAGGCAAGGAAACAGTTGTCCCATCAGAATCGAGAGAAGAGGAAGAGGAAGAAGAAGACTACTCTGAGGAACAGTATCCTCCAACTGATGACAAGTACATACATCTTGAAGAGCGGTTGAGCGCGATGGAAATACAAAAGGTGTCAGGCTTAGACTTTGAGGAATTGGGACTAGTGTCGGGAATTGTGATTCCTCCGAAATTCAAAGTGCCTACATTTGCCAAATATGATGGAGTGTCATGCCCTAAAATGCATCTCCGGTCATATGTGAGAAAAATCCAACCCCACACCGCTGATAAAGACTTATGGGTGCACTTTTTCCAAGACAGTCTGTCTGGAATATAACTCGACTGGTCTTACCAACTAGAAAGATCCAAAGTCCATAATTAGGAAGATCTTGTCACAGCTTTCTACAAGCAATATCAATACAATACTGATTTGCCGCCTGCCCGTACTCAACTCCAAAGTATGGCCATGGCTTCCAATGAAGGTTTCAAGGATTACACACAAAAATGGAGAGATTTGGCTGGAAGAGTTCAACCCCCTCTGTCTGAAAGGGAATTGGTAGACATGTTCTTAGGCACCTTATCTGGTCCCTTTTTCAACCATTTAATCGGAAGTTCATCTGCAGGCTTTACTGAACTAATATTGACCGGAGAGAGGGTGGAAGCTGGCATAAAAAGTGGAAAGATTTAAAAGGATTCATCTTCTTCTACAGCTGTAAGGAAGCCTTTCATCGGGAAAAAAGAGATAGCTGCTATATATCCGCAAAGAAACCAAGAGAGGGTCAAACGCCGACCAATGGTGGGGGTTGTTATGATTCCAAAGCCTATGTCTGATCAACAAAGAAGTAATCAACCAAGGGTGGAAAGGCCAGTCAGGAAATTCACCAGAATTAACATAACTTTGTCTCAAGTATTACCGCATCTTCTGAGATCTAACTTGGCAACCTTGAAAGAAGCTCTGAAAAAACCCCAATACAACATCCCCTCATTATCATCACAATTCCCGTTACGCATATCACTCTGAAAGCCCTGGTCACGATACTAATAATTGTTGGGCCTTGAAAAACAAAATATAAGACCTCATTGAAGCAAAAGAAATTGAGTTTGATGCACCCGAGAAGCCAAATGTCATTTCTGCTCCTATGCCCAAACATGGTCACAATACCAATGCCATTGAAAAAGATTTGTTTGTTACCATAGTTGATGAACTCATGACCCCACTTCCGACCATTAAGATAAACTTGTTGAAAGCCAATGTGTTCCCGGGCTGTAATGAAGTTTGCTATCTCTGCTTATCATCACCAACTAGTTGTCCTTTGTTGAAGGCAGGAATTCAGTGCCTGATAGATAACAAAGAGATTTTGTTTGAAAAGACTCCTATTTCACCTATTCATGTTGAAGATATTTCTATCATTACCATTTCCGCCAATTCTTCCAGGGTCTCCACCAAAAGACCCGTTAGAATTACATCAATTCCAAAAGAAGCTCCTCTAATAATCACAATGCCTGGGCCAGTCCCATATGTATCAGACAAAACCGTGCTGTGGAATTACGGAGGGGACATTTACTACCATGGCATCAAACAAGACTGGCCGGCCTCCGAAGAAATAAACTCCGAAGAAGAAGATTCTGACATCAGTAATATTGCCGGAACTAGCAAAATTACCCAAAGCGGTAGGATCTTTTCTCTAGAAATTGCTCCCCCAAAAGCAGTTTTTGGACCCGTGATCATCCCTGTGGCTGCTCCAAAGGTTACTTCTGTACCCATAATCATCTCTGCAAGTTCTCCTATTGACGAAGACGTTACAACTCCTGTTATCATTCCTACCAACACTCCCATTACCGAGACTCGAGGAAAGAGTATTCAAGTGGAGCTTGTTTGGACGAAGGCTCAATCACTGACTATCCCTGAGACATCCAAGAAAGAAATGGAGGAGATCCTAAAAATTATAAAGAGGAGTGACTACGATGTAGTTGAACAGTTGGGGAAAACTCCCTCCAAAATCTCCATGCTGGCATTACTACTGTGTTCTGAGGCACATGCGAAAGCCTTGGTGAAGTTCTTAAAAACAGCCCATGTACCTCAAGAGACGTCTGCTGATCAATTCTAAGACTGTGTAGCCAACTTGACAGCGGATAATGGCCTAGGCTTCTCGGATGCTGATCTAACACCAAGGGGAAGAAAGCACAATGAGGCATTGCACATCTCAATGGAGTATAGGGGCACAACTCTGGCCCATGTGTTGGTGGACACTGGCTCATCTTTAAATGTATTACCGAAAAAATATCTTGACAGACTTGACTGCGAGGGACTGACGTTAAAGCCAAGCAACATAGTAGTAAGGGCATTTGATGGCTCGAAGAGGATGGTGCACGGGGAAGTGGATATCCCCATTAAGGTTGGAACTCAAACTTTCAATTCAACCTTTTATGTAATGGATATCCGCCCTTCTTACTCCTGTCTGCTAGGCTGGCCATGGATCCACAATGCTGGCGCTGTTACCTCTACATTGCACCAAATGCTGAAGTATCTGGTTCAAGGGAAGATTATCACTGTCCATGGAGAGGAAGAATACATGGACGTTTTTGCATACAAACTTTTGTGCTCATTATTTTTCTTTTACATTTTATTTTCTTTCAAAGATAGTTATACCCTTACACACACCCACACTCACAATGCAGGTATCCATCCATTCTGGATCCCATGGGTAACGATACTGCTATGGCCTTTTGTGACTCTGAGAATCTAATCTACCAAGCCGAAGACGAAGGTGAGGAAGATTGTGAAGTACCAGGGGAACTTGCCAGACTGCTACAGCAAGAGGAGAGAACCATTCAGCCTCACGAGGAACCCGTAGACACAATCAACCTAGGTATCAAAGAGGATACAAAAGAAGTCAAGGTGGGTGCCAATCTGGAACCCAATGTCAAGGAGCATCTAATTCAGTTGTTACACGATTATGTTGAAGTTTTTTCCTGGTCATATGAAGACATGCCGGGACTTGATGCAGACATTGTGGTACATCGTTTGCCTACCGGAGAAGATTGTCCACCAGTAAAGCAAAAGGTTCGCCGCATGAGATTTGATATGTCAAAAAATATTAAAGCATAGGTCATAAAGCAATTTAATGCAGGATTCTTGGTTGTCGCCTCCTACCCTCAATGGGTTGCCAACATTGTTTCCGTACCTAAAAAAGACAGCAAAGTACAAATGTGTGTGGACTACAGAGATTTAAATAGGGCGAGCCCTAAGGATGATTTTCCACTTCCCCACATTGATATCCTAGTTGAAAATACGGCACAACACAAAGTGTTTTCCTTCATGGACGGATTCTCAGGTTACAACCAAATCAAAATGGCACCTGAGGACATGGAGAAAACAACATTTGTCACACAGTGGGGCACATTCTGCTACAAGGTGATGCCATTTAGACTGAAGAATGCTGGGGTAACCTATTAGCACGCCATGGTAGCTTTATTTCATGACATGATACATCATGAAATAGAGGTCTACGTAGATGATATGATATCCAGATCGCAAATAGAAGAAGAGCATATTGATCACTTACAAAAGCTATTTGAGAGATTGAAGAAGTACAAGCTGAGGTTGAATCCAAATAAGTGCACATTTGGGGTATGGTTCGGTAAACTCCTAGGCTTTGTCGTCAATAAAAAAGGTATTGAGGTCGATCCTGCCAAAGTTAAAGTAATACAAGAGATGCCTGCTCCTCGTACTGAGAAGGAAGTTAGAGGATTCTTGGGACGTTTGAACTATATTGCCAGATTCATTTCTCACCTAACAACTACTTGTGAGCCAATCTTCAAGCTATTGAAGAAAGATCAAGTAGTCAAATGGAATGATGAGTGCCAATTTTCTTTTGACAAAATCAAATAATACTTACAAGAGCCTCCTGTGTTGATGCCACCAGTCGAGGGAAAACCATTTATCATGTATCTGACTGTTTTAGAAAACTCAATGGGGTGTGTATTGGGGCAGCATGACGGGTCTGACCGAAAAGAGCACGCTATTTATTACCTAAGAAAAAATTTTACCAACTGTGAAACCAGATATTCACTGCTCGAGAAAACTTGTTGCGCTCTGGCATGGGCTTCTCGCCGACTAAGACAGTATATGTTGACTCATACTACCTTGTTGATATCTAAAATGGATCCGATAAAGTACATCTTCGAGAAGCCTGCTCTTTCTGGGAGAATAGCGAGATGGCAGATGATCCTAACATAATATGACATACAGTATACTACCCAGAAAGCTATAAAGGGCAGTGTACTAGCTGGTCACCTTGATCACCAAGCCGTGGAAGAATACCAGTCCATGAAGTTTGAATTCCCGGATGAAGATATCATGACATTAGACAACTGTGAAGAAATCAGACCATATGACAGACCTGAACAAGGATCCCGATGGACCCTGTTCTTTGATGGAGCATCCAATGCACTTGTTAATGGTATTGGTGTTGTACTCATATCTCCGGAAGGGTGTCATACTCCCTTTACTGCTAGGCTTTGCTTCAATTGTACAAACAACATGGCGGAGTACGAAGCGTGCATCTTTGGTCTCAGAACTGCCATAGACTTAGGTATCAAATCATTGGATGTATTAGAAGACTTAACCTTGGTCATCACTCAGATCAAAGGGGAATGGGAAACTAAACACCCTAACCTTATCCCTTATAAAGAACATGTTTTGACATTACTACCACATTTCGAGAAGATTACCTTCGAGCATTTCCCGTGAGAAGAAAATCAGCTAGCAGACGCTCTAGCCACAATGTCATCTATGTTTAAACTTAAATGGGATAATGAGACCCCCCCAGATAACCATCGAACGAATGGAGGAACCAACACACTGTCACGAGATTAATACTGAAGAAGTAGTGGACCAGCCTTAGTTTCACGAAGTCAAGAGGTATCTCGAGGCTCAAGAATATCCAGAAGGAGCTTCAATCAATGATAAGAAGTTCTTAAGGAGATTCTCTGCTAAATTCTTCCTTAGTAATGGCATCCTGTACAAACGCAATCATGATTCTGTATTGCTTCAGTGCGTAGATAAGGTTGAAGCTGAAAGGATCATGGCTGAATTACATGAAGGCACTTTTGGTACCCATTCCAGTGGGCATACAATGGCAAAGAAAATCCTATGGGCAGGCTATTATGGGTCTACCATGGAAGCAGATTGCTATCAACACTCTCGAACCTGTCATAAATGTTGAATTTATGCTGACAAGGTGCATGTACCTCCGGTTCCTCTGAATGTCTTGACAGCTCCCTGGCCCTTTGCTATGTGGGGGATTGATATGATTGGGGAAATCAAGCCGACAACCTCCAACGGACACCGCTTCATCCTAGTGGCTATTGACTATTTTACAAAGTGGGTTGAAGCAGCCTCATTCTCCTCCATTACCAAGAATGTTGTTGCCCGTTTCATCAAGCAAAATCTCATTTTCCGGTACGGTATCCCAGAAAGGATCATCACTAACAATGGTTCAAATCTCAACAACACTATGATCACTGCGATGTGCGAGCAATTCAAGATTCAACATCATAATTCTTCTCCCTATCGGCTAAAGATGAATGGTGTTGTCGAAGCTGCAAATAAAAACATTAAAAAGATCATACAAAAGATGACAGTCACATACAAAGACTGGCACGAGATGCTACCATTCTCTCTCCACGGGTATCGTACCACGGCTCGCACATCAACTGGGGCATCACCCTATTCTTTGGTATACGACATGGGAGCTGTCTTGCCTATCGAGGTTCAGATCCCCTCTCTGAGGATTATGAAGGATGCAGAGTTGAACAAAGACGATTGGATCCAGACTCGACTTGATCAACTAAACTTGATTGATGAGAAGAGACTTGTTGTTGTTTGCCATGGTCAAATGTATCAAAAATGGATGATCAAGGCTTTCAACAAGAAAGTCAGACGCCACGTATATCAAGTGGGGGATCTAGTGATCAAACGCATCATCTTGCCACAATGTGATCACAGGGGCAAATGGACTCCTACCTATGAAGGACCATTTGTAATCAAAAACATTTTCTCTGGTGGGCCAATGATCTTGACCACCATGGATGGTAACGACCTGTCACATCCTGCGAACGCAGACATAGTCAAAAGATACTACGCATAAGAGACCCGTTAGGTTGACATACCTAGGTAAAACAAGGGCATCCCGGCGAACCAAAAGGTTCGGGCAAAAGTTAGGGATAAAATAAAAAAATTTGTACACCCGGCAAGTTGAAAACCTGAAAGGGCGACTTGGGAAAAAAAGGGTTTCCCGGTGGACTAAAAACCCGAAAGGGCGGTCCAGGAAAAAGTTAGGGAATTAAGGCGTATGACTATGTCCCGTTGGATCACTTTACAAACAACCTTTGACTTCCACTGACAAACTCAGAGGTTCTGACCAATTCAGCCATCTTCGGACAAGGCAACAGACAGACAAGATGCTCAGAGATACGAAG
Organism: Vicia faba; assembly: GCA_948472305.1. Lineage (NCBI taxonomy): Eukaryota > Viridiplantae > Streptophyta > Magnoliopsida > Fabales > Fabaceae > Vicia > Vicia faba. The sequence goes on along the minus strand of OX451739.1, from coordinate 282,703,166 downwards.
GCTATAGCAGAATGGAAACCCCATGGGATTATTACACATAGCTATCTTTCTTTGTATTAAATTTTTCTTGTTTTACGACAACATTCTCTTACTAGAATGTTTGTTCCCTTTGTACAAAAATATTTACTCAAATTCAATACAAAGATATCCCTTTTAAAGTGCAAAAACTATTTGTCTTTTTCTTTACGCTTGTGTTTTGTTTGCAAAAACGTCCAATGATTCCTTGTTGAACATATGCAACTGAACATAATTATTGTTTACAAATAAACAAAATGGGAAAAACGATTACTAATAGGTTGAAAGGATATGGAAATATCTCTAGGCTATTCCATAAGTAATCCCTTGCAGTACGTCATTTAAATCCCCAGCGGAACACAGTTTCAAATTGTTGATCCCCAGTAGAAGTTGTCAAATCTCTCGGGACTCCCCAACAGATTTTACAAGCAGTACATGGCATTACCCTTACAACAGAATTGATTTCTCTCGACAGAAATTCATCAATACTTCGACTTCAAGACTTAAAGACTCACACATCCTCAGCAGCATTCAGGGATTTATTTTCCTCAATCCAACAGCAATGCAGCAGATTAGCTCACATACGCATACATTGCATCCATATATCATAAACATTGATAAAGAAAATACATTACATCATACATTTCATGCAACATGACTTTGCATTTTAGCTAACATTTTATCCTTTTTAGGATAAGATTAACAGCTACCATTAACAATGTTCAAAGATTGCAGATACAGTTTAGATACGCTCCAGACACGGACGCCATTCTGATACTCATTCAGATGCAACTTTCAGATACAGTTCAGATACGCTCCAGACGCGGATGCCGTTCTGATACTCATTCAGATCTCAACTTCAGATACAGTTCAGATACGCTCCAGACACTGACACCATTCTGATACTCATTTAGACACAACTTCTAGATACAATATAGATACACTCCAGACATGGACGCTATTCTGATACTCATTCAGATGCAAATTTAAGATACAGTTCAGATACGCTCCAGACGCGGATGCCATTCTGATACTCATTCAGATCTCAACTTCAGATACATTTCAGATACGCTCCAAACACGAACGCCATTCAGATACACATTCAGATACAACTTCCAGATATAGTACAAATACGCTCCAGACACGGACGCTATTCTGATACTCATTCAGATTTAACTTTCAGATACGCTCCAGATACGGATTCCATTCTGATACTCAGTCAAAATCAGCTCCCAGATACAGTTCAGATACGCTCCAGACACAGACGCCATTCTGACACTCATTCTTTCAGCTTACAAATTACAATTCAACAGGCATTCTTGGATGGCATCTACAAGCCCATCTCCAACAAGATTATATCACCTCTCCAAATGGCATATTTAAGCCTATTACCTCAACCTCGCATCATCGAGTGTAAATTTCTGGGCACTCTAGTGTCCAATCATCTTCCACCTTCGAGTCAGGAATGGCAAAACTCGCCAATCTAACTCTTCAAGTTTAAGAAGATTGAACAGGGGCAGCTGTTGTACCTCAAAATTTTCCCTCTCATTTATCAAAAAAATTCTCACAAGATCTCTTTGACTCAAGACTGGATTGGGGTTTGACCAGCTCAAGACATCTCCTCATGCACTAATGACCAAAATTAAGGTTTGAGTTTGCACAAGGATTGTTGGACTATCAATGCTTCATATGGCTTTAAAGGATCATTAGGGACCCCCAATAGTACTCATGTCAAGTTTCAAGCTTTGAATCACATTTTTGATCAGTCAATTGAACAGTTGACCTAAAAATCAGCTGTATTGGGGATAAAGTCAACCATGGCCAATTTATAGTTAAACTTCATAATTTTTTATCCACATAAACATTTTAGACTCATATATATCATTTGATCAAGTTTGGACCACAATTCCTCAAAGAATTTGATCAAATCATCAAAAGGGCAAAATGGTCAAAATTAGGGTTTTGACTGAGAAGGGGCAATTTGTGATTTTTGACCTAGCAAATGATCAATTGGTTTGAAGCATGATTCCAAGAGTTCAATCACATCATTTTTACCTAATAGCATGATTCAAAACATTACAAATCCATTGGATTGACAGATGAATTTTTCAGTCAACTGATCAAAAGTCAACTGTATACTGAAAAGTCAAACTTTGACTTTTTGGTCAAAATCAAGTGCCAAAGATCATAATTCATCAAAACATGTCAAAATGTGAAACTTGTTCATCAAGAAATCAAGGATTCAAGATTTTGTTTTGAAAAGTTGAAATTTCTTAACTTAGAAATTTTTCTAAGTATAGAAAATTTCTTTTTTTCCCTCAACTTTGAGCCAAATTTTCACCATGATGAAAGATGATTCAAAGGAAATTTCCAACATGAAAGTTGTAGATATCCATGAAATATACAACTTTGCTTCACACAATTTCTCCTAAAGATGCTTGGATCTCAAGATATAATTTTGTGAATACATGCTCATGAACTAAAATAACTTAGTGAAATTTTGCCCTAGTTAGGCGGATTTTTTACCTAACTTCATGCCAATTTTTCACATAGTTCCAAGGGAAATATTTGAAAGCAATTCAAATATGAGTTGTAGAGTAAATTGCAAGCTTTTCAAAATATCCAAGAACTCCTTGAGATCATTCTTGAGTAGGGAGAATCGAAGAGATAAAGTTGGCAATTTCTCACTTTGATTTCAAGCCATTTCATGATGAACCAAAATTCAAATTCAAGCCTAGGCTGCATAATCTTTGCTTTGCAGGCCTAAAACTTATTTCTCACTCCATAGTTAAATGTTTACACAGCTGATAGAGCTTTAATCCAAGCATTAGAGCCTTTGTCCAAGCTACAATTCCATTTATGGCATAAAGTTGCCATTTCCATTTTGATAAAGCACAACTTTTGCAATTGTCAACTCCTTGAGATTTGAACTTGTTCTTTCTGAACAAACAAACCCTATAAACTAAAAGTAATGTGTCTAGAACCTCTACCAACTCAGATCAGGCTTGTAAACACATAGAGGCTTGTCTCCTCACTTTTCTTCAAAAGCAAGTTATAGAGCCAAAAGGCTATAACTCAGAAATCTTGAGAAAGCTTGATGTCTAACCTCTTCCATACTTATACACAAGTGTATTGCAACCTAACACACGAATGCTAAAGCTCAGAAACTCTCCCAAACACTCTATCATTGAAAATCTGCCATAACTTGCAGTTTTGCACCTTACATAGCAATCTCAAAAACCACTCGTGCGTTTTGAGTTTTAACCACCTAAACACTTAATATACATCATATCTAAGTGTTCCAGACCCCCGTTCCCTCACTGTAACTCCTCCTTCTCCATCTGCCATTTTTACATTTCAAGCTTGTAGGTTGACTTGAGTAGGGAGATTCAGAGACTTTCAGGATAAAGTAAGGATTTGAATACACTCAGGGAGGTCTAAGCAAGCTAAACAAATCCCCAGGCCTTCTCAAAACTTGCTCAAACACCATTCACTATCTCAACTGAAAGAGGTAAAAACTCAAACTTCTATCTCTTCATACAAGCATCCTTTGGTCTTGATTTGTGAAAACAAAATGTAGATATCCTTGCACTAAAGCTAACCATGTTCATAGATTTCATTTATATTCATTGTGTATAGAGAATTTTGGATTTGAAATTTCTGTAAAAATTAGGTTTCAAATTAGGGCCAGTAAAATTAGCTTTGATCTTTGACTTTTAGTTTACATAAATTATATGGTTGAAATCATGGGAAGAACACTAACACCTCCATGTTTGGATTTTCCATTTTCATGGAGAAATGAGAGAGATACAGGTGGTCCGGCCATGGCTCAAGGTTGAAGATGAAGTTGCCTTCAGGAGGCATTTTATAATATATATTTGTGCTTTTGTTTATATTAACGGATGTACAGTCATCCCAGTGGTAAGGCAGCACGCAAAAATGCTAGAGGTCGTGGGTTCGAGCCTCAGCGCGTTGCCTTTTGCAATTTTCCATTTTTTTCCACTTATTTTGTTGTTTTTGCAGCGTGGGCCTCTAGACTTTGGGCCTTGTGTTTTTTTGCTAACTTCATACCTCCTATTTGCTTGCAGCACCCCTGGCCCAAATATTTTTATTTACTTATTTTATTTTCATTTTATTTTATCAAATATATTTTTCTTAATATTAAAAATCACAAAAAATATAAAAATGATATATTTTATTTTGACTTATTTTATTTCATTTCTCTCAAGAAAAAATATTTTCTTTAGTTATATATATATATATATATATATATATATATATATATATATATATATATATATATATATATATATATATATATATATATATATATATATATATATATATATATATATATATATATATATATATATATATATATATATATATATATATATATATATATATATATATATATATATATATATATATATATATATATATATATATATATATATATATATATATATATATATATATATATATATATTCTATTTTATTAAATAACTTTGTAAATTAATTTAGAATTAGTTTAATGTTTATTTATTTTTTCTTCACACCTATTAAATATTTTATTTTAACATAAAAAAGACCAAAATACCTCATAAATACCATATCTTATTTTCAAGACAAAAATACAAAAATACTTACTTTTCTTAAAGAAATTTATTTTCTTTTAATCAAGTAGAATTAGGGTTTATTAAAAATCTTCTCTAAAAAATAATTTCCTTTCCTAATTAATTTGAGATAATCTTGATTTATTTATTAGAATTAGGTTAAAACTTTTTTCATATAAAAAACCAAACAAAAATCTTCTTTTGCATTTACATATCTTTGCATATTTAATTTATCTTGTATATTATTTATTCCAATATTTGTACATATTCAATTTGGTTGTAATAGCTTAATTAGATTTATACTATTGCAATCCCCATTCATAAATTGTACACCCCCTCCCACAAAGTGTTGTAATAGCGTAGTAATCTTTAAATTTTGCAATTTATCGCTTTTATATAACATGCTAGTAATTATGGTTTGTATGGCAAGATAAAACCAATCAAATAGAAAAACTCTAATCCAAGACAAAAATAAGCATGAAAATGACACACTTGCACACAAACACCCCTAGGGTTACTCCACTTGGTTGCCTTATATAATAATGGCCATATTATGCATGTAAAGTATCTTAGCAAAACAAACAAATACAAGATCATAGTCCCTCGATGACGCTATTCAAGTTGCCTTACAAAAATGATCTTAGTCCCTCAAAAATGCTAAGATACTTTGCAACATTACTAATTGTTGTACCCCAAAATTTGCCCTCCCATATTCTTCAAGAAATTGCCAAGTCATGCTTCAAAAGTCCCCAAGGGTTGCACAGTCAAGGGCCTCCTAAGCAGGCAAAATTAGGGTTTTGGTTCTGATCAGGAAAATGAAGTTTCCAAGGGCCCAATCAAGTCTCATATGCCTACAAATATGGTCAAGCATCCTCATATCCAGTTTCAAGGCATTCAGCACAAAATTGCACAGTCAAAAACCCTAATTGCACTACAGTCAACTGTAGGGGCAAAATGGTCATTTGACAGTCAAAAGTTCAAATTTTTGGTCAACATATCATTTTGAAGCCACAAACGTCATTTGATCAATGCTTGATCATGATTCTCAAAGCTTGGCTCAAAAATCATCAAGATGCAAAAGTTTCTATTTTTGGACAGTTGAAAAAGTCAACTGAAATTGACCAGGGCATAACTTTCACATGGATTATCAGAAAAATTCCACCCAAAGCTCATTTTGAAGAGAAAGACATTTCCTACAACTCATCTTCATACTTCAAGTCAAAGAAATGCTCTCACAAAAAGTTATCAATTTCAACATTATAGGTCATTTTCAAAAGTCAACAAAAAGGGACTTTAAGTCAAAGGCCATAACTTGAGATTGGTAAAACAAAATGACATGGGACCAAAGGAATTGGTTAGAGGACTCAAAGACCTTTCCAAAATGTCCAAGAACATGAGCAAAGCTTAAACATTGAGTAAGTTATGCATTGGAGAAGTTGGGAAATTTTTGTGAAATGGCCAAAATCATTTATCCTTGAAATCTCATTTTTGACAAAAGGGGCCCACTTTTTCCACTTGAATTGACTTGGCCATGCTTCCCACGTGTCCCCACCTTTTATTTCATATTTTTTAATTAATTTTTTCATTTTTTATTGATTTTCTTGGATTTAATTAAGTTTAAATCTTTTAAAATCAAGGAAAAATCAAAAAGTTTGATTAAATGAAATATTTGGCCTTAACTAGCCTTGAAACATCATTAAGCCTATACCAAATTCGTGTAAAGAGGCAAATAAGGCAAGAATTCAAAAATAAGGCAAAAATGGAAGGTGTGATAATGGAGGTTTATGTGAAAATCCAAAACATCAATGCAAGGTATTATTGGCCATAACTCCCATCCAAACACATTGCTGAGGGTATATACAAGTGATCAGAAACCAAATAGAAGGCAAAGCTGCGCAGGAACCTTGATAGCAAATTCACACTTTTTTTGCAAAAATCTCAAATCTGAAAACACCATTACAGGGCGATTCAAGTCTCAAAACCTATTCCATTGGCTTCTTGGAGGATTATAGGACATAACCGAATCATTCCCCAAGCCCCATACTCAAGGAAACGCAAGGTTACCATTGAAGTTGGTAAAGGAAATTCCAAAATTGTTTTCCCTTATTCATGCATCTTTATCATATTTTGTTGTTATATTTATGTTTATGATGAAGTTTGCAAGCTAATCATATGATTTAATCGAAGTTTCACGCATTCTATGCCAAGATACCATGTTCGTGTTCTAGGGTTTACAGGATTGAAAATTGGGGGTTTTTGAATGGGGAAAAATTAGCCCTCAAGACCACCACCATTCAACTCAGCGCTTCTGGATGATCTCAAATGTACCCTCGCGCCTAATTTATGATTGCCCTAGTGCTAATCGTTATTTTCTGTAAAGATACTTTCTGCAACGGTGTAAAACCGTTGCTTATGTTGTTTATATTTCAGGAACATGAAGAAGATGATGTGTTGGCAAACGGTGATAGGTTGATTCAAAATTCGCGCGCGTTGGTGGACTCTGACCATTATTTCTTTCATAACGTTTATTTGCTATTATATATTAAATATGTTTGGGATGGTTCAGTGGTAGGTACACGTGCTGGCAATGTCCATGACCTGGGTTCGAACCCCAGGTCTTCACACTTTCATTATCATTTTCCAATTCATGTTCACGTGCAGCGCTTACGTTGAGGACCATCAGACAACCCTCTATCCAGCCATCCACGCGTCCACTTTCATCCATCCAAGGGCCAAAATTTGGAGATCATGGTGAGGCCAAGTCAAAGATCCTACATGCATCTTGGAAAAGTCAACAAAGCCTCCAAAATGGGCCAGAATTACTTGGGCTGCACCCCCTTGGTTTGCTATTCCTTATCTTTTTTTTATTATTATTTAGTTTTTATTTGTTTGTTTAATTCCCATTTAATTTTTTTTCAAATCAATATTTTCATAATAATATAAAAACACAAAAAAATCAGAAAAGATAATAAAAATAATAATTTTATTTTAGTATTAATTTTGTAAATAAATCCCTTAATTAATTTAGTTTTAATTTTAGGTTGTTAATTTAATTCCTTTTTTCACAATAAACCAAAAATAATAAAAATAGATCTTTAACACTTTTTTACCCCTTTTTTTTTAATTAATTAAATATTTTATCATCAACCATTAATTTTGTAAATAAATTTTATAATTAATTTAGTTTTAATTCTAGGTTTTAACTTTAATGCATTTTCTTTATTAAATTAAAAACAATTAGAATTAGAATTAATTATTTGACTTTTAATTAATTTAATTTTCTTTAATGTCATAAATACAAAAACATAAAATAAGTCATTTCTATTATTTAATTTAATTATTTTAATAGTTTTATTTTAATTCCTTTAAAGGGTTCAACGCCCTCGCATTCGATTACGTTCTTTGTTCGCGCGTTTTATTTATTTCTTTTGTGAATATAATGTACTTGTTCCAAAGCCCTGTAATAGCTATTAGACATTTATTTTCTGCACTTTATTTTAAATCGGGTCTGGACTAATTTGGCGTTGTAGACCCGCGCCTTTGTAATAGCGTAGGACCTTTTATCTTTTCTGCACTTTAAATTCCCGCACCTTTAACTGTTAAACAATAACATGAAAGAATGAATGCCCAAAAATAAAATCAAAGCGTAGATCACCAATGCATGACAAGACAAACAATAAACTGAAAATGACACACAATTCACACACCACCCCTAGGGTACGCCTCACTGTTGCCTTACCTCGAAAGGTGATCGTCGAGTAGAGGATGTCTTAGTAAGTCCTCATGATCCGGGAACCTGGCATGAGGGTAGCTTCTAAGGTGTCTTCCCATTGCTCTGGTGATCACCATGTCCCGAACCTCGAATTGACCCGAACACCTCCAATGATGGTGCTACCTACCTCTCAATGGTGGGATGGCACTACTTTAAAGGACATTTACACAGACGAATTCCTTAGGGTAGGTAGATGACTCATGGATACTTGCTCTTTTCAAAAAATCAAAATACTTTTCACACCTTACACTTTTCAAAAAAGCTTTCAAAACAACTTTTCAAACACTCTTGAGGACTGATACAAGAGTCGATCTGAAACTTTCAAAGATACTTTTTTCAAACCCACTCACCTTGAAAAGCAAACAAACATTTTGAAAACACAAATGAGCAAGTATCTAAGAGCCCATGGATAACCATGGATAGAAAGGGTGCTAACACCTTCCCTTTCTATAATCTACCTCCCGAACCGAGAGCAATCTCTTTAAGGAATTTTTCTGTGCTTTTGTCCTTTCCATTTGGAGAAAATAAAAGACGGTGGCGACTCTTGCTTACCGCGACATTTCGCGAAACCAGCTAAAAAATGGTCAGTTCCAGATCCACCGATCACAGAACTGGCGACTCTGCTGGGGATGATAACTTAAAGTGAGGTGTACCTTAGGACTAAGATCACTGTGTTTTCAATTGCTTTCCTTGCTTGCTTTAAATTGTGGGACTGTCTTGGGAGTTCTATAGATCCTAACTCGGATCTGGGGATACCTTCTTAGAAAGTAGCAACAAGGTTGTGAGGGAACTATGCGGGGTATACCGACATGGTTGAAGCAGTCTGCTACGTTGATGTGGCACTTTGGTGTGTACCGGTAACCCTTGAGTCAATCAAGGAGAGTACGGGGCCTCCGCGTGGTGTCGTGAAGCATCAACAGACCTTAGGAACCTTAATTGAACCATCTTGGCCTCTTTAGGGTAGTGAGATGACTACTTTGGTGTACTCCGAAGTCGGTTGATACTCGATGCTACACTCAATTGAGGGTTGTTTTCTTGGGATATTTTGATCGCCAGTCAGTGGCTAAATCGAAACGATGAACAATGAAAGCAATCCAATGATATTGAGATCCTTAGAACCCGGTTACTTTAATAGGACAGGTTTGAGCCCACCAACTTCAAGAGGGTAATACCCAGACCCCATGTTGGCCTAAACTCTAAGGGCTTGTCTTGTGTGACTTGTGTGCCTTACATGTTTGCCTTTGTAAATATTTGTGGTGTGTTTAATCATAGCATCATAACATCATACAACATCATATGCATCCACTAACCATTTCAGGGGTTCGAACCTTCATCTTTGTTCTTGTTTTGTAGGACATGGAAACTATCCGCAGAAAGACAATTCAGATCAACCTCATAAGGGTCCCTCTTCAGCTTAAGGAGCTTACATCCAGGATTCCCGAGAACTCGTCATTCAGTGAAAGGCATGGTAGACTCATCAGCCTGGTCAATACCAATATTGAGGAAGAGATGGTAAAGGTCCTTTTCCAATTCTTTGACCCTCTGCATCACTGTTTTACTTTCCCGGATTATCAGCTGGTGCCTACTCTAGAAGAGTTTTCCCAGCTTCTGAAGATTCCCATTCTCAATCAACTACCCTACAACGGTACGGAAAGGGAACCAAAACTTGAAGAAGTAGCTAAAGCATTATGCCTACAACCATCTGACATCAAGGGGCATTGGGAAGCCAGAAAAGGTATCAAAGGATTCTTGGCAAAGTTTCTGTTTGAGAAGGCCCAAGAGTGTTGGAATTCCCTTGACCTGCAAGCCTTTGAAGAAGTTGTAGCCCTCCTTGTCTATGGGTTGGTGTTGTTCCCTAAACCAGATCAACTTATAGATATCAGTGCTGTCAAGGTCTTCATGTCCAGGAACCCTATACCTACGTTGCTGGGGGACATCCTTCACTCATGTTACACTCGAACCATGAGAAAAATGGGTGTTCTTATGTGATGCACTCCCCTCCTGGGAAGGTGGTTTATTTTGCACCTTCCACAATCAGTTTTGAAGAACGAGCGAGGTTTGAGGTGGTCACAACGGTTGATGACTCTTACACATGCAGATATACATTGGTGTTCTCGGGCCAGAGAGGATGTCACTATCATTGATCGTTGTGGGGAGTACCCTAATGTTCCTTTACTTGGAATCAGAGGAGGTATTACTTACAACCCGTGCCTGGCTTGGAGACAGTTTGGTTATGCTCGGAAAGATGGCCCTCATGAGATGTTAATTCCTGACATAGTTTTTGACTTCGACAAGGATACGCAAGGACTTTGCCAGAAATTTATCAAAGCTTGGAGGATGCCCAGCAAAATAGACAGCAAGACCCTGGGGCACAGGAACTCCATCCCATTGGTGATGCCATATCCTCATGTTCTCCCCGTGATCAAAGAGCCAGACTTGGAAGGAGAGGTGTCCTACACCATTCAACATCCTGACATGCCCACGTCCTGGGAGGAGATGCAGAAGAGTTGGATCCAGCTTAAGGAAGAACGGAATTCTCTGGAAACCAATCTACATGCCAGTGAGAAAAAGGTCCTGGAGCTCACCCGCCTACTGCACGAGGAAAGGAATCTCAATACCTATATTGCTCCGAAGAGGATGCGTAGTGTCTTTTGGGACTGATCTGCTTTGTAATGTTTGCCTATGAGGCTTTAATGTACTGAACAATTATTTTCTTAATAATAACGTGTGTTCCTTTTTGTCTACAAAAAATTTGAATTTTCGAACTCTTGAATGCATTGCATAAACACATATCATTCATCATATGCATCACAGGTACTCTTCTTTTCAGGCTGCTGACTGTTCTTCGCTGTTTATTTCAGCATCATGAACCCTGAATCATCAACCGAGGCATCTATCAAGGCTCTTCAGGCGCAGAACGCCCAATTTCAGGAGCTGATCAAGGGTTTGGCTCAGGGTCAACAAGAGTTGAAGACCATGCTTCTGAAGAAGAATAAGAAGAAGAGGAGGACTGTGCTATTTAACACTGGGCGCAGACTCGGGAACACCTTGCAAAATGAGGCTGAGAGGACTACTCCATCTGTGGGGGAAGGTAGTCACCAAGAAAGGGAGGTCCCTACTCCTGTGGTCTCTGATACTGAAACAGACTTCAACGACGAACAGTACCCTCCTGCTGAAGACCGGTACAAGCAGTTGGAGGACAGATTAAAAGCTATGGAAGTTCAGCGTGTGCCTGGACTGGATTTCGGAGACTTGGGGTTATCTACTGGGGTGGTGATTCCACACAAGTTCAAGGCACCTGCCTTTGTGAAGTATGACGGGGCTTCCTGTCCCAAGATGCACCTCCGTTCTTATGTAAGGAAGATCCAGCCTTACACAGCAGACAGGAACTTATGGATCCACTTCTTCCAGGAGAGTCTTTCAGGGACTCACCTCGAATGGTTCTATCAGCTGGAGGGAACCAACATTCGTAACTGGGAGGATCTGGCCACTGCTTTTTACAAGCAGTATCAATATAATTCCGACCTCGCTCCTACGCGTACCCAGCTCCAGGGTATGTCGCTAGGGTCGGGTGAAGGTTTTAAGGAGTACGCCCAGAAGTGGAGAGATCTGGCTGGCAGGGTGCAGCCACCGTTGACGGACCGGGAGCTGGTGGATATGTTTTTGGGGACCCTATCTAGTCCATTTTTCAATCATCTCATTGGTAATTCCTCTGCTGGGTTTACTGATCTGATCCTGACTGGTGAAAGGATCGAGGCAGGTATAAAATCGGGGAAGATACAGAAGGTTGCCTCCTCCAATGCTGAAAAGAAACCCTTCAAAAAGGAGGCTAGTGCTGTATATAGTTCTCGGAGACCAGAGCGACTTGAGCGCCGCCAATCTGTCAGTGCGGTAATGATTGCCAAGCCTGCTGCCGCTCCTCGGCCGACCAATCCTCAAAGGGCTGAAAGACCCCGGAGAGAGTTTACCCGCTTGAGCATGACCTTATCACAGATCCTGCCACAGTTTCTATCCACCAATTTAGTGACTGTCCGAGAGGCGCCAAAGTTCCCAAATACTGCATCTCCTAAGTACAACCCGAATGCTCGTTGTGCTTACCATTCAGATAGCCCGGGGCATTCTACTGACGATTGTTGGGCCTTAAGAAGCAAGCTGCAGGACCTTATTGACGCCAAGGAGGTACAGTTTGAGGCGTATGAGAAGCCCAATGTAGTGACAGCTCCCCTACCTGCTCATGGAGTAAATGCTATTGGGGACGAAGACGAAGTGGATGAAGCTGAGTTTGATAGCTGGATTTACCCGGCAACCGACAGTGGACTTAACAATTGGAGTGCAAAAGACAATCTATCTGTTTCTCTTGTTACTAAGTAATGAATTCCTATGTTTTTGGATTTGTAATAAACAATAACTTGAAACTGTATGGCCCGGTGTCTTACCCGGGGCGCCTTGGTCTTATTTATGAGGGCTTTTGTTTGTCACTGTCATATATCATAAATAAAAGCATTGGACGTTTTTCACATTTCAAATTTTGCGCTCCTTTTCTTTCCTTTCTTTACATATTGTAAAACATCTGTATTTACACACACTCACTCATACAGGTTTCAATCCACTCTGGATCTCACTGGTAACGACTCTGCTAATGCCAGTTATGACTTCGAAAATCCGATCAACTTAGCCGAAGACGAAGGTGAAGATGATTGCAAAGTGCCTGGCGAGCTTGCAAGACTGTTACTTCAGGAAGAGAGGGCAATTCAACCCCATGAAGAGCCAGTGGAAACAATAAACTTGGGTACTGAAGAAGACAGGAAAGAGGTAAAGATTGGTGCCAACTTAGAGCTCAGCGTGAAGCAACGGTTGACTCAAATGCTGCATGATTATATGGAGATCTTTTCCTGGTCCTACGAAGACATGCCTGGGTTGGATACCGATATTGTGGTTCATCACTTGCCAACTAAGGAAGATTGCCCTCCGGTTAAGCAAAAGGTCCGCCGTATGCGTCCAGAGATGTCTGAGAAGATTAAAGCCGGGGTTATGAAGCAGTTTGATGCCGGATTTCTTGCAGTGACTTCTTACCCTCAGTGGGTTGCTAATGTGGTGCCGGTACCAAAGAAGGACGATAAGGTCAGAATGTGTGTCGATTACAGGGATCTGAACAGGGCCAGCCCCAAAGATGACTTCCCCCTACCTCACATTGACGTCCTTGTTGACAATACAGCACAGCACAAAGTGTTCTCTTTCATGGACGGTTTCTCAGGTTACAATCAGATCAAGATGGCTCTTGAAGACATGGAAAAGACTACATTTGTTACTCAGTGGGGCACCTTCTGCTACAAGGTCATGCCTTTTGGACTAAAGAACGCTGGGGCAACCTACCAACGTGCTATGGTTGCTTTATTTCATGACATGATCCATCATGAGATAGAAGTGTATGTTGACGACATGATCGCAAGGTCCCAAACCGAGGAAGAACACCTTGATCATCTGCAGAAACTGTTTGACCGTCTGAAATTGTACAAGCTGAGGTTGAACCCGAACAAGTGCACCTTTAGGGTAAGATCTGGGAAATTGCTAGGCTTCGTTGTAAGCGACAAGGGTATTCAAGTGGACCCTGCCAAGGTTAAAGCTATTCAAGAGATGCCAGTTCCTAGGACAGAGAAGGAAGTCAGAGGCTTTTTAGGACGCCTGAATTACATTGCTCGATTCATCTCACACCTGACTGCTACCTGTGAGCCAATCTTCAAGCTGCTGAAGAAAGATCAGGTAGTACGTTGGAATGATGAATGTCAGGCTGCTTTTGACAGAATCAAAGAGTATCTCCAAGAACCACCCATCCTTATGCCACCGGTTGAAGGGAGACCTCTGATACTATACCTGACAGTACTTGATAACTCAATGGGGTGTGTGCTGGGGCAGCATGACGAGTCTGGCCGAAAAGAGCATGCCATTTATTACCTTAGCAAAAAGTTTACCGACTGTGAGACCCGATACTCACTGCTTGAGAAAACTTGCTGCGCTTTGGTATGGGCTGCTCGCCGGCTGAGACAGTATATGCTGACTCACACTACCTTGTTGATCTCAAAGATGGATCCTATAAAGTACATATTCGAAAAGCCTGCTCTGTCTGGGAGAATTGCAAGATGGCAAATGATCTTGACGGAATACGACATTCAGTACACGACCCAGAAAGCCATCAAGGGAAGTGTATTGGCAGACCACTTGGCACATCAGGCCGTAGATGACTATCAGTCTATGAACTTCGAATTTCCGGATGAGAGCATTATGATAGTGACTGATTGTGAAGTACCTGGACCGGATGAAGGACCTGAACCAGGATCCCGATGGTCTATGCACTTTGACGGAGCCTCCAATGCTTTGGGAAATGGTATCGGCGCCATAATCATATCACCTCAAGGTACTCATACTCCACTCACTGCCCGGCTGTGTTTCAACTGTACCAACAACATGGCGGAGTATGAGGCGTGCATCATGGGACTCAAAGCTGAAATTGACTTAAGGATCAAGTTTCTGAGTGTCTTCGGAGATTCCGCTCTCGTGATCAACCAGATCAAAGGCGAGTGGGATACGAAACATCCGAATCTTATTCCTTACAAAGAATGTGTGTTGACAATGATCCCCCATTTCACAGAAATAACCTTTGAACATTTCCCGAGGGAGGAGAATCAGTTAGCAGACGCGTTAGCCACAATGTCTTTTATGTTCAAAGTCAAATGGGACAATGAGGCTCCCCGGATCATCATCTGGAAATTGGACGAACCAGCATACTGTTGCGATCTCGAGACTGAATTGTTGACTGAGAAACCTTGGTACCATGAGGTAAAGAGGTATCTGGAAGCTCAGGAATACCCCGAAGGTGCATCCGTCAACGATAAGAAATTCCTGAGAAGGTTCGCGGCAAAGTTCTTCCTTAGCAACGGCATCTTGTACAAGCGAAACCATGATTCAACCTTACTGCGTTGTGTGGATAAGACTGAAGCAGAAAGGATCATGGAAGAGCTGCATGAGGGGACCTTTGGTACACATTCCAGTGGGCACACTATGGCGAAGAAGATCCTTCGGGCAGGATATTACTGGTCCACAATGGAAGCCGACTGCTACCAACATTCCAGGACATGCCATAAGTGCCAGATTTATGCAGACAAGGTGCATGTTCCTCCAGTTCCCCTGAATGTTCTGACCGCACCTTGGCCTTTTGCAATGTGGGGCATTGACATGATTGGTGAGATCAGACCTACGACATCTAACGGGCATCGCTTCATCCTTGTAGCGATTGATTACTTTACAAAATGGGTCGAAGCAGCATCCTATGCTACGGTAACCAAGACTGTTGTGGCACGGTTCATTCGGCATAACCTGATCTGCCGATATGGCGTCCCTGAGAGAATTATTACAGATAACGGTACCAATCTGAATAACAAGATGATCACTGAGCTCTGCGAACAGTTCAAAATACAGCACCACAATTCTTCTCCTTACAGACCGAAGATGAATGGGGCTGTAGAAGCAGCAAATAAAAATATCAAGAAAATCGTGCAGAAGATGACAGTGACCTATAAAGATTGGCACGAGATGTTACTGTTCGCTCTACATGGGTACCGTACCTCAGCTAGGACGTCAACCGGGGCAACTCCTTTCTCTTTGGTTTATGGTATGGAGGCAGTCTTACCAATCGAAGTGCAAATACCATCTCTCCGGATAATGAAGGATGCAAATCTGAACGAGGATGATTGGATTCAGACACGACTTGATCAACTCAACCTTATTGATGAAAAGAGACTTGCTGCTATCTGCCATGGTCAGACGTACCAGAAACGGATGATCAGGGCTTTTAACAAAAAGGTCAGACCACAGGAATATCAAGTTGGGGATCTGGTAATCAAAAGAATCATCCTTCCTCGGAGTGATCCAAGGGGAAAATGGACCCCTACGTACGAAGGGCCATTTGTGGTTAAACATGTGTTCTCAGGAGGAGCCATGATTCTAACCAACATGGATGGTGACGACCTTTCTCACCCCGCCAATGCAGACATAGTAAAAAGATACTACGCATAAAAAAGACCCGCTAGGCTGACATGCCTAGGCAAAAATTAGGGCTTCCCGACGAACCAAAAGGGTTCGGGCAAAATGAAGGGATGAAAATGAAAAAATCTGTACACCCGGCAAGTCGAAAACCTGAAAAGGCGGCTTGGGCAAAAATGGGTATCCCGGTGGACTGAAAACCCGAAAGGGCAGTCCAGGCAAAAATTAGGGATAAAGCGTAATACTATGTCTCATTGATCACTTTGCATCCAGAATCCGGTATCTACATCAAGTTCAGACGGCATCGATCAGTCAGCTTCACCTTCAACCAAGGTCATCAAGTGATGAGACGCTCGGAGTTATAAAGGCGATAGCAGAGTTGAGACCCAGTGGGATCATTCATATTTCACACAACTGTTTTATTTTCTTTTGTACAAAATTTGTATAAACTCTCTTGTTCGGCGGCGTTCCTCTTACTAGGACGTCAGCCTCTTGTACACAAAACACCTATTCACAGGCCATTCAAAATCAATACAAATATATTTTCAGTTAAACGTGCCAACTGTTTTTTTTTCTTTTTTTGTTTTGTTTTGCGAAGAACGTCCAAGGTTCAATTTGTGATATATGCATTGACAATAATTTGCTAACTCATAAATATTTGCATACGAAACAAAGGATTTTATTACAGGTGACACTAGAAACAGGGGCAATAAAGAGTTGTCTAAAGCAGTTTAATTGTTCTGTCCTCCAAGGTACCAAGGTAGGTTCAGCCAAAGAACATGACCAGTACATATTAATTCCCTAGAGAGTGATTCAGCAAAACAGTGCATTCTTCTCCAGGCAGAGTTATCAAGTCTCAAGGAAATTGGGTATCCGCCAGCAGATCCCAACATTCCCCAGCAGCATACATGCATTCTTAACAAGCATCCCCGGCAATCTTGGTCTAAAGATTGTTCCCCGGCGGTATATCAGCATTCAAAGGAATTGCTTCCCCAGCATATCAAAACTTCCCCAAGAAAGTCCAATCCAGTTCCCCAGGAAAGTTGGAACTTATCTCCCCAAGCAGTAAGCTTATCCCCAGTAGATTCTGGAAGCTTATCTCCTCGCAGAGCACGAACGTGTCGTCCGACTTTATTTAAAGAGTTATTTCCTTAACAGGATATAACTGGGTTATCCTCAGCCAAAAGCCACGGAAAGAGCGTCCTCGACGAAGTCTTCTTACCCCAGCGAAGTCCATCAACACTCCCAACAATAAGGGTATCCCCAGCAAATTATTATCAACACTCAGCAAGGCATCCCTCTTCCCACAGAGTATTGCTTCCCAGCATGGTCGCTAGAGTATCTTTTCTCCCCGCAGAATCTTCCATTTGCCAAGTTTATTCCGCGACGGAGTCATCTTCTCCTACCGGTATTCTTGCAGTTATCATCCCCAGCGGAAGCAAAATCTATTCTCCAACAGCAGCCCAGGAGTGACTTCCCGGCATCCGTCAAGGATTTACTTTCCTAGACGAAAACATACATTCATAAAACATCACATATACCATTATGGCATGCATAGACGCATTATGTCATACAAATCTCATTTATGTTGAGAACATCATTGCTTGATCCATATCATGCATTGCATATGACTGACCTTTACCTTTCAGGAAAGATGCAGTTGAAATTCTCAGTCATATTTCAAGACCTAGACCGGTTCAGTTAATCGACTCCAAAGATTTCTTATCCAGTCCCAGGCCTTCTCTGGTCCAGCTAAATCGACTCCCAACAGATTTTTCTGATAAAGACTCAGTAGAAGTTATCCCAGATTATAATTTCCTGATGGTTCCCTCTCCGACGGTGAGTGAGGTGACAATTCCTTTTCCTTTGGTTCTCTCCCGACGTTGTGGAGGTGATAATTCCATTTTAGGTTTTTTCTCAAACGCCCGCTTTTGAGATTATAATTTCCTTTGGTTCTCTCCCGACGTTGTGGAGGTGATAATTCCATTTTTAGGTTTTTCTCAAACGCCCGCTTTTGAGATTATAATTTCCTTTGGTTCTCTCCCGACGTTGTGGAGGTGATAATTCCATTTTAGGTTTTTCTCAAACGCCCGCTTTTGAGATTATAATTTCCTTATGGTTCCCTCTCCGACGGTGAGTGAGGTGGTAATTCCTTTCCTTATGGTTCCCTCTCCAACGGTGAGTGAGGTGGTAATTCCTTTCCTTATGGTTCCCTCTCCGACGGTGAGTGAGGTGGTAATTCCTTTCCTTATGGTTCCCTCTCCGACGGTGAGTGAGGTGGTAATTCCTTTCCTTATGGTTCCCTCTCCGACGGTGAGTGAGGTGGTAATTCCTTTCCTTATGGTTCCCTCTCCGACGGTAAGTGAGGTGATAATTCCTTTTCAGATTATAATTTCCTATGGTTCCCTCTCCGACGGTGAGTGAGGTGATGATTCCTTTCAGATTATAATTACCTACGGTTCTCTCCCCGATACTGGGAAGATGGTAATTCCCACCAAGATTTTCTCAACGAGCGTTGTTGAAGTTAAAGTCACTCAAGATTCTCTTACCATTCATGCTAAGGTATACAGGTTCTCGCTAAGGAATCTCTTATGCGATCAACGTCCGGATGGCATCTATAAGCCCATCATCCTACTCGTCAATCTCTAAATGGCATCTATAAGCCCATTCCCACCACATCACTGCTACTATGTGAGCGCAAATTTCTGGGCACTCTAGTGTTCAATCACCTTCTACCCTCGGATTACGAAAGGCACGTCAGCCAATCTGCATCCTCAGATCTAAGGAGATTGAACAGGGGCAACTGTTGTACCCCAAAATTTGCCCTCCCATATTCTTCAAGAAATTGCCAAGTCATGCTTCAAAAGTCCCCAAGGGTTGCACAATCAAGGGCCTCCTAAGCAGGCAAAATTAGGGTTTTGGTTCTGATCAGGAAAATGAAGTTTCCAAGGGCCCAATCAAGTCTCATATGCCTACAAATATGGTCAAGCATCCTCATATCCAGTTTCAAGGCATTCAGCACAAAATTGCACAGTCAAAAACCCTAATTGCACTACAGTCAACTGTAGGGGCAAAATGGTCATTTGACAGTCAAAAGTTCAAATTTTTGGTCAACATATCATTTTGAAGCCACAAACATCATTTGATCAATGCTTGATCATGATTCTCAAAGCTTGGCTCAAAAATCATCAAGATGCAAAAGTTTCTATTTTTGGACAGTTGAAAAAGTCAACTGAAATTGACCAGGGCATAACTTTCACATGGATTATCAGAAAAATTCCATCCAAAGCTCATTTTGAAGAGAAAGACATTTCCTACAACTCATCTTCATACTTCAAGTCCAAGAAATGCTCTCACAAAAAGTTATCAATTTCAACATTATAGGTCATTTTCAAAAGTCAACAAAAAGGGACTTTAAGTCAAAGGCCATAACTTGAGATTGGTAAATCAAAATGACATGGGACCAAAGGCATTGGTTAGAGTACTCAAAGACCTTTCCAAAATGTCCAAGAACATGAGCAAAGCTTAAAAATTGAGCAAGTTATGCATTGGAGAAGTTGGGAAAGTTTTGTGAAATGGCCAAAATCATTTATCCTTGAAATCTCATTTTTGACAAAAGGGGCCCACTTTTTCCACTTGAATTGACTTGGCCATGCTTCCCACGTGTCCCCACCTTTTATTTCATATTTTTTAATTAATTTTTTCATTTTTTATTGATTTTCTTGGATTTAATTAAGTTTAAATCTTTTAAAATCAAGGAAAAATCAAAAAGTTTGATTAAATTAAATATTTGGCCTTAACTAGCCTTGAAACATCATTAAGCCTATACCAAATTCGTGTAAAGAGGCAAATAAGGCAAGAATTCAAAAATAAGGCAAAAATGGAAGGTGTGATAATGGAGGTTTATGTGAAAATCCAAAACATCAATGCAAGGTATTATTGGCCATAACTCCCATCCAAACACATTGCTGAGGGTATATACAAGTGATCAGAAACCAAATAGAAGGCAAAGCTGCGCAGGAACCTTGATAGCAAATTCACACTTTTTTGCAAAAATCTCAAATCTGAAAACACCATTACAGGGCGATTCAAGTCTCAAAACCTATTCCATTGGCTTCTTGGAGGATTATAGGACATAACGGAATCATTCCCCAAGCCCCATACTCAAGGAAACGCAAGGTTACCATTGAAGTTGGTAAAGGAAATTCCAAAACTGTTTTCCCTTATTCATGCATCTTTATCATATTTTGTTGTTATATTTATGTTTATGATGAAGTTTGCAAGCTAATCATATGATTTAATCGAAGTTTCACGCATTCTATGCCAAGATACCATGTTCGTGTTCTAGGGTTTACAGGATTGAAAATTGGGGGTTTTTGAATGGGGAAAAATTAGCCCTCAAGACCACCACCATTCAACTCAGCACTTCTGGATGATCTCAAATGTACCCTCGCGCCTAATTTATGATTGCCCTAGTGCTAATCGTTATTTTCTGTAAAGATACTTTCTGCAACGGTGTAAAAACCGTTGCTTATGTTGTTTATATTTCAGGAACATGAAGAAGATGATGTGTTGGCAAACGGTGATAGGTTGATTCAAAATTCGCGCGCGTTGGTGGACTCTGACCATTATTTCTTTCATAACGTTTATTTGCTATTATATATTAAATATGTTTGGGATGGTTCAGTGGTAGGTACACGTGCTGGCAATGTCCATGACCTGGGTTCGAACCTCAGGTCTTCACACTTTCATTATCATTTTCCAATTCATGTTCACGTGCAGCGCTTACGTTGAGGACCATCAGACAACCCTCTATCCAGCCATCCACGCGTCCACTTTCATCCATCCAAGGGCCAAAATTTGGAGATCATGGTGAGGCCAAGTCAAAGATCCCACATGCATCCTGGAAAAGTCAACAAAGCCTCCAAAATGGGCCAGAATTACTTGGGCTGCACCCCCTTGGTTTGCTATTCCTTATCTTTTTTTTTTATTATTTAGTTTTTATTTGTTTGTTTAATTCCCATTTAATTTTTTTTCAAATCAATATTTTCATAATAATATAAAAACACAAAAAAATCAGAAAAGATAATAAAAATAATAATTTTATTTTAGTATTAATTTTGTAAATAAATCCCTTAATTAATTTAGTTTTAATTTTAGGTTGTTAATTTAATTCCTTTTTTCACAATAAACCAAAAATAATAAAAATAGATCTTTAACACTTTTTTACCCCTTTTTTTTAATTAATTAAATATTTTATCATCAACCATTAATTTTGTAAATAAATTTTATAATTAATTTAGTTTTAATTCTAGGTTTTAACTTTAATGCATTTTCTTTAATAAATTAAAAACAATTAGAATTAGAATTAATTATTTGACTTTTAATTAATTTAATTTTCTTTAATGTCATAAATACAAAAACATAAAATAAGTCATTTCTATTATTTAATTTAATTATTTTAATAGTTTTATTTTAATTCCTTTAAAGGGTTCAACGCCCTCGCATTCGATTACGTTTTTTTGTTCGCGCGTTTTATTTATTTCTTTTGTGAATATAATGTACTTGTTCCAAAGCCCTGTAATAGCTATTAGACATTTATTTTCTGCACTTTATTTTAAATCGGGTCTGGACTAATTTGGCGTTGTAGACCCGCGCCTTTGTAATAGCGTAGGACCTTTTATCTTTTCCGCACTTTAAATTCCCGCACCTTTAACTGTTAAACAATAACATGAAAGAATGAATGCCCAAAAATAAAATCAAAGCGTAGATCACCAATGCATGACAAGACAAACAATAAACTGAAAATGACACACAATTCACACACCACCCCTAGGGTACGCCTCACTGTTGCCTTACCTCGAAAGGTGATCGTCGAGTAGAGGATGTCTTAGTAAGTCCTCATGATCCGGGAACCTGGCATGAGGGTAGCTTCTAAGGTGTCTTCCCATTGCTCTGGTGATCACCATGTCCCGAACCTCGAATTGACCCGAACACCTCCAATGATGGTGCTACCTACCTCTCAATGGTGGGATGACACTACTTTAAAGGACATTTACACAGACGAATTCCTTAGGGTAGGTAGATGACTCATGGATACTTGCTCTTTTCAAAAAATCAAAATACTTTTCACACCTTACACTTTTCAAAAAAGCTTTCAAAACAACTTTTCAAACACTCTTGAGGACTGATACAAGAGTCGATCTGAAACTTTCAAAGATACTTTTTTCAAACCCACTCACCTTGAAAAGCAAACAAACATTTTGAAAACACAAATGAGCAAGTATCTAAGAGCCCATGGATAACCATGGATAGAAAGGGTGCTAACACCTTCCCTTTCTATAATCTACCTCCCGAACCGAGAGCAATCTCTTTAAGGAATTTTTCTGTGCTTTTGTCCTTTCCATTTGGAGAAAATAAAAGACGGTGGCGACTCTTGCTTACTGCGACATTTCGCGAAACCAGCTAAAAAACGGTCAGTTCCAGATCCACCGATCACACTAATCATGGCTATACGATGACCCACACCCGTCCCGTTTACATCCAAAGATAGGGTTGCTTACCAAATCAATGGTAAGACAACAATATCAAAAGGAAAGAAAAATGAACAAGAAATACATTTGAGTAGGTAGATTACTTTTAGTTACTTGCTCCATTTCAAACAAATATCCTTGTTATTTTCAAAAACAAACACACACATTTTCAAACATCTTACAAACATTGAAAACATTTTCAAAAAAGACAAACATCTTTGTATACATTCTTACGAACGAGAATTATTACAAAGATCGCCTAAAATAATGGCCTCTTTTACAAAATACTTTCAAAACCACACAAAGCACAATTTCAAACAAAAGCAAGTGATCTAGCAAGTGACTAAGAGCCCATGGAAAACCATGGATGAAAAGGGTGCTAATACCTTCCCTTTTCATAATCTACCCTCCGAACTCAAGAAACAATCTCAAAGGTCTTTCCTGTGCTTTTTCACCTTTCCTTTTGGATAAAAGAAAAGTTGGTGGCGACTCTTGCTAACCGCAACATTTGCGATCAAACGCAAAACCTTCAAGTCATTTCTCCCACCGTATCACAGAACTGGAGACTCTGCTGGGGATTATCTAAAAGTGGGGTTGTAGTTAATTCCTCCCTTTGTACCAAGAAGAGGTAGATTGGGGAAACTACCACAACTGTCGACAATCTCTACGTAATGGTAAGCCCGATGATACCAATCAATATCTGAGTGAGTAAGTGCCATAATATTAGGAGCCCAACGGGGTTCCTTCCTGACATACCAGAAAGCATCAGACTGAGGCATATGAGAAATAAACCACTGGTACAGCAAAGGCGTGCAACAGATAATCATCCCCCTATGATAAGAATTCCAAATATGAATAGAGTAATAAGCATCACCCAACAATGTAGGAACTGAGTTTCCAATCATGAAGATCCTGATAGCATTAATGTCAACAAACTTGTCCATATTAGGAAATAAGAACAACCCGTAAGCAAGTAAAGTAAATATGGCCTCAAAAGCGACTGTACTCTTCATCCTGGAAAAGTAACGAGCTTTCTCCAATAAGAACTGAGCTGGTAATCCTCTAATCCCTCCTTTAGTAGTCATATGGGCTTCAACCTCATACTTCCCCAGATGGATCAAAGCAGCAATCTCGTGTGGTTTTGGCTCACCCTCCAAACCAGTAAAAGGAACACGATCGGTAATAGGTAAATCCAAAAGATAAGAATACTCCTCTAATGTAGGCATCAACTGATAGTCAGGGAAAGTAAAACAATGATATAACAGATCATAAAATTGGACCAAGGTGGGGAGAATACCCTCCTTCATCCTAAGCTTCATGAGAGGAATGATGGATCCATACTTCTTTCGAAAATCTGCAGAACACTCAATCTCGGGAATTAGACTGATCAACTCATCTATCTTGGGATCTTTGAAATTGTATTTTCCGGTCTTTCTTTTTCCAGAATCCATGGTCAAAAGGTACCTGAGACATTCACAAATGGTAAACTTTCATGTCCCTTGAAATAAAATTTCTTCAAAAGATGCTTATGAGTGCATGGATGCATGATGCAACAATCACACACAAGATCACAAACATTCGTAGGTTCAACGTCACGAGCATGAGGTCGAAGGTACTACCCATAAGGTATGGTCTAAAAGCTATCACCTGCCGAACAAGGTTCTAGAGGTTCCCAGAGTCTACATCCTTCCTTCGAATATTACCAACTTCCCGATTAACTCAGTAATTAGTAATATTATCAAGAAAAACTCATCCGAGCATAGTATCACGTGATAACTATTTCCAAATTACTTCGTCATAGCTTCCGCACTACACCTAAAAGGCCGATATAGGTTAGGTATTCTACGGTCCTCAGCTTCATCAGGCTCCCAGGTCGAAAGCAACACGTCTTCCTGAACGACACTATAGTTAAATGGGCCTCCACTGAGTGGGGGGTCTCATGCCTCCTTTTTTGGGATTACTCCCTCAAAGTTAGCATGACTATATCGCCCGTCCTATCTTAAATTTTCCCAATGCCGAGTATAGGACTTATAAGTAATCACCAAGCATCCTGAAAACTAGGAAAATCCAGATAACATATATACAACATATAACACATAAACAACAATAGCACATATACAGATATAAACAAAGATATGCTCAACCCACTTAGGGATGGACCAACAATAGGTCAATATTTCCCCAGTGAAGCCGCTATTTTTCTATAGCGGTAGAAATGTTTAAGACTAAGCCATTGGATTGACTAGACTTATACATATCAAAATAAAAATTGCCACCGCGCTTTATTGTTTCCAAAGGAATGGGAAAAGAGCGAGTAACCCAAAAAGAGGGGGAAAGATTCAAGGTAAGGGGGTTGTTTATGTAAAGGGAAGGTATTAGCACCCTAAACATCTACGGTACTCTGCAGGAACCTCTTTGTAAAAGCTGTATATTTTGGCTATAAAATATTGTATGTAAAATAGATGGTGGAGGTGAGAAAAGAAATATATATATTTTTTATGATTTTTGCACCCGCCGCGATTGCGAACCTTTAGTGCCTACGTACCACCTTCCGTGCAATAGGGGATTAGGGTACACGTAGCTCACCTTTAAAAATTTTAAAATAACACAAGTATTTTGGTTGATTTTAAGAGATAAGACATCATCGTCATTATCCGTGTGGAAAATATACTTACTACCCACAATTATGAGAAAGGAGAATTTTCATCATTTCAAAGTGGAGGATATGGCTTGGATTTTAAAATCAACAATGCCTCACTCAACACCCAAGTGGAAAATATATCACTTCACTACATATTGTAGAAGTATAGTTGTTTGCATCACTACAAGGATTGACAAGAGTCTAATCTTTTGAGAAAAGTTTTAAAGTAAAAAGCCAAATTGGCAAAATGTTTGAAATGAGATTGGTTGACTTTTAGTCTTCTCACAAAAAATGTCAAGGTATTATTAAGTTGATTGAAGTTTATTAATGAAAAGGTTTTAAAAATGCATGGACCTAGGTCCAAGTTTATTATGAAAGTGGTTCAAGTTTAAAAAACAAGAAGAGTTTTCAAAAGGAGAGAGAAGATTTTTGAAATTAAAGAAGATGGGAGGAGAAGAAGAGACTATCCTAAAGCATAAGGTAAAAGCTAGAGAGAAGAGCCATCTAATCAACAAGAAGATAATACTTGACATTATGAGTCAATATAGAATTCCCATTATTTGGATTGAAACCAAGCAAGCAAGGATACTAGACCTCTTGAGAGAACTAAACTTCAAGTGTAATAAGTCTTTGCAAAAATTGGGTAGAGTAACGACTGTATATGGGTGAATTCCAGTTTACAAACAAATATGTAATCACAATAACCTACACACAAGACAAACAAACAACCCAATATCTTGAGGTAAACCTCAAGAACTCCATAAAAAATATCAATTAAGGTCATAAGGTCTCCAACATAGGCCAAGGTTTCTATTCCTAAGTCTAAGAAGTCCAATACTCCATAATGCCAAGGATAGTAACCAAATAGTCCAAGTATAATTAAAGTTTAATATGGTTTATGTTGATTATTAAGCATCTTCAAAAAGAAAAGAAAAGCTCAAGTGAGCAAAATAAAAATGACATAAAATTAAATGCTCAAGTGAGCAGAGATGAAAATAGCATGAAATGTAAATGCTAAAGTAAATAGTACATAAAATAAAAGCATAAAAATAAAAGCATAAAGTAAAATCAATTGTTAAGAATTAGTGGTTAGTTGGATGACCATCTTGAAACTTACATTTGGAACTCATTAGAGTATTGGTAGAACCAAAGCCTCTCAACAACAAGTTACATTTTCTTTTTGTCAAGTATATCATCCATTTAAGAATTCTTAAGGCAACATTTAATGATCAACGATGTTTAAGTGATCCTCGTTGACCAAAATTTATGAAGATCCATTAGAGGATTGGTAGAACCAAAGCCTCCACACAAATGAATCTCAAGGTTATTGGATCAAAGGGATCAAATTAACATACTTGGGCTTACAAACATAGGTTTAAGCCACAAATGATCATTTATACGAATCAGGACAAAATTTAGGGCTATGTTAAGCAATCGTAAGTGGACTTATGTAGAAGTCGCACATATTTTGAGGTCGGTCAATATTAATCTATATATTTCATGTTTGGATAAATGATATAGAGATCATTATCCCATAACATGTAATACAATAAGAAGGGGGGATAAGATGAAGAGGGAAGGGATTAGAGTTTCAAATATCATCAACATCATTCGTCCATTTTAATGGATTTGGTTTATCAACCTATCAACACCCAAGACCCAATGATGTTGAAGAATTTGCCTCAATATATTCTCCAAGTCAGTACCACGTGCTATTTCAAGAATCATGTACAAAAGTTTTCAATTTACAAACATTGTTCAAAGGGAAAACCCTAAATGCACACCTAAGACAAGAATAGTTTTAAAATATGAAAATGACTTGAAAAATTATGAAATTAAAACTCTAACTTTGTAAAGTCCTATAAAAGTCAGAAACAAAATTTGGAGTTCCTTGATTGCGGTGGAAATTTGCTTTAGAAATGCAAACTTGAAAACTAGCAAGTTTAAGCCTTAAACTAGATGGTTTTGGAAAATTATTTGTGAAAAATATGAAATCACATTGTAAAATTCCAGAAAAATGATTTTTATGGCCTCAACATGTTCAAGCACTCCAAAAACCTTCATC
The DNA here is from genome assembly GCA_948472305.1 of Vicia faba. Lineage (NCBI taxonomy): Eukaryota > Viridiplantae > Streptophyta > Magnoliopsida > Fabales > Fabaceae > Vicia > Vicia faba. Next base: position 282,675,487 of record OX451739.1, on the reverse strand, counting down.
TCTGATTTTATAGGTATAAGAAGTTAGAAATTTAAATCCATTAATATGCATGATCAAGCAAAAACCCTAAAAAATGAAAATAAGTTCAAAAATTAATCAATTAGATCCAAAGGTCAAATAAATTTGATGTAAAATAACCTAAATGTCAAGAAAATTAAAAGGATCAGAAAGCATGTTTTTCTTGCATTTTATCTCAAAAGGAAAAAAGGAATAGAAAATTATTTACACAAACTAACAAAATTAATGCAAATAAAAGATATTATGTCCAAATGACTTTTAAAATATAACCAAAATTTTTATAAAATTGGATAAAAAATATTTTCAAGTAATAAACTCAGAGAGGAGTCCAAAAATATTTTTTATGATTTTTTTACTTAATATAAATAGGAAAATAAAATTCAAAATTTAAAATAAAAATTAAAACCCTAATTATTCACATGATTTTATTTAATCAATAAAAATGATTTAAAAAAATGAAGCAAAAATCAAAATATGGAAATATACTGAAAAAGGATTTTAAAATATTTTTTTTGATAATTTTTGAAATGAAGAAAATATTAAAATAAAATTTAAGAAAATAAAAGAAAAATTAATATATGAAGCCTTTTACACATTCTTTTGACAAAATGGTCTGTAAAAGATAAAATGCCTCCATGTTCAATCAAGCACGGACACGTCATCGTCCCTACCAACATACCAAAACCCAAAGCGTGTGTAAAAACAGTTTTCATCAAGGCAACTTCCAGCTTCAATTTCTCTCTTATACTCATCCATTTGAGATGATTCCAAAAGCAAACATGATCACCAAACTTCCAAGAATATCACACATCTTTTAGATTTCAAAAACAAGGCAGGATCAAAGAGAATTTGGAGCTCAAAGTCACTGAAAACTCACTTGAGCATGATTTGCAGAAAACTTCAAAACATCAATGGAGCTCGAATCAAACCAATCAAATAAATCAGACCTATTGTCTGGCCAACTAATAACATGTATGTAAGATCTCAAGCAATGAATTAAGCTAGCAACTGAGAAATCCAAATCTGAATTTTATCTTTCAAGTGAAAAAATAAATTCACTATTGGCTGGATCTAATGATGAGAAACCCATAGACACTTGCTTCTCTTGCTCCAATTATGAATAAATGAAAGAGATATGAGAGTTGGAACAAGGATGGAGGCAACTTCGAAGAGAAGAAAATTTCAACAATGGAGTTCAAGCTTGTTTTGAGAGAGAGAAAGAGAAGTGTGTTGATGACTTTGTGAGGATGAGAGTGAGAGCTTGCTACTGACTTTTTTTCAATTGTTGAATCACATTGCCTTTTATAGAGGGAAGAATGAAAGAGTGAGGAAAATGAGAGAAATGAGAAGTGAGAGTGAGGTGTGAGGTGCTGCGTGTTTTATGTTGGTTGAGAGTGAAAGAACATGCGTTTTGAATAACAAATGAAGGGTGGGAAATGAGTAAGAAAAGCGTGAGTGGTGATCTGGCAGGCTGGAACTTTGGTTTGGCACGAAAATTCCATGCATTCCCATGCAAGTCTTGCCATTTCATGATCACATCTTTAACTCCTTATATCTCTCTCCATGGTGCATGAAATGTCACAAAGTTTGAATAAAAAATGGAAAGGACATTTCATACTCCACCTTTGATGTTCAAAATTTTTCAAAATGAAGCTTGGATCAATGAGATATTTGGCTATGAATGTGTGTTCACAAACTGCTTGATAAAATGCCAGGCCTGATTGGCCTTGCTGTGCGCGCGTGAGGCTTGGCTGGGCAAAACATTTCAGCTTGCATGATGCCTTCTTCTTTCAATTATATCTCAAAATTTATGGAGAATTTGGAGAAACTTTCTAAAGCAAAATTGTTCCTCACATTTAGGGCTTCAACTTTGATGTTGGACATTTCTCAAAATAATGAATATTTCACATAGAAAAGTATTAATGAATGTGCGTCCACACCATATCTTTATCCACACTTAATCATTTGAGATGATTCTTGAATGAAAAATAAAGAGAAAACTTCAATCTACAACTTTCATGTTGCCAACTTTTTGATTTGAGTCCAAATGGTCATTCAAAAATGGACATAAAGAAGTCAAATTTTTGCAATTTTAACCAAAATTTCACTAAGTGTCAAAAATATTCCAAGTTTCATAACCTTTTTCCTTTCATTTTTTGGACTTGTGGCCACTCCTACAAAGTTGGAGAAATTTTCATCCTCTTTCTAGGCATATAAAGTTTTCACATTTTCAATAAAAATTGAGAAAGTTATAGCCAGTCAAAATTCAGCCCTATGGATACTTAGAAAAATTTCAAAACTTCAAATAACTTCCTTGACAAGTTAACTCCAATTCACACTTCCTATTGATATTTTTGCACTATTGTCCATGAAATATGAGAATAGGGATGTTGAATTGATGGTTGACCAAAAGTTCACTTGGTCAACAACTGATTTTGACTGTCTTATGAGAAAATGATCATTTTACCCTTTTTCATCAATTGAACCCTTTCAAGCCAAAATTGATGATCAAACTTCCAATGATAGATGCTCATGAATATGTAGAGAAGTATGGGATCAAGAATTGCCCAAAAATCTAGATATCTCCTGATTAAACTCCAAACCCTAGTTTTGATCATCTATGCTAGGAGATGGTGAGATGACTGCAATTGTGCCATGACCTACAATATGATATTCCAAGGGACAAAATATACACACTTTGAGGTTCGTTAGAAGCATACAAGTACAAGATATACAAATAAAAGTGCTTCAAGATGCTCGAAGATTCTCATAGGCAAACCCTAAGAATGCAGTAGGAGAAAAACCCCAAACCCTAATTTGTGATTTGATTGCATTGTGATGGTATGAGATGATAGAGGAATCTTAGGGGGCAAAAATTAGGGTACAACAAATTCTTATAAGCTTATGAGCATCTGACACACAAAATTTCTATGCTTAAAAGCTTAAGAACATCTGACACAGAACTTACAACCCACAATAAGGATTCTAAAAACCCTAACAAAAATACACACGTAAGTTCCACCTGATACTAGGTATACACCAGTCTATTTATAACTTTATTCTAGACTGCTTAGGCTTAAAAACCACAGCAAAGAGGCTGCACAAAGTCTACACAATCTTTCCAAGATCATAGGTCTTCAATAATTAGTTTCTTGAAATGTATCCATATTTAGAAACTATGCAATCTTCAAAAACCAACATAAAAATATTTTGATTTATCAATCTTGGATGCCACATAAGCTAACTGAATATTCCCCAAATAATCAGCAACTTAATAAATTAGTTGAAACATAACTAACAGTTATTGCAGATGCAATATCCTATCTCTGGGTTGGGACATCTTCTTCGACATGTTAAAAACAACAAGTTGGGACTTCTTTATTCAACATGTTGTTCCCAAATTGATTTTTCCAAAATGTATGCGAATCAAATTTCAGAGAAACAACAATTCTTATTGAAATTCCGGGAATGTCACAGACTCAGAATGTCTAAAGGAATGTTAAGACCTCTGATCTGACATTAAGCACTGTACAGGTAGAATAGGCTGTACTTTTGATATCTGTTCTACAACAGTCACTGGACTAACATACCAGAGCCAGCAAACACGCAGGTTCTGATTTACTGAAGTTCAGAACAGTTAAGGTTAATCTTATACATTGATGTTACGAGGAATGCTGTGACATCAAAGTAAATAACCAATACAGAAAGTAAATAACACACAGAATTGTTCACCCAGTTCGGTTCAACCAACCTACATCTGGGGGCTTCCAAGCCAGGGATAAAGTTCACTATTAGTAGTATCAATTCAAAGACCCTACAGCCAACATACCCGTTGACAGCCTTCTCACTTAATTACTACCCAATGAAACTTTTACCTAAGATCCAATCCTAGATATGAGACCCCTCTCACTCCCCCTCAATCACCGCAGTGATAACTTTCTACAGTACATAAACTGTTCAGAAGATACACTTCCATTACACATCTTGATCATGCTTAAAAGCTTCAATCAAGTACAATGCATACATCCTTTAACCTACAGGTTTCAAGGAGTATGGTGACCATCCCACATCCCGGGTGGTTCACAACTAAACTAGCCCTAAATGATTACATCTTGTTCATCAGCGATGTCACTTAAATTAGGTTACAATGCTTCTATTTATAACCCTTTTTACCCAACTGGATTTGGGCCTTCATATGACAGCAATGCAGCTTTAACGACCTGCATAAAATAAGCAGAAAACTTCTGCTACAAGTTAGGTCTTCAATCGAGCTTTTCTCCTTATCCTTAGCTTCTGATTGAATCACGTATGCCTTCAATTTTCGTTACTTGTTATGCATTCTATTTGGCAGAATATTCTGCATAACTTTAGGAACAGAACTGCATCAGTCTTGACAGTTCAGTAGCTTGATGTCTGGTATGATGTTATGACATCTCTTGAGACATGTTGTTCCAGATGTTGATCAACATGTTTAGGCATTTACAATAGAATTTTCAGGCTGTTCCTATTGTACATTACATTACATTATTGTTGTTGCTATTTGTTTTACAAGAGATGAGCCAATCCCAAACGAAGGCACTTACAATCTCCCCCTTTGGCTAATTTTGGCTAAAACAAATACAACAATAATACTCACCATTCAGGACCTCTTGAGGCACAGGAGGAAGAGGATGCCCTCATTCCCTTTTAGACCACGAACCATTTCTTGTCACTGATGGTGGAAAAAGAGGACCGTGGGAGATAAACTATCCTTTCAGAGGCATCAGAGAACCTTTAAGGAGTGACCAGAATATCTCCCTTGTAACTCAGAACACAGGTCACAACTGTGTTCATAACTCAGATCACAAGTCACAAAGAAATTCACACCATTTGAATTTCTGCTGAGTTTGTGACAAGTCTTTGTGATCAAAATCTTGAGTAGCTGCTGCAACGAGGACAGTTTCTAACAGTACTCCTTTCTCCCCCTTTTTGGCCAAAAATTGCCAAAGAAAGCCCTCACAAAACCAGATCCAAGAACAGTTTTCCCAAATCCGTATAAACCCCATGATGGTTGTGAGAGAAAAGAATGTGTGACAGGAGGTTATATAAGGAGATACCAGGTTCAAGAAGATGGTAATATAAAATCTTGGTCAAGGATACCTGTTAAAGCATGTGCATATTTCAGACTGACTGTGCATGTATTTTTAGACGTATTTGTTTGCTTCCACAAAAAGAACCAGTCCTAATACATGCATAAGTTTAGGTCAGAGCCATTCCTGAATAAAATCAGCCTTTGACCCATTTTCGGGACTGAAGATTTATTCCTTCTAGGAAACAGAATACCAATGACGTGGCGAAGTTATTTTCCCGTATTCTTCTTGATTTCCACAAGGTTGCAATGTCGTTGGTAATGTCATGACACTTACTTAGACATTACCTTGCATTCTTTAACAACAGCAGCCTTCTTTTTACTTCTCTTACTCATGCTTTGTGTTGCTGAGATCCAATACACCAGAAGACTCCAACATGCTTCACAGGACATCACACCAATTTAGATGCCACTTTTATTTCTTGTAGTAAAAGAACCCCCTTGAACATATGCTGAATATATCTGATTTACTTCTTCTGATCTTCCATTCACTAGTAGTTGTTGGAGCTAGTGAAGTCTGATTTGCTAGGCCAATTTGCTATTGATAAGAGCAATTCTTCAATCTCCTGTTGTTGAGACATTATCCATGACTTCACAATGTCATATTATCAGAACACATAAACATCAGATTAAGTCCAACATTACAGAGTCTTCCTTCAATTGTAATTGGAAAAGTGCAACCTCAGTGACTTCCCTTGTTAAGCCCAATCAAAACAGTGGCGTGGAAACCAGTAGCACTAGCTTTGAGGTGGTAACTTCAAGCACCCTGAACTAGTCTTAGAATAGTAAGGACATCTCTGATTCATGCCCTTGCGCTTCCATACTTATCATGACTCTCATGTAGCCATAGTCTGAAACCAACCTCCAACCTTCTTAGTGTGCTTACAAGCTTTACTAAGATTTAGACTTTCTAGAAGGATTATCCTTTGATCATGTCATCCTTCTGTATAATATATTTACTAGTAGTTGCTAATACTAGTAAATTCTTTAGACCACAACAGTAGTTATGCGTTGTTAAGCATACTACTTTTAAACACAAGTAGAATCTACTTATTCCAAACCAACATTAAAACTGCCACACTAGAATATTAAGATTCACAGTTCCAAGTCTCTGCCACAGACTTCTAACAATAATGATGTTACAGCATGAACCTATCTGCTTGGGTTCTGAAGTTAACATCCAGGGGATTGATGCCCTTTTATATTCCCCATAAGAAAGGTATGATTACTCACCAGAATACTCTTAGAGAGAAATAAACTCTCTACCAAGTTCTGAGAAATAGGTTCAGAATACAGCCTTGCATGCATATTATACAAACACTTAGTCTCCCATCAAAGTGCTTATATATATCTTTATGCAAGATCCTAATGAATACTTAGTCTCCCGTCAAAGTATTCATTATTAGTTAGATTATGCCATCTTCTCAAGGTAGGATAATTATTCTAACAATCTTCTGCTCCATGCATGAAGAACCAACTGGTCCTTACAAGCTTCCTTTGCTGAAGCGGCCCTTCGTTTGAGATGATGTTGCAACATCAGATCTGACATTGATCTCAACCATATGAGCCTGGCTTATACTATGGTTTTGGATGAACATCCATAGCAATCAAAGCACACTTTTCTTACATCCTTTATGATCAGACCCACAACAACCACATAACCATGCAGTAACTAGCATGTATCACCTTCACCTTGACCCTTGAACAGTACAAGGAGTTAATCGTACCATACTCCTGTAGACAAGAGCAGACCAAGTTGTTTTATTATGTAAGGTCACCACATAAATGAACTTTAAGTAAAAAGAGGGTCTTTTGAAAGTAACTCCTCCTTGCTACATACAACTAACAAGTTCATCCTAGGTGATGGGGATGACTTGTCAAAGTGTAGATATCCACCATTTGACTTTGGTCCAGGATGTCAAGACATTTTGTATGACATGTCTTTCAAGATCTTCAGGTTAAGGACTCCCCCTGAACCTCAGATCAGATTTTTGTAGAGACTTAAGTGAATTCTCCTTCACATGCTGCAGTTTATGTGATTGGTAGACATAACCTGTTCTATTCCTATCCTCTTAGGAAATCACTAAGATCATGAGAAATAAACTCAAGCATCTTATAGAACAAGGTAAGATGAACTCCCTTTCATATCAGCTTGATCATACAGTGTTGAGCTCTTTACTTTAGACACATAGTAAGTACTCTTCATTTGGAATTTGCCACAGGTTTCAAATTAAGAGTCCTTAGTTTACTTGCTGTACAAGTTTCAGGTTGCCACATTCTGTAACTTGTACTAGAAGAACCTTCATTATCAATCATGAGGATGTTCACTAAATCTGGAACTTATCTGTCTTTCAACAACTGATGTCTTTAACAGTTGTGATGTTTTACATCATCACAAGCTTTAGAACTTTTGATTCTGATTTCCACATATTTATCACATTAAAGATTCTGCTTCCATTATCTAATCATACTAGATGATCATGACTGATTACTTCTTCATATTTGTTAAGTATATTCACTTGGCTGAAGACACAGAAATCATATGAGGGGAAACCTGGAAATCACACTTTAAAGTCCTTTTAAGTGCTTTTAGCTTAGTACATATACTCCCTTGATCAATTATTTCAAAACAGATGTCTCCTCTTCCAGATCAGGAGTAGGTTCCAAACATATGTATTCGCACTACAAGTGTTTAGCACCCAGAACATCTGTTCTTCAACTGGCAGTTGCATGATGTTCTAACATCCTTAAGCTTATCAGTTCCATCTCCTTGGAACACAACATCCTTGATAATCTTCAAGCAGCTTGTAGATGTATATGAGAATCATTGATCAATTGATACTCATCAACACTAATAATAAATGCCTTTATGAGTGGACTTGAGGACATTATTGATAGATTGCAAAATAATAACCCTAGAGTTCTTCTTTCACTTTAGGCGTTGTATCAGAAGCTATGCAGCGGAATAGCAGTACTTCAACAGAACCTACACAATGCTTACTCCATATAGCAAGCATGACACATAAGGATTGAAAATAAATCAATCCTACAAGTGGTTTGCTTCTTCACCAAGCAACTTCCTAGACCCAACTCTACAGCCTGGTTAAAAGGAAGCTTTATACACACAAATGCTACCTTATCAATATCTTCACTCCCGCATGAAGGATTTGATAATATTCTTCTTTGTGCTGAATACAGGTTGAACAATGCACTCCAAAATCTTCACTCCCGCATGAGGTCTTTGAATTTGTTCAAACACTTTCATCTTCCTTCAACATTGCTGATCAGATTGATCTAGTTTTTCCCAAATTGGTCCATCCTCCACTCCTAGGGACCAAACAATATGAACACTACTGGTTCAAACAATATTCTACCTTGTACACAACCGGAAAGTATCCCCCATGGATCTCATCCAGAGACAGACAGGATGCCTGCTCTGATACCAATTGAAATTCCGGGAATGTCACAGACTCAGAATGTCTAAAGGAATGTTAAGACCTCTGATCTGACATTAAGCACTGTACAGGTAGAATAGGCTGTACTTTTGATATCTGTTCTACAACAGTCACTGGACTAACATACCAGAGCCAGCAAACACGCAGGTTCTGATTTACTGAAGTTCAGAACAGTTAAGGTTAATCTTATACATTGATGTTACGAGGAATGCTGTGACATCAAAGTAAATAACCAATACAGAAAGTAAATAACACACAGAATTGTTCACCCAGTTCGGTTCAACCAACCTACATCTGGGGGCTTCCAAGCCAGGGATAAAGTTCACTATTAGTAGTATCAATTCAAAGACCCTACAGCCAACATACCCGTTGACAGCCTTCTCACTTAATTACTACCCAATGACACTTTTACCTAAGATCCAATCCTAGATATGAGACCCCTCTCACTCCCCCTCAATCACCGCAGTGATAACTTTCTACAGTACATAAACTGTTCAGAAGATACACTTCCATTACACATCTTGATCATGCTTAAAAGCTTCAATCAAGTACAATGCATACATCCTTTAACCTACAGGTTTCAAGGAGTATGGTGACCATCCCACAGCCCGGGTGGTTCACAACTAAACTAGCCCTAAATGATTACATCTTGTTCATCAGCGATGTCACTTAAATTAGGTTACAATGCTTCTATTTATAACCCTTTTTACCCAACTGGATTTGGGCCTTCATATGACAGCAATGCAGCTTTAACGACCTGCATAAAATAAGCAGAAAACTTCTGCTACAAGTTAGGTCTTCAATCGAGCTTTTCTCCTTATCCTTAGCTTCTGATTGAATCACGTATGCCTTCAATTTTCGTTACTTGTTATGCATTCTATTTGGCAGAATATTCTGCATAACTTTAGGAACAGAACTGCATCAGTCTTGACAGTTCAGTAGCTTGATGTCTGGTATGATGTTATGACATCTCTTGAGACATGTTGTTCCAGATGTTGATCAACATGTTTAGGCATTTACAATAGAATTTTCAGGCTGTTCCTATTGTACATTACATTACATTATTGTTGTTGCTATTTGTTTTACAAGAGATGAGCCAATCCCAAACGAAGGCACTTACACTTATGTTCCGTCATGAAGGTGGGTTCCCCTGTCTAGTTCATACATAGGTATCTGGTTGTAGCCAGCATATGCATCATGAAGGATAAAAGCTTGTATCTTGCGAAATTTTCCATCAACTTGTCTATGTTGAGGAGGGAATACCAGTCCTTATGACATGCCTTATTCAGGTCATTGTAATTATCCCTGAAGGAAAATTATGATCCAAAATGCAGCGAAAATTAAAATTTTCCTTTAGCGATCCTTACGAATGGGCATGGTCAGTGATAGAATCTATTACCTCTTGTGGTGATTCAGACCTTTGATGTTGTGATCACGAGCATTGATGAAGAACAACGTCTCTACTCAGTCCATACAAACAGATCACTTTAAGTCACATTGCTACCTGCTTACAAGCGAAAACTCTAAGTGAGAGAGTGAGAGAAAATACAGCTAGGATTTCAAGACTGGATTTTCATCAAGTGAAAATGCTTCAGCACAAGGGTTCTATTTATAGAACCACTTGTGTGGGCTGCAAGCTAAAAGGCTAATTAAGGTTGCAGGCTAAAATCCCAATTAAGCTTACAAGAATCATACCTTATGATGTACCATATATCACTTAAGTGTGTGGTACCTTACCATATTCCGTATTCCACTTAAGAGTATCGTACCTTACAGTGTTCTACAATTCTCTTAAGTTCACCATACCTTACGGAGTTCCTTATTTACTCTATCTCTCATCAACTTGTTCTTATGTGTGTGACCCTGTAGGTTTTCGCGACATTGGTAATTATATTAAATCACACATTTAATATAATAAACAGTGAGCGATATCTACTAACACATCACTGCTACCTAAGTCACGAAAATGTCATGTGATCTGACAAAACCTTTCCGGGATAATATTTTTGTGTATAATTACCCTTTTCCCTTATGTCTATATTGAACACAAGACATAGGCCATATCACCCTTGTCCAGTTCAATATTGGGCCCTTAGACATTTATCCTATTATGCGGGATGGGCAAATTCCATCTAGGCCACTTATGTCCCTCGGCATGCTTTGTGAAGTACCCATCAACTGTCTTTATGGTCATCGGGATATGGATAACATTTGATCTGCAATAAAGTACTTAACTCTACATCTAGAGTCCATAGTGCTTTCAAGTCGAAGGGTGGTATACACCATTATCACCATGAGAATAACTTATGACACTTTGCATAATATTCTATGTAGTATTCTCATAGAAGGTCAATCCAGTATAAATATTACTCCTAATATTCATACCTATATCAAGACTTGATAACTCATTATCCACGATTCATGAGATGTGATCATCAGTCTATATACATAATAATCTCAATGCTTTAATATTATCCCACTTTGCAATAAAACTCGACTACATATACTTTAAGAATAGTGTCCTTATGTTTAATGAGATCTCATGATTAATTCACACTTAACATTTCATTAAACATACAGACTATTCTAGGGACTTTATTATTTTAGAAAAGCAAACATAATAAATAAATTCCTTTTATTACTAATAAATAATTCAATACAAGTACCAAAAGTATTGGCCTATAGGGCTTACACAAACAATCTCCGACTAGCACTAGAACCAATCAAGCATACCCCTAATACTCATAGATCTAGTATGACCATCATGCTTCTAGTACGCAAGAGGCTTTGTTAGTGGGTCACCAACATTGTCAAGTGTATGTACTATGCATATCTTCACATATCCTTGATCGATTATCTCTCGAATGAGGTGATAACGCCTAAGTATGTGTTTGGATCATTGGTGAGATCTAGTCTTCTTAGCTTGTGCGATAGCACCATTATTATCATAATAGAGATCAATGGGATCCACAATGCTAGGGACTATGCCCAGTTCACTAATGAACTTCTTGATCCAAACAGCTTCCTTTGCAGCATTTGAGGCAGAAATATACTCGGCCTCAATTTTAAAATTAGCAATTGTATCTCGCTTTGAACTTTTCTAGCTTATATCGCCACCATTTAAGCAGAACACATAACCAGATTGCGATCTAAAGTCATCCTTATCTGTCTGGAAGCTAGCATTGGTGTATCCAATTACAGCAAGCTCTTCCTGACCTCCATATAACAAGAATGAGTCCTTAATCCTTCTCAAGTACTTAAGGATATTTTTGACAGCTACCCAATGAGCATCACCGGGATCAGATTGGTACCTACTCGTTGCACTTAAATCATATGAGACATCTAGTTGAGTACATAACATGGCATACATGATAGATCCTATTACAGATGCATATGGAATCTTATTCATGTAATCCTTTTCTTCCTTATTTGAAGGGGATTGTATTTTTGATAGGCGCATTCTATGTTTCATAGGTAGGAATCCTTTCTTGGAATCATGCATATTAAAGCGTCAACACTTTGTCTATATATGTACTCTAACTTAGGCCAAGCAGTTTTTGTGATCTATCTCCTTAGATCCTAATTCCTAATATATAGGCTATTTCACCTAGGTCCTTCATAGAAAAGCATTTCCCCAACCAACTCTTTACTTATTGTAAGGTAGGGACATCGTTTTCAATGAGTGATATATCATCTACATATAATATCAGGAAGTCGATCATGCTCCCACTAACCTTCTTGTAGACACAAGGCTCATCTTCATTCTTGACGAATCCATATTGTTTTATTGTTTCATCAAAACAAAGATTCTAACTTCTGGAAGCTCACTTCAATCCATAGATTGATCGTTGTAACTTGCATATCTTTTGGGCTTCTTATGGCATGTCAAATCCTTCAGGTTGTATCATGTACACATCCTCAAGAAGATTCCCATTAAGGAAAGCAGTCTTGACATCCATCTGTCATATTTCATAATCATGATATGCAGCGATAGCAAGTAAAATCCGAACAGATTTAAGAATTGTAACTAGTGAAAAGGTTTCATCATAGTCAACCTCATGAATTTGTTTATAGCCTTTTTACAACCAGTCATGCCTTATAGGTATGTACCTTACCATCCATGTCAGTCTTCTTTTTGAAGACCCACTTGCATCCTATAGAGTTAACTTCTACAAGAGGCTCTACCAAGGTTCAAACCTGGTTTGTGTACATGGAATCCATTTCAAATTTCATGGCTTCTAGCCACTTCTCAGACTTAGGACCAGTTATAGCCTCTTGGTAGGTCACAGACTCATCTTGATCCCTGAGTAATACATCACCTTGATCACTTATGAGATATCCGTATCTATCAGGTTGGTGACATATCATGTTTGACCTACGCTGGTCTCTGTTGTCGATTCCATTGGATGCAGTTGTTGTAGAAATGTAGATCTAGAGTGGGAAGATTCGATTGTGAGATTTATACGAATCGAAATCAAATTTTCACAAACGAGGCCACTGTTCTGTTTCGAAACTTGATGATGATCAGAAAATCCAACATGTGTCGTCGTTACGATGGAGCTTCGGAGATCCACTTGTTATATGTGTGACTAACCTGCAAGATTAGCACTTCAAAACTCAAATTAATGACACCAAAGTTTAGAGTAAAAAGAGATTTTAAAAATGAGTTACATACTTTCTTTTGAGACCAAGAGTGAATTATTTATAATAGACATAAGAGTGGGTCTGATTGACCTTTTTTATTGGATCTCGACCCGATATGAAATATATATATATATATATATATATATATATATATATATATATATATATATATATATATATATATATATATATATATATATATATATATATATATAAGTCTTTTGATAAAGAATCAAATGATTATTCATCAAATTGTAATTCTGTCAAATGTTCACTACTTGGTCCAATCATATATAAATTCAATGAAATTTAAGATACACTTTTATAATTTTCACTATTCATTATACTCATTTTAGACATTATAACTAATTTAAACATTAATAAATATACAAGTCAACTCCACACTACCGTCCCGAAGATCATCACTGCCAATTCTAAAATCATATGTGATTAATTAATTCTGATTTTACAATAAAACAATTATATTAAAAGCTCCTTTTAAAAATAAAAAAAGTATGGAGAACCAGACAAAAAGATAGGTACTTACTTTTTTTTCATAGGAAAGTACCACACCAAAACTGAGCATTAACAAACATAAAAATTAAACAAATAAATATATATTGAAAACATCATAATTATTATTATTTATTTAAAAGTTAAATATATTTTTGAAGTCTTATAAATTATTAAATTTTATTTTTGATCCTTATAAAAAATATGATGTGTTTTAGTTTTTACAAAATTATTATATACGTAATTTATGTAGTTTTAATCTTTATTATTAAACTGATATCAATTTTTGAATGATCATTTTGTATATATAAAATTTAATAAAAAAAATTTTAAAATTTTATTTTTAAGTCAAGATTTTAATTACTTTTATCAATATTTTTTAAATTTTAAAAAATTCATATTTACTTCTTCTCATTTAAAAAAAATTAGTAAAGTATAATATTCTAAACACGTATAAAAAAATTATTCAAAAATTAAAAAATTTAAGAAAAATTAAAAAAATTATTCAAAAATTAAAAAATTAGTAAAGTACTTCTTCTCTATAGTGTTTTTTTTCTTTCCATTTTTAGTTCATATTTTATACGGTATGTTCACGTGAGTTAAAGCATATTTTTATTTTGTAAAAAAGTTTAAAATATGGAGTAGAAAATAAATTTATTTAAAGACTAAATTTGTAATTATAAAAACTAGAATATATTTAAATTTTATTTTAAATTGTCTCTACAATTGTTATAAATTAAATATGTCTTTGTGAAAACTAAAAGTTAAACTGTAAAATCAGTAAGGGTACACCTCCTCAGTAGAAGCGTGATTCATATCTGAATAATTAACATACATGTTTTATTTGTTATTTAATTTTTTTCATTCTATTTGTTATTTAATTTTTTTCACTAGTACGATGAGAGACATGTAGGTTCGTGTCTCTCTTCTATATTTATTCTCGCTTCTAAAGGTTGGGACTTGTTATCCTCTTCTTTCCCGTCTAGAGGCTTCTATTTTTAATCGAACATCCAACTCCATCGATTCTTGAGATTTTACTTCAGTGTCCTTGATTTCATTGGATGATTGAGATTTCACAAACAAAGCCAAAAAAAACACGACTTAGATGTCTCTACATCTCTCTCAAGAATGATCGACCTTGTTAATTTTGGTGTGAAACTTCACCTTCATGTGAATTGTTGTGAATTGTTGAGGAGACTTTGCACTACCTTTTCAATATTGGTCTCCCACGATGCATTTGTGATTTGCATCCAATGACTGAGAATTTGGCTCTAATGACTCTCTTGTGTTTTTTTCCTAAATGCTACGGTTTTAGGATTTTTTTTATAGGCTCAACTTATTGTATATTTCTATGTATATGGTGTCCTAAGAGATCCCTTCGTTCACATGGACACAATGAATGTCAAAATCAAGTATCACAACCTTTTGTTATTTAAGTAACTTCAAACTTAAGAGGAGTGTGAACTGTGGAAAAAAATCTTTTCAAAATCTTCAAATAAATTTGATCAGTTTTCATATTAATTTTAAGAAAAGAGTAGGAAAAGAGAATTAAAGCAGAAAAGTAAATAGTAATTAAGTAAAATATAAAGGAAAGAAAAAAACATATCAGAGTTAATGGTTCAGCCAAAAGCCACAAGACCTAATTTTGTCCCCAAAGAATACTCTTGAATATTTCCACGACCACGTAGCTTTTAACACATGTTTCACCGTCAACCTTATTAAACAAAACTTTTATCTCAAGTTGAACTTACAATTTTTATAATATATCAAAGTTTAAGAGAAAAATTTTCTCTTGTTTTTGAATTTCATATAAGAATAATAAAGTAGAGGTTACACAAGAAAAAGTCCACTGAGTGTTTTCTTTATAAACACTAAAATAATTTTAAATGGATGTAAAAAATGCTAAGAGAAATTGTGAGAGTAAAAGAGAGGTAATATAAAGAATTCTTGTATTTTCAAACGAACACAAATCCTCATTTTATAGTAAAATATATAGCAAAGAAAATAAATATGTTTATGTTTGAATCTGCTTCATAATAGATTATTCATAAGTGCAAATTGTAGTTATTTTGTATTTTTTTTTATACTTAACGATTTTTGTTGTTAATTTTGGTTGAATAAACTCGATTTTTGTGTAAATACGTTTATTTGTGTTTATTTGTGTTTTTGTGTATATAGTGTACCGTTTGATGTTTTTCCATTCATTTTGTAAGTATTTGTTGCATTTTGGAGCTTCGAGGAATAAGGTGTCGAAGGCACGGCTCCGGATGTGCATTTTCGGAATAAAAGACCAATTTTGGAAAGTCATGTCCAGGAGAGCCCGCTTAGTGTGCAGAAGGCCGCTAAGCACGAGTGCGCTCAGCGCAATTTATAGCGCGCTGCTTGGTTTTGACATTTTGGCAGAAGCTCAATTTTGGAGCCCACTTAGCGCGGATAGCACTCTTAACGCGGTTTAGGTTGACTTAATGTGTAATAAAGAAGTCACGTTTAGCGCGCCAGACCCGCTTAGCGCGGTTTGCTGAGATTTGTTTTATAACTTCAAATTTAGTTCATTTTTAGGTTATGATTTTGGGAAAGTTTTGTTCCCAACTCCATCAATCTTTAATTTTGTTAGGATTAACTTAGATAGCAACTATGGAGCTTACATACGGATGATCCAGGGTGGATTACTCTTCGATCGACGCTGACAGACTGGTAGATTTGTGGTTCATTTCTCTTTTTCTTTGTGTATTCTCTATTGGTTGGGTTTGTATATGTATTTACTTTGAACTCGTGTATATTTTTCGCCCTTGGCATTGTATAAAACTTGTTTTACAAATCTTTATTGATTGTTATCCTTGATTTTTGCTTTGTGCTAGGGATTTGAGTTGCTATAGACATATACTACTTAAATTCTTATCTAGGATGATTATCTAATAGTGTTTGAATTCTAGAGATAGATTTACCATTGTTATTCACTTAGGGTGTTTGATTAAAGTTGTTGTGTTGTTTGTGTCACTCTGAGAGATCGTCGATACAAGCGAGCATGGTTGACTTATGTGTTGTTAAGGTGGTTAAGAGGTCGCTACCGAGGTGATGCATTGGGCCTCTCAATTAGGGTTATAAATGACTTAGGTCGTGAGTGACATTGATGAATATTGTAGGTTTAGTATAACAGGTCGATAGGTTTAAGTCTGTGAGAAGTAGTATATATGTTTGTTTGATAAGTTATTCCTTTTTTCTTTTTATATATTATTTTTCTGTTGAGAATTTTCCTATTAACTCATTTATCCCCAAACTCATTAACGAGAGATTTGTTGAATGATATTTCAATACCCTAATCTTTGTGGACACGATACGATATAACCTAAATAACACCCGGTAAATTAATAACTTACTTTTTGCTTGCCGTTTTACCGTCGCAACAAAATAGCGTTGTTGTCGGGGATTGGTGTTTATTGTTTTGCATTGTGATAATTTCTTTGTTTTTGAGTTTTGTAATTAATGTATATGTTTTATAGAATGTGTACATAAACTTGTCTATTTTTACTTGTACATGTTTTGTGTTTACTTTCCATACTTGTGCATATATGTGTTTTTCTTTGTTTTCACGTATTGTTGTGAATTTTCTCGTTCTCGTAACGTTTGTTGTGTGGTTGTTAGGACACTTTCTTTAGGTTTGCACGGTGTGACAACACCATGGCATGACGTGAGGAGGTTACTAGCTCGCAAAATAAAGGCGTCGAGCTTACGACGTAAAACAAACATGTTTTATTTATATTCGTTTATGTATGTGTTGACTTGTGTTTTAACAAGTTGAAATTGGCCCTGTTTTAAATTCTCAAATTTTCACTTTTAAACTTGTTAATTCACTTTCACTCGTTAGTTTTGTTATGTCAATTTGTGTTTTTCCGTAAGCTTGTCGTGTTTAGCTTGAGGAAGTTTGTATGTTGTAAACATTGTACATGTGTAGTTGAGATTATATAGGTGATTGTGGAGGGTGTTGTTGCACTGCTGTTGATGTCCTGTTTTTCTGCAACTGGTGTAGCGCGCTTAGTGTGCTCTATACCGCTTAGCGCACCCAACTGTGCAGAACCAGTGAATTATTTTCAATTTTTCGCTTGGCTCTCCTTTTTCCCACTTCACCCAAGGCTTTATAGTATAGTAATTAATGGTAATATTTTTTAATTCTTTCTTTTATTTTTTGGACTCTAATTTTTGTTAGATAGCTTGAGGTCGCTTTTGGTGATTTTCCAATTTTTAGTGTGTAAACTTGCGGATGTATGGTAATGATAGTTTTTGAAGTTGGTACTCCCAAGTACTTGTTTATCGCTTTCTATAACATAACATGTTTAGGAAACTTTTCATTTGTATAATTACCATGCCATTTATTCTTTTTGCATTACTTGCTCATGACTTGAATCACTTTAGTTCCCTTTTTATCCATAAATGCGAGGAAGCTTTCCATTGTTCATATATGTTAGAGGTCACAATTCTTGTTTTAACCGGATTTCATTATGTTTAATCTTTTGTTTATGTTGATTATATGAATGCATGAACATGATCAAGGCATTTTGCTTTATTTTAAGCACAACTACCTAACCAAATAGTCAATTCACCTTGTGAGTGTGTCATCATTAGTATCCCTTTTTTACCATTTTATCGATATCCATGTTGTTTTTGCTAAATACTTGTCTATGAGTGTTTGGTTCATCTTTTTGTATGGATATTGATTCTTTGTTTTTTGAATCCTCAACTATGATTTATAGTTTAAATTTTTACCTTGCCTTAGAAAGTAGGGAGTATTCATATTATGATGATGGTTGAATTCAAGTTGAGGATAATAATGTTTATGTGCTTATGTTGTGATTGTTACGAGGTTGTGATAGAAAAGAAAAAGAAAAAAAACATGAAAAAGAAATGAAAAGAAAAAGAAAGAAAAAAATATGAAAAAAAAGCTTTGAAAAAAAAACAAAAAGAGTTCGAATAATTTTGCTCATAAGTGATGTGTGTTGGTTTGAAATTTGGAATGAAGAAGAAGTTTCATTGAAATTATTTTTCTTGAGACATTGAGAGTTGATCACTCCCTTATATTTAGGCTAGTTTTTGTTTCGATTAGCTTTAGAATTTATCCCTTGTTTATTAACTAAGCCACATTACAATCTTGAAAAGCCCTTGAGAATTTTTCCTTTGTATTTTCAATATGAGTTTTTGGATGAATGCATAATTTAGTCTTTTGTTTGCAAGATTGTGGATGAGTGAAAATATTTTATCTTGTGTGTTTTTTATCTACTGGTGATTATTTTTGCTAGGTGTGATTCATTTGTGAACTAGTGTTGTTTTAAAATGTTTGGCATGTTCTTTGTATTTAGCATTTGTTTCGTGTTTATGTTATCGTCGTAGTTTAGTGGTAAGTATGTTTCTTCGTGTGTATCGTTTTTTATTTGAACCATTTCATTTGTTTTCCATTTTCAAAACTTGTTGATTCATGATATTTTGGTTGATTACTTTTGGTTCTTTGAGTCGTTTGGCCTTGTTTGAGGACAAACAAGTTTAAGTTTGGGAGAGTTTGATAAGTGCAAATTGTAGCTATTTTTTATATATTTTTTGTTGCACTCATCGACTTGTTGTTGTTAATATCGGTTGAATAAACCTGACTTTTGTGTAAATAGGTTTAGTTTGTGTTTATTTGTGTTTTTGTGCACATAGTGTACCGTTTAATATTTTTCCATTCATTTTGTAGGTATTTGATGCATTTTGAAGCATCGAGGAATAAGGTGTCGAAGGCACGGCTTCAGATTCTCTTTTTCAGAATAAAAGACCAGTTTTGGGAAGTTTTGTCCAGGAGAGCCTGCTTAGCACGCAGAAGTCCGCTAAGCACGAGTGCGCTCAACGTATTTTATAGTGCGCTACTTGCATTTTGACATTTTGGCAGAAGCTTAGTTTTGGATCCCGCTTAGCGTAGATAGCGCGCTGAGCGCAGTTTAGGATGGTTTAATATGTAAAATAAAGAAGTCGTGCTTAGCACGCCAGGCCCGCTTAGCGCGGTCTGTTGAGATTTGTTTTATAACTTCAAATTTAGTTCATTTTTAGGTTATGATTTAGGGGAAGTTTTTGCTCCCAACTCCATCATCCTTTAATTTTGTTAGGATTAGCTTAGATAACAACTATGGAGCTTACATACGGATGATCGGGGATGGGTTATTCTTCGATCGGTGCTGACAAATCGGTAGATCTGTGGTTTATTTCTCTTTTTCTTTGTGAATTCTCTATTGGTTGGGTTTGTATATGTATTTACTTTGAACTCATGTATGTTTGTCGCCCTTGGTGTTGTATAAAAACTTATTTTATAAATCTTTGTCGATTGTTATCCTCGATTTTTTCTCTGTGCTAGGGATTTGAGTTACTATACACATATATTGCTTTAATTCTTATCTAGGATGATTATATAATATTTTTTGAATTCTAGAGATAGATTTAGCACTGTTATTCACTTAGGGTGTCTGTGATTAATGCCTTTGTGTTGTTTGTGTCGCTCTGAGAGATCGTCGATGCAAGCGAGCATGGTTGACTTATGTGTTGTTGAGGTTATTGAGAGATCATGACCGAGGTGATGCAGTCGGCCTCTCAATTTCGGTTAAAAATGACTTAGGTTGTGAGTGACATGTGATGACATTGATGAATATTGTAGGTTTAGTATAACATGTCGATAAGTTTAAGTCTGTGAGAAGTAGTATATATGCATGCTTGATAAGTTATTCCTTTTTCCTTTTTATACATTTATTTTTTGTTGATACTTTTTCTTTTAACTCATTTATCCCCAAACTCATTAACGAGAGATTCGTCGAACGAAATTTCAATAGACCAATCTCTGTGGACACAATACAATATAACCTAAATATCACCCGGTAAATTAATAACTTACTTTTTTGCTTGTCGCTTTACCGCCACAACAAAATGGTGTCGTTGTCGGGGATTGGTGTTTATTGTTTTGCATTGCGATAATTTCTTTGTTTTTGAGTTTTGTAATTAATGTATATGTTTTATAGAATGTGTACATAAACTTGTCTATTTTTACTTGTACATGTTTTGTGTTTACTTTCCATATTTGTGCATATATGTGTTTTTCTTTGTTTTCACGTATTATTGTGAATTGTCTCGTTTTCATAATGTTTGTTGTGTGGTTGTTAGGACATATTTTTTAGGTTTGAGTGGTGTGACAATATCATGGCATGACGAGAGGAGGTTACTAGCTCGCACAATAAAGGCGTCGAGCTTACGACGTAAAACAAACATATTTTGTTTGTATTCGTTTATGTATGTGTTGACTTGTGTTTTAAGAAATTGAAATTAGACCTATTTTAAATTCTCAAATTTTCACTTTTCAACTTGCTAATTCACTTTCACCCGTTAGTTTTGTCATGTCAATTTGTGTTTTTCTGCAAGCTTGTCGTGTTTAGCTTGAGAAAATTTGTATGTTGTAAATATTGTACATGTGTAGTTGAGATTGTGTGGGTGATTGTGAAGGGTGTTGTTGCACTGTTGTTGCTGTCCTATTTTTCTGCAACTGGTGTAGCACGCCTAACACGCTCTATGCCACTTAGCGCGCCCTGCTGTGCAGAGCCAGTGAATTCTTTTTAATTTTTCGCTTGGCTCTCCTTTTTCCCACTTCACCCAAGGCTTTATAGTATAGTAACTAATAGTAATATTTTTAATTCTTTCTTTTGTTATTTGGACTCAAATTTTTGTTAGATAGCTTAAGGTCGCTTTTGGCGATTTTTCGATTTTGACTGTGTCAACTTATGGATGTATGGTAATGATAATTTTTGAAGTCGGTACTCGTCAGGTATTCATTTATCACTTTCTATAACATAACATGTTTATAAAACTTTTTATTTTTATAATTACCATGTCATTAATTTTTTTTGCATTACTTTCTCATGACTTGAATCATTTTAGTTCCTTTTTTACCCATAAATGTGAGGAAGTTTTCCATTGTTCATATATGCTGGAGACCACAATTCTTGTTTTAACTGGATTTCATTATGTTTAATCTTTTATTTGTGTTGATTATATGAATGCATGAACATGATCAAGACATTTTGTTTTATTTTGAGCATAACTACCTAACCAAACAGTCAATTCACCTTGTGAGTGTGTGATCATTAGTATCCCCTTTTAACTTTTTTTGTCGAAATCCATGTTGTTTTTGCTAAATTCTTGTCTATAAGTGTTTGGTTCATCTTTGTGTATGGATATTGATTCTTTATTTTCTTCAACCCTTAACTATGATTTATAGTTTAAATTTTTATCTTGACTTAGAAAGTAGGGAGTATTCATATTATGATGATGGTTGAATTCAAGTTAGGGAGAGAAATATTTATATGATTATGTTGTGATTGCTATGAGGTTGTAATAGAAAAGAAAAGAAAAAAAATGTGAAAAAGAAGTGGAAAAAAAAGAAGAAAAAAAAAAGAAAAAAATTTGAAAAAGAAAAACAAAAAGAGTTCGAATAATTATGCTAATAAGTGATGTGTGTTGGTTTGAAATTTGGAATGAAGAAGAAGTTTGAATGAAATTATTTTGCTTGAGACTTTGTGAGTTGATCACCCTCTTAGATTTAGGTAAGTTTTTGTTTCGATTAGCTTTAGGATTTATCCCTTGTTTATTAACCAAGCCACATTACAACCTTGAAAAGCCCTTGAGATTCTTGCCTTTGTATTTACAATATGAGTTTTTGGATGAATGCATAATTTAGTCTTCTGTTTGGAAGATTGTGGATCGGTGAAAATACCTTATTTTGTATGTTTTTCATCTACTGATGATTGTTTTTGCTAGGTGTGATTCATTTGTGAACTAGTGTTGTTTTATAATGTTTGACATGTTCTTTGTATTTAGCATTCATTTCGTGTTAATGTTATCGTCGTAATTTAGTAGTAAGTATGTTTCTTCGTGTGTACCATTTTTCATTTGAACTATTGCCTTTGTTTTCCATTTTCAAAACTTGTTGATTCGTGATATTTTGGTTGATTACTTTTGGTTCTTTGAGTTGTTTGGTCTTGTTTGAGGACAAACAAGTTCAAGTTGGGGAGAGTTTGATAAGTGTAAATTGTAGCTATTATTGTATATACTTTTTGTTGTATTTATCGAATTTTTGTTGTTAATATCGATAGAATAAATCCGACTTTTATGTAAATACGTTTAGTTTGTATTTATTTGTGTTTTTGTGTATATAGTGTACCGTTTGATGTTTTTCATTCATTTTGTAGGTATTTGTTGCATTTTGTAGCATCGAGGAATAAGGTGTCGAAGGTACGGCTCCGGATGAACGTTTTCAGAATAAAAGACCAGTTTTGGGAAGTTGTCCAGGAGAGTCTACTTAGCACGTAGAAGGCCACTAAGCGCGAGTGCGCTCAGTGCATTATGTAGCACGTTGCTTGTGTTTTGACATTTTGGCAGAAGCTTAGTTTTGGATCCCGCTTAGCGTGGATAGCGCGCTTAGCGCGGTTTAGGTCAGTTTAATGTATAAAATAAAGAAGTCGCGCTTAGCGCGCCAGGCCCTCTTAGCGTGGTCTACTGAGATTTGTTTTTTAACTTCAAATTTAGTTTATTTTTAGGTTATGGTTTTGGGGAAGTTTTTTCTCTCAACTCCATCAACCTTTAATTTTGTTTGGATTAGCTTAGATAACAACAATGGAGCTTACATACTGATGATCCTGGATGGATTATTCTTCGATCGGCGCTGACAAATCGGTAGATATGTGGTTCATTTCCCTTTTTCTTTGTGTATTCTATATTAGTTGGGTTTGTATATGTATTTACTTTGAACTCATGTATACTTGTCGCCCTTGGCGTTGTATAAAACTTGTTTTACAAATCTTTGTCGATTATTATCCTTGACTTTTGCTCTGTGCTAGGGATTTGAGTTGCTATAGACATATACTGCTTGAATTCTTATCTAGGATGAGTATCTAATAGTGTTTAGAGATAGATTTTGCGATGTTATTCACTTATGGTGTTTGTGATTAATGCCTTTGTGTTGTTTGTGTCGCTCTGAGAGATCGTCAATGCAAGCGAGCATGGTTGACTTTTGTGTTGTTGAGGTGGTTGAGAGATCGCTATCGAGGTGATGCATTCGGCCTCTCAAATTGAGTTATAAATAACTTAGGTTGTGAGTGACATGTGATGACATTGATGAATATTGTAAGTTTGGTATAACATGTCGATAGGTTTAAATCTGTGAGGAGTAGTATATATGCATATGCTTGATAAGTTATTCCTTTTTCCTTTTTATACTTTTATTTTTTGTTGATATGTTTCCTTTAAACCCATTTATCCCCAAATTCATTAACGAGATATTTATCGAACGACATTTCAATACATCAATCTCTGTGGACACGATACGATATAACCTAAATATCACCCGGTAAATTAATAACTTACTTTTTACTTGTCGCTTTACCGCCGCAACAATTATGCTACCTACAACCATAATCGAGTATGACCTAGAAAAATAGAAAATTTGTAGCAGGATTTGGAACATAATCAATTATAACACTTTCGTAATTGCTTACTAAGATAGTTTTCCCCATAATAGATTAGAAGGCATGTTTCATTGAATAATCGATTAACTAAGCATCATAATCTGTTATACTTACAAAGTAATTTTAAAATCCTTTTTGAAACCATATGAAGTTTGAAAACTGAGTGTGTGCGAGTGTGTGTGTTTTATCTTAATGCTTTGAGATCCATACATTTAATATTACTTTTTTATCCTAAAAAAGATAAAACAACTGAGCACGAGATTGGAGGTGAGCCTTGAACATATGAAATCATTTTTTAGGATGTTATTTAACTTTTGATTCTTTTGAGCTAATCATGAGAAATTTATCACTTTTTGATTTGACTCAAACTTTCTTTTTTATTTAATGATGTTTATTATTTTTGCTTTGATTCCTTTGTAATCTAAAAAAATTATTTATACTTGTTCAACACATAGAACCACACCTTTAGCAGTATTGGTGTATAGTAGTTTGGTATGTCGTTGTTTAGTTTTCTATCGTAAAAAGATAGGGGTCATCTCCGTCTTGTAAAATATTCACCCAATGTCATAGTTTCGTTTGTGTCTCCTTTACGCTCCCCTTTAAGGAAATAACATAATGCTTTTTTTGAATGGGGAAGGCTCCCTCAAACGACAAATTATTGGGTTTGTCTTCTTGCTCTATATCTAGTTGGAAAATTTATTGGAAGGTTCTCCCAAGATGTGAACTACAACGTAGACTACAATGTGGATGTCATTCCAACAGTTAAAAATGTTGTCGAGTAATGGAAGCTGGGAAAGGAGGTGTAGTGCTCCCTTTTCTTTCTCTTTCTTTATGAGGTGACCCCTAAGTCGTGATAAGTAAGGTTGTTCATGGTTCAGTTCTGTTAGAAAATTGAACTGAACCAAACCGAATCATTGTATATATTCTTCTGAACTAAACTAAACCGTTTCAATTTTTTTAGAACCGAACTGAATCAAAACTTTTGGTAAGGTATAACGGTTCGGAATTTCGAACTGTACCAAACCATTATAAGCAAATTTATTATAAATTGAATCATTTGTTAAAAGAACTAAACCGTTATATTTGGTTTTGATTTTTTAAATAAAAAATCTATTTAATTTTTTTTAATTTTCAAAAAAGTCATTTTTTTTGTATTTAAAAAAAAAAGACTTTTTGAATTTATAAAAAAATCAGGTTTTTTTACTTTTGAAAAAAATCGACCTTTTTGAATTCGAAAAAAAAAGACTTTCTTATTTTAGGAAAACACAATTTTTTTTTTCGAAAAAATCGACCTTTTGATTTTTGAAAAAATTGACTTTTTGATTTTTGAAAAAATCGACATTTTGATTTTCGAAAAAATTAACATTTTGATTTTCAAAAAATGCAACTTTTTTTATTTTTCGAAATAACTGACTTTTTGATTTTCGAAAAAGTCTACTTTTTGATATTTGAAAAAATCGACTTTTTGATTTTCGAAATTAGCGACTTTTTTATTTTCAAAAAAGGCGACTTTTTTTGTTTTTCAAAAAAATCGACTTTTTAATTTTTGCAAAAATCGGATTTTTTTTTTTGGAAAAAGCAGTTTTTTGATATTAGAAAAAATCGGGTTTTTTTTATTTTTTCGAAAAAACTGACTTTTTGATTTTTGAAAAAAAATCATTTTTTTATTTTCGAAAAAATTGACTTTTTAGTTTCGAAAAAACCGACTTTTTGATTTAAAAAAAATCAACTTTTTGATAATCGAAAAAACGGACTTTTTGATTTTCGAAAAAATTGACTTTTTGATTTTCGAAAAAAATGACTCTTTAATTTTCGAAAAAATTGACTTTTTTTTTTTTTCGAATAAAACGACTATTTGATTTCGAAGAAATTGAAATTTTGATTTTTTTTAATTTTCGAAAAAATCGAGTTTTTGATTTTCGAAAAATTGACTTTTTTATTTTTCAAAAAAATAACTTTTTTTTATTTTCGAAAAAGTTGACTTTTTAATTTTCGAAAAAATCGTCTTTTTTTTATTATTTGAAAAAGCTGACTTTTTGACTTTCCGACTTTTTGATTTTTGAAAAATTGACCTTTTGATTTTTGAAAAAATTGACTTTTTTTTATTTTCGAAAAAATTGACTTTTTTCTCAAAAAAATTTGACTTTTTGATTTTTGAAAAAATCAATTTTAAAACTGAAGTAACAACGGTTCGGTTCAGGATTATTTTGGGATTGGTTACTTGCTTAACGATTCAGTTCTAGAACCATTAGTAAATATAAGTTCGGTTCACTAACCATTAGTAATGGTTCGGTTATTTTAATTCCAGTTCGGTACGGTTCGGCGGTTCGGTGCGGTTCAACGGTTCTTTTGAACAACCCTAACGATAAGGCTTTGTTGGAGTTATGGTGTCCCTCGAGAGATTCTGCATAAATCCCTTTTTGCTACTTCTATACGGTGAACCTATGGTTGATAATTTGTCGAAATATGTCATCAGAGTATGATAGAAATTGAAAACATTGAAGATCATTTTTCACATATGACACCTAAAGGCATGTTTAGTTCATAAGCAAAGCGATGAATCAGGATTCGATGGAAAACTCCAGTAATTGTTCATGCGTCTTGGTGCTCAGTTTTGACTTGGAAGGATACCTACGAATATTCTCACGTCCAACTCAGTGATGGTAGAAAGCAAGAGGTATTAAAGTTAGAATAATGTGTACCTGAGTATTAGGTTTTTACACTAGCGTTCTAGAGTTTGAGTCCCTATAACCTTCTTTTGAGGAACACCTATTTCAAAGGATAAATTTTCTCAGATGTCGACTTTCCTTGATCCAACAACCTTGTTTGTTTCGTGGAGCATTTGAGCTCTTTATCGTCTAGATCACTCTACTCCACTACGCCAAAAATGACTTTTAACAACGCACATTAGAAAGCGCTTTTATACAAAAGCGCTGCTATAAGTGAATTTAAAAAAAAACGGAAACTGTATACAATAATAAATAAAAGCGCTGCTAAAAATGTGACCTTAGACAACGCTTTTAAAAAGCGCTGCTAAAAGTGTTTCTTTAGAAAGCGCTTTATCAAAAGCGCTGGTAAAGGACCACTTTAGACAGCGCTTTTAAAAAGCGCTATCTAAAGTCATATAAAATTTTAAAAAAAAAATATCAAAAGCGCTGCTAAAGGACCACATTAGCCAGCGTTTTTCAAAAACGTTACTAAAGACCCATATTAGCCAGCGCTTCTAAAAAGCGCTGT
This sequence comes from Vicia faba, assembly GCA_948472305.1. Lineage (NCBI taxonomy): Eukaryota > Viridiplantae > Streptophyta > Magnoliopsida > Fabales > Fabaceae > Vicia > Vicia faba. Next base: position 282,647,969 of record OX451739.1, on the reverse strand, counting down.
CTAAAGCACTATAAATTAAAATTAAAAAATAGAATCAGTGTACTGTTTCTCTTTTCACAGACTCACGAACACGAAAACCCTTTCCTTCTCATTCTCACGAACAGAAACCCTTTCCCTCTCACAAATCCTCGCTGTCCAACCAGCCTTTTCCCTCCGTCCTCCACCGTCTCTCTCGGTTGTCCTCCACCCACACCGGCTGGTTCTCAAGGTAGGTTCTTTCTTGAAAATGTCTTTATCTCCATTGATGTTCAAACTGAGTTATCCTCCTATTGATAATGTAATATGCTAACATCTAAGACATTATCCTCCTATTGATGTCCAAACTGAGTTATAGGTATGCATAACTGAGTTATAGGTATTGTGGTACGGTGAGAGAACTGACTTGAGGTTTTGCGTTTGTATTCGCAAATGTTGCGGTTAGCAAGAGTCGCCACCGACTTTTTATTTTATCCTAAAGAAAGGTTAAAAAGCACAGCAAAAACCTTTTGAGATGTTTTCTTGGGTTCGGGGAGTAGATTATAGAAAGGGAAGGTATTAGCACCCTTTCTATCCATGGTTATCCATGGGCTCTTAGTTACTTGCTTAGATCACTTGCCTTTTGTTTTCAATTGTTTGAAATGGTGCTTGAGTGTGTGGGTTTTGAAAATGTTTTTGAAAAGAGGCCAATGTGGTGGCAACCTTTGTAATGATCCATGTGGGGATGTATACAAAGATGCATGTCTTTTGAAAAAGTTTTCATTTGTTTTTGAAAGTTGTTTTGAAAATGTAGTGATGTGTGATTTTGAAATTAGGCAAGTGTTTTGTTTTGCAAGTTTGATTCAAGTAACTAAGAGGTTATCTACTCCTAAATTTCTCAAAAGATTATTGTTATACTTTAACCCTTTTAGCAAGTTTGCTCCACCATTGTATTTGGTGGGCAACCTTGTGTTAGGATGTGAAAGGGACAGGCGCGGGTCATCGTTTTAGACCATAATTGCAACGACGTTAAATGTCTTTGAGCAATTTCTATAAGGGACTTGATCATTTGTTTTTGTTTGTTTTTGAAAAGTTTTATCGAGGGGACTATGATCATTCAAAATTATTTGCTTTGCCCAAAGAAGTTTAACATGCAACATGGCCCATTTATTTGAAGGCAACAAGTGGAATACCCTAGGGGGTGCAAGTGTGATTTGTGTATCCATTTTCATGCTTGTTTATCTTGTATTAGGTCAAACTATTTTTTATCGTTTTTCGCATACAATCCCTAATTCTAACATGTTATCATTAGAAAGCAATAAAGTGCGAAATTAAAATTACTAAGCTATTACAAGACCAAATATGGGAAGGGGGGTACAAATGTTCAAATGGGGATATTGACAAGAATTTAAATCTAAATTATTACATCATTTGAATATTTGCAATTTAAATAATGCATAATTAAATGTAAATTAAATAAATATGTGAAATGCAAAAAGAAGGTTTTTATGTGTATGAGAAAAGTATGGTTTATGTAAAAGGGAAAAGAAAATGTATTATTTTTTTAGTATTTTGAACTTAGGGTAAAAACCCTAATTTTAAAGAAAAAAAGTATTATTTTCTAATTTAATACAACTATTTATTTATTATTTATAAAAATAAAATAAAATGAAGTGTATTGTGAAAAAAGGTATTTTTATATCAAATATTAATAAAAATGAAAAAAATCAAGTATTTTTCATATTTTTGTCTTAAATATATTAATAATCGCATATATGTATATATTAAACCCTAAATATGTATTATACAAAATAAATATTTATTTAATATTTTAATAAAATAAATAAAAGAGTATTTTTTGTGTGAAGTATTTTCAGAAAGTAAATGAAAATAAAAATTGTATTTACATTATTTTTACATTTTTATTCTAATAATCATATATATATATATTTATGTACAAACAAAGAAAATAAACAAATAAATATGCAATAAATGCAAAAAGTGATGAAGAAAATATTTTTAATTTTTAAATGGCATGAGAAAAAATAAACAAAGTCAGCCAAAAAAGAAAAAGTCAAAAATGTTAAAAAATGAGCAAATGGGCTCAGGGGGGTGTAAACCAAAAAAGATGGTGTGAAAAGCAAAATAACACAGGCCCAGCCCATTGACCATTGTCTTCAACCTCCAGCTTCAAACATTTGAAAAAACGCGCGCCTCTTGCTTCAAGGTCTAACTCCTGATTCTTGGCTTTTCAGCAAAAACTCATAACACAAGAAATGTTCAGCATGAAGAGACGGTTTCAACCATATAAATAACTTGACCTATCTCTCTAAGATGAGGGAGAATTTCTCTCCCCCTCTTTTCTGACCTAACTTTTCATCAATGTTCAGACATGAAATTCTCTAAGCACACGAAACATAAATGAAATCTAATCATATGAGCATGTTCAGGGCTATGATTGTGACATGTTTTCTTCAAAAACCTAAAGCTAACAATGCCTAATAAGAGAGATAGAACTCCATGAATATACCTGTTCAGTTGGAATCGAGCTTGGCAATGGAGGATGTTTCAGAGTGAAATGATGACTTGTACAGCTTCCTTGAAGTGTAAGGATGCTTTTCCAATTCCTACTTTGTCTTGAAACTCCCTGAATCGAGCTAGTGAACTCCAACTGCAAAACAGAAAATTGAAAATGGTGAAGTGGCTTGGAGGTGTTACAGGTCTGATTTTAGGACATGGTTAGCTTGCATATATTGTAGGGAAGGTAGAGGAAAAGGTTTGAATCAAAATGCTTGAAGGGATTGGGAGTTTGCACTCAAACTGCAGGGGCTCCCCTGTTTGTGCAGTTTTGAGGTGATTTTGAGATGGAGGGTGCTTCAGATGGCAAAGGCTCGTGTGTTAGCTTGGATTTGGTCTATGAAAAGTGTTTGATAACTTTTTTCTTCTGTTTCTAAGCTGAGATGAGAGTTAGCATAAGTTATGGACTTTTCTTCACACTTAAGCTACAAAATGCCACTTTGCTTTCTAGGTCAGTACAGGCCCTCTAACCATGCTGCTATCCCTTGCCTTGATCAGTGCAATTTGCTCACAAACTTGTGCCAAGAAGATCTTGCTTGTACTTGCTTGGATTTCTAATTGACATAAAGCAAGCTTTTCAAGAATGGAAATAATGCTTTTTCTAGTTTAGGCTTAATTCCTTGTGTAATGACCAAAGGCTTAGAATAACAACTTGATTCATTGGTTTTGCATTAAATTAAGGAGTGTAATTTGGTTTTAGGACCTGTAAAGTAACACAAACTATGCTGAGTTCAAATTTGCCAAGTTTATGAACATGCTTTGATGAAGAACAAAAGTGAATTTTTGCCAACTTGTGAAATTCGAATCTCTCAAGTTATGAGGTTGTTTGATGAGTTCTTGGACATTTTGGAAAGCTTGGAATGTGTACTACAATCCATCTTTTAAGTGCAAATTAAAATTCCAAGTGGAAGGGTATGAAAAGTGGCCTTGAAGTAGGGTAGAAAACCTTGTCAAAATAGGTCAAATTTCACTAAGTTAAAAGATGGTTTAGTGCCCTTATTCAAAAAATTATAACTTGAGATACAAGCTTCAAATGAGAAAACTTTGTGAATCAAAGTTGTAGACTATGCAACAAGCTACAACTTTCATGTTTTGACTTTTGTTTGAATCCAAATGGATCATGGTTAAACGATGGGGTAAAGTTGGGAAAAAATTAGGGTTTTCCATAACTTAGAAAAATTCTAAGTTATGAAAAATTCCATTTTCTAGCCCTAATTTGCATTTTGTGATTTCTTGGTGAACAAGTTTCATGATTTGGAATGTTTTGATGAAAAATGAATCTTGACTCTTGATTTTGACCAAAAAGTCAAAGTTTGACTTTTCAGTATACAGTCAAAATTGATCAATTGACTGGGAAATTCAACTGTCAACCTTGTGTACTTGGGATCTTTTGAGCTTGATGAATGTGTCAAGATAATTCCATGGGGTCCTTGAGGCCATATGTGAGCTTGGTTTGCCATTGGCTAGGTCAAACAGTCAAAAATTGCCTTTGTGCAGTCAAAACCCTAAAAATGACCATTTTGCCCTTTTGATGATCTGATCAAATTTCTTGTGGAATTGTTATCCAAACTTGATCAAATGGTCCATGTGAGTTCATAATGTTGATGTGGATCAAATTTCATGAGGTTTGACTGTCAATTGGCCACAGTTGACTTTTTCCCCAATACAGCTGATTTCTAGGTCAACTGCCCAATTGACTGGGTAAAACTTGGAATCATGACTTGAAACTTGGCATGGGTAAACTTGGGAGTCCAACATGAAGCATGAAAGTCATTTTAGGCATTTTAGGTCAAAACATCCTTGGGCAAACACAAACCCTAATTTGAGTCCACAGTGCAAGGAGAAGTCTTGAGCAGAGGAAACCCTAACTGTATCTTGATCTTCAAAGGTCTTGTGATGAGAAAATGTTGAGGAAATGGGAGGGCAAATTTTGGGGTACAACAGGTATGCATTTTGATTTTTTGGTTCTTGGTAGGGCTTGATAACAACAACACTTTTAGCATTATTGCATTTTCTGTAGTTTAGCATTATTGCACTTTCAGCAACACTTCTAAGATATTATTGTTTTTGAAGTTTGGATTCAGTTTCTGTATGTTTCATTATTGCATTTTGTATTATTGTCATGCATTATTGCATTTTGTATCATCTTTGTTGCTTTGTAATCAAATGTGATGAGAAGTCAGAAGAGGAAGCAATGTTATATATTATAATTTATCTATCACTGTCTATATGTATGTGTATATGATTATTAAGTAAGAACTTTCTGAATGTTTTTCTTTTGATTCTTTGTTTTGGAATAAAAAAGATGATGATGGTTTTTTTTTTTGTTATTTTAATTAGTTTCTGAATTGTTTATCATGTTTGTATTCTCCATGAACTAGTATTTTTTTACTTGTTGGTTGCTTGGTTTCTTTACTTTTAATATTATTTTACTGATATAAATTTCAGAATTGTTTAAGCATTATTACTCCTAAATACTGTGTTTCTGTTGGAAAGAAATATAATATGATAGAAAAGATTCATAAGTGATTTGTTTCTCATACAATTTTTCACAAAAACCTTGTCTAAGAACAAATTCTTAAGGTTTGTGGATTTAAGCTATTATAGCCATATATATATATATATATATATATATATATATATATATATATATATATATATATATATATATATATATATATATATATATATATATATATATAACTTGTTTTTGATGTTCCCTTTGTATTGGTGTAGTTAGTCGAAGACCATCACCGATTCGAAGAACATCAAAGCCGCATCATCCGCCGTCGACACCAATAACCCATTTTCTTTCTTTGGTAAGTCAAGTTTAAATTCTATCTGTATCAATCAATTAAAAAACACAATTATTTTTATATAGATATATTTATTTTTAGTCCATGTTAATAACTATAGAAATAAATTTCTAAAAATAATTCGTTTAATTCATACAAAAAGGGAATAATCCGTTTATAGTGTTTTTGACATTGTCATTTTATATATATTTTAATGACTATGGAATTTTATATTGGATTTATGTTTATGTTTATTACAGGTTAGATGGCTACTAACAAGGATCACCCACATGATGATTCTGGGCATGATGGAGATAAGCTCGTTAATAAAACGGAAATGGAATATAGACGAGGAATAACAATAATGAAGAGAATCATTCGAGATAGAGATCGAGGCATAAAGTATGATGTGAATTGGAGTCAAGAAGGCCAACTAATTGAGCCTAACGGTTCAACGTTGACGAGTTATCTTGGTTCGCTGGTAAGGAGAGAAATTCCAATTACATGTGAAGATTGGAGAGCAATAGTGTTGGACGACGCTAAAGATAAAATATGGAGTGAGATACAGGTACCATATGTGATGTTATTTGTTTTTAATGACGATTATGTCTTTAAATTACTTATACTAACACACTTTGTGTATGATTTTCGTAGAGGTCGTTCAACATTGAGGATACCAGGAGAGATTATATACTCAAATTGGCCGGAAAATTACATAGAGGGTTTAGAGCTTTTTTATCAAACAAATTTCTTAAGGATGCAGATAAATTTTTTGTTGATGCAGAGCTTCCAAATAAATATGTAGATTTGATTACACCTGAAGAATGAGAAACTTTTAAATCCAAAAGAAATACCCAGAAATTTGAGAGTTTAAGTGTCGTAAATCGACAACGAGCATCAAGTCCAGCATATCCATACAGAAAAGGGCGTATGGGATATGCACGCTTACAACAATCTATTGTAAGTATCTATAAATTGCAAAGTATCTATAATATATGCATGCTTATATTTGATCATGTTATTTGGCTTAATGTGTAGTTAATAAAGGAGAATAGTTCTGAAATATCTCTTCCGGAACACATTTTGTGGAAGGAAGCCCGTGTGTGTAAGGATGGAGCTGTTGAAGAAAAAGTTCAACAAATTTTCGAGAGATGTGTAAGTATAAAATTATTCATTTAATTACATCATACTTTTATTTATTTAATTACATCATTCTTTTATTAACATAGCATTCTTTAATTACAATATTTATATGAATTTCAGGAGACTCTTTCTCAGCCTATACCTCCAGATGAAGATAATGATTGTAGGAGAATACTCTCACGAGCATTAGATATTCGTAAGTATTCTGGTCGGGTGAGGGGTAAGGGATTTGGAAAAGTTACAACAAGAAGTTTATGAGCTGAGAAAGGAAAAAGAAATAGATCAAGCTACAGGTTTTAAAGATACTAGTGACAAAGGTAGTATCAATGGTAACTTTGGACCGAATATTCCCGAGGTAATTATATACCATATTTATAAATTATATAATCATATTTATTAATTATATAACCATATTTATTAATTATATAACCATATTTATTAATGGTTATAAGGCATTTCCCGGTGTCAACTCTATTTGTCGTCACCGACTTATCGGATGGTTGGCAAGGGAAAAGTATATAATACTTCGGGAAAAATGCTTCACCATAAGCCGCTCCCAAATGGATTTTTGAAAGTATCAATTGATGTTGTTTTAGAGGGGGTGTGTTGTTACCACTACCTGACGATGTGGAGGATGCAACATTGGTGGCAGATGCTATAGGATCGTTTGTTGCATGGCCGTCAAGCCTCATTTGCGTAGATAATGAGGTATGCTTAAAATCGTTTACTATTCAATTTTTTTAAGGCAATTTTACTTACATTTTGTTTACATGGTAATGTTAGACTCCAACAAAATCCATTCCAAAAGATAAGGGGATTAGGCGGGAAACCGAGTCAATTGTATCAATTGAGGTACAACACAATTATATGACATTTATGCTATGAGAAATGCTAATTTATGATTTTATACTTCCCCTAACTAATTATATGATAACTAGATCCATGCTAAGGAAATTGCACAAGTCACTAGGGGTAAGGTGTAACACCCCAAATTCTACCCGGTAGTTATAACAAAAAATCAGAGTATTTAAAAATTTCCAACACATTTGAGATATCACAATTCAACATGTTGCAACATATAAAGTGATACATAACACTTTAGTTTTCAGAGGAACACATAACAACTTGCATCAACTTTTAGAAACAAAACCACTTCTTTTATTAATAACGCAGCAGAATCATAATTACAACTTCAAGTAGTATCATATGTTTTATTCAACTAAAATAACTTGAGAGGCAACATATTATTTCATATAATTAAACTTAGGATTCAACAACTAAAACAATTTCAACAAGTAAACAACTATTCGATCATTTCCCCTCGAGTGCTACGTATCAGAGCGACCAACTGACTTTGAACTAATAAGGCTAAGCAAAACTTCATTCTTAAGTACCCGCACGTTACCAACAGAGGGCAACATTCAAACAGTAAGGGGTGAGATTCTCAATCGTATAAGTGAGCGCATGATAAATCATATATTAGAATTCAGGAATATAAAATCATCACTTCACAACTTTCAAACATCTTTAATCTCAACAAAGCATCAACACAATATAACAACTAATTCACAACCTTTAAATGATACCTGTCACAATAAGTTAACAACATAAAGCAACAATAAATCTATCTTCACCGCAACTCAAGATGCAACACCGAATGCAACTCAATTACAATGCACATGCATGTGGTACCATTGGAGCATAACTCCCAACTTAAAAATCTGCCAATAATTAGAGGCATCAACAAGGCATAAGCCTTCAACTTAATATTTTTCCAATCCAGGCCAACGTGGTGCCAATCCAGGCCAACTTAATAATGCAAATGTATGTGACTTAATGAATGCAATAATCACATACAACAACGACAATATATTCAACAACGTTGGCATAAGCCTGCAACTTAATCAACTTATCAATCACAACATATTCAACAACAACAATGTATTCAACAATGTTAGCATAAGCCTACAACTTAATCAACTTATCAATCACAACATATTCAACAACAACTTATTCACAGCAACAACCAACACCACAATTCTTCCTGCACTTCATATCATCACAAAATTATCACAACATCATAACCACAATTATTCAACTTTGGCAACAAGCCTATATCACTATTATTACCAATTAATAGATGTAAATATTTGTCATAACAATTCCTACATCTTCACAAAATATTCACAACATCATAGCATCAACGCACATCACAAAGGAAAACACAAACATGATAGTCATTTCCAAAACACTCCCATAACTCTCTATGTATTAGTTCTTCATTATTTAATTATCCTCCTAATATTCACTTCTAATTAACTAACTGACAATATATCTTTTCTTCTGCTATTTAATCAATCCTCTAAAATAGTTACTGCAACTTTACTAATTATTTCCAACTCTGTCTTATTTCTACAGTCTGTTAAAATTATATTGTAACTACTAGATTAAGATTATTGACATGAGGACTACTTCTATTAATATTTTTCTGCTATAACATACTACTGATAAGATACTACTGATAAGAATGGTCCAATTTGTTCCATAACTGCTTTGCTTTAGTATTAATAAATTCTATGTTGATACCATATATAAATTGTATAACATATTGCTACAGAAACAAGCCTCTGCCATGAGAATTAAGTGTGCCACTTGTTTCACCCTCAGTGACGAACGACACTCTCTACCAACAACAACACCCAGTGTCGAACGACACTCTTCTTCCATAAATGTCCAGTGTCAAACGACACTCTTCTCCCTTTCAAGGCTATCGACCGGCAGCACTCACCACTAACAAGGTGACGATCGGCATGCCTCCCCTTCTTATAATTTCCAACTTTTCTGTTACTTCTCCAGTTTCCTTCGACCCACATATTTTCAACGGAACAATCAATCAACAACACACAGGAATATGAAAGTTTCACCAATATTCATCACTAATTAATTCATAACATCAATTTCCACAAACAAACACAAACAGTAATAAATTTACACCCTAAATCCCCACATACAATTCCTCATAAGCCCCATTATAGGATAAGAAAATCCACCCTTACCTTGGATTGTAGATTGCTATATAATTTCGATTGCAACTAGTTGCTGCCATAGCTCCAAACCTTCATTCTTCTCCTCTTCTCCATGTACTGCATCCTTTTCTTTTCTCTTTCTCTAAAACCCTTATTCTTCCTTTTCTCATAAAAACCTAATTCCTTATAATTTCTATTATTAATTCTATTGGGCCTAATATTCACACCACACATTTTACTACCGACAACACTTTAAATTAAGCCCATAAGAAATAATAGTAGCATTATTATGATACTATCTCCACCACTTAATCAACTCAATAATAATCCAACATAATAATATTACTTCTAATATTATTTCTCCGATTAAACCGACTAATTTATCCGACTATCAACTTACTGCTCAACTCAACATAATTATCCAATTATGCTTCTTAGAATAATATTGATAATTCTCAACTTTGACAATATCCAATAATTAAATCTTTAATTAATTTAATTAAATAATTAATTAAATTCGTGGCGTTACAACTCTCCCCCAATTAGGATATTTTCGTCCTAAAAAATCTACTCGATACTACCACCCTTAACGCGAAGTTCACATCCAACTTTTTGATCCCCAAGTCGCATTTGGCAACACTTCAACCACTAATTGACCAACATAACCATAACTCATCACAATTCAAATTGATTACACACACGCCAATCATTCAATGCTTCGCGACATAATCGTTACTAGCATCTCCACTACTTCACCATAATCTGACATACCAACATTTTAAAGTAGCAACAACTATAACACACTTATACTTGGACATATGTCATCTCAGTATCATCTTAACACCTTTTTCAACCTCTAAACACATACACAATTTCATTCCCGTATGTCAATTATCAACAAAATATCAACAAATTTGTTCACATCATCATATCACTCTTATAGTGACATCAACATAGCCAACATAATCGACTTCGTCATATTATGAAATATTATTCCTTTACTTACGGTAACCAACAACAACATCACGGCAACAGGAACCAAATCATCACAACATCAACTTGACTGTATAACTCAACAATTATACACACAACTCACCATCAACTAACATCCACAATAATTTTCGTCAAACATATGGTTTACAAGTTTCAATCTAGTTTCGGACTTTCCTCAACATCCACCATAAAACCATTGTTCACTTGATATTCTCAATCTTTCACATTTGCAATGTTAGCTCGCATATAACTCGATACTCCGACTTGTTCCACGATATAACATCAACCACTTTACACACCATTAAGATAGCACAACAAATCTATATCATCCAACATGGCCTCGTCTACTATCAACAATAGATTAAGGGTGATCAGTTCCTCAATTTGTCAATAGATAGTCGACAATCATAATGGAGTATAAATTATCATTACTAACTATAATAGTGTTCCTTTAGAACTTGCACGCAAGTCACCTAAAGCAACATAATCCCATAATTTTCAATGAGGTTTACAAATACTCCCGCAATTTCCCTTTCATTCTAATCACACTCTCAACATTATCATCTCACCTAACAAAATTTCATATATATCTACACCTCAAACAACTACGATAGTAATCATCTAAGCTCAACAAGCTACTAACCTCTATAACAGACTTCTTTGTTCTCCAACTTAGGACTGCATCCACCTTGAATGGATCTACATACACTTTCACTTGGAAATAAAATTACTCAAGAGAAATCTTCTCCCAAAACTATAACATACATCCTAACAACTTAGCATAAATCTTCCTCCTTTTCGACACCATAAATTCCACACAACTTCGCACTATCGTCTTTCATTCTAATTAATAACACCAAAGCTTTTCAAATTATACCTTTGATTTCTCAAATTAATTTAAATAAATCTTCCAATTTCTCCTATAATTCACCCAACTCGGACGCTGACGTCCCGTACAACACTGAAGAACAAGTCTAGTCCCAAGGACAAGCTTAACAACAAACTGCACTTGCTTCCAATATCATCACGTGATAAATGAATCTATTACAGCTACTGGAACCATATTAAAAATGAAGCTCATTTTGTTAGCTTTCTAACGCTTCAAACAGAACTCAAATCGGATGTCCGGAACTCTAGTTATGAATTTTCGAAGTCCCACAACAATTCTGCAGTTTCCTGCGATTCGCTTACGGAAATTCCACTCCGAAACTCATTTGTCTTCAACTTAGACATATTCCAAACAACTCTTAACATATCTTGTGCTCCCAAACTTCTTATAACTCGATAGATGCATTCCTTTGCCAAAGTTCAGATCCCAAAACACCAGGACAACAATTCCTTCCGCAACGCTACTCACTTTTAAGTTTCTACTCAGACTCGCGATCCACAACTACTTATCAACATCAAATACTTCTGACAACCACTTATGTAATCCTAACATAGAAGTTACCGCAACTTTATTACTCCATCATTGTTCAAACATCGACTTCTTACACTTGCTTCGTAAATCAACAATTCTTGCATTATCGCCGTCGGTAGTACACCGAACTAACACCTTTCAATTGAAAATATCCGAGAAGCAAAGCTTCTCTCCCACTTATCTTCAACCAACTTCCTGCATACAACTCGATTAGAAAAACAACAAGCACCGACAGTGTTTCACACACTTGTCACGCACTAAGGAATAAACGACATTAGACAACTTGGTCGGACGGACCGACCTGCTCTGATATCACTATTGTAACACCCCAAATTCTACTCAGTAGTTATAACGAAAAATCAGAGTATTTAAAAATTTCCAACACATTTGGGATATCACAATTCAACATGTTGCAACACATAAACAAATACATAACACTTTAGTTTTTGGAGGAACACATAACAACTTGCATCAGCTTTTAAAAACAAAACCACTTCTTTTATTAATAACGCAGCAAAATCATAATTACAACTTCAAGTAGTATCATATGTTTTATTCAACTAAAAAAACATGAGAGGCAACATATTACTTCATATAATTAAACTTAGGATTCAACAACTAAAACAATTTCAATAAGTAAACAACTATTCGATCATTTCCCCCCGAGTGCTACGTATCAGAGTGACCAACCGAATTTGAACTAATAAGGCTAAGCAAAACTTCATTCTTGATTACCTGCACGTTACCAACAGAGGGCAACATTCAAACAGTAAGGGGTAAGATTCTCAATCGTATGAGTGAGTGCATGATAAATCATATATTAGAATTCAGGAATATAAAATCACCACTTCACAACTTTCAAACATCTTTAATCTCAACAAAGCATCAACACGACATAACAACTAATTCACAACCTTTAAATGATACTTGTCACAATAAGTTAACAACATAAAGCAACAATAAATCTATCTACACCGCAACTCAAGATGCAACACCGAATACAACTCAATTACAATGCACATGCATGTGGTACCATTGGAGCATAACTCCCAACTTAAAAATCTACCAATAATTAGAGTCATCAACAAGGCATAAGCCTTCAACTTAATATTTTACCAATCCAGGCCAACGTGGTGCCAATCCAGGCCAACTTAATAATGCAAATGTATGTGACTTAATGAATGCAATAATCACATACAACAACAACAATATATTCGACAACGTTGGCATAAGCCTGCAACTTAATCAACTTATCAATCACAACATATTCAACAACAACAATGTATTCAACAACGTTAGCATAAGCCTACAACTTAATCAACTTATCAATCACAACATATTCAGCAACAACTTATTCACAGCAACAACCAACAACACAATTCTCCCTCCACTTTGTATCATCACAAAATTATCACAACATCATAACCATAATTATTCAAATTTGACAACAAGCCTATATCACTGTTATTACCAATTAATAGATGTAAATATTTGTCATAATAATTCCTACATCTTCATAAAATATTCACAAAATCATAGCATCAATGCACATCACAAAGGAAAACACAAACATGATAGTCATTTACAAAACACTCCCATAACTCTCTATGTATTAGTTCTTCATTATTTAATTATCCTCCTAATATTCACTTCTAATTAACTAACCGACAATATATCTTTTCTTCTGCTATTTAATCAATCCTCTAAAATAGTTAATGCAACTTTACTAATTATTTCCAACTCTGTCTTATTTCTACAGGCTATTAAAATTATATTGTAACTACTAGATTAAGATTACTGACATGAGGGCTACTTCTATTAATATTTTTCTGCTATAACATACTACTGATAAGAATGGTCCAATTTGTTCCCTAAATGCTTTGCTTTCATATTAATAAATTCTACGCTGATACCATATATAAATTGTATAACATATTGTTACAGAAATAAGTCCCTACCATGAGAATTAAGTGTGGCACTTGTTTCACCCTCAGTGACGAACGAAACTCTCTACCAACAACAACACCCAGTGCCGAACGACACTCTTCTTCCACAAATATCCAGTGTCGAACGACACTCTTCTCCCTTTCAAGGCTGCTGACCGGCAACACTCACCACTAACAAGGTGACGACCGACATGCCTCCTCTTCTTATAATTTCCAACCTTTCTGTTACTTCTCCAGTTTCTTTCGACCCACATATTTTCAACGGAACAATCAATCAACAACACACAGGAATACGAAAGTTTCACCAATATTCATCACTAATTAATTCATAACATTAATTTCCACAAACAAACACAAACAGTAATAAATTTACACCCTAAATCCGCACATACAATTCCTCATAAGCCCCATTATAGGATAAGAAACTCCACCCTTACCTTGGATTGGAGATCGCTATATAATTCCGATTGCAACCCGTTGCTGCCATAGCTCCAAACCTTCATTCTTCTTCTCTTCTCCATGTACTGCATCCTTTTCTTTTCTCTTTCTCTAAAACCCTTATTCTTCCTTTTCTCATAAAAACCTAATTCCTTATAATTTCTATTATTAATTCTATTGGGCCTAATATTCACACCATACATTTTACTACCGACAACACTTTAAATTAAGCCCATAAGAAATAATAGTAGCATTATTATGATACTATCTCCACCACTCAATCAACTCAATAATAATCCAACATAATAATATTATTTCTAATATTATTTCTCTGATTAAACCAACTAATTTATCCGACTATCAACTTACTGCTCAACTCAACATAATTATCCAATTATTCTTCTTAGAATAATATTGATAATTCTCAACTTCGACAATATCCAATAATTAAATATTTAATTAATTTAATTAAATAATTAATTAAATTCGGGGCGTTACATAAGGCGCCTGAAATTAGCAATATTTCCATACAAAAAAAGAATGTTTCTAAGAAGACCGTGACTAGCAAAAAAACTACTGCTCAGTTCAGGTCGTGCCTTCGGACATATTTAGGAATAACAGATATTCCGGATGGTGGTACCCGCCTTATACCTATGAGTGCAGACATCTTTGATTTTGAATACCTGGAAGCAATTGGTAGAGAGGATATGGAGCAAGTTTTTAGACATTTGGAATTAGGCATCGGTGTTATCGGTACATACATCAGGTATACTCCGATCAACTTTATTTAATTAGATGAACAATTTATTTTCTCATTTAAATGAATATAGTATAATGTTAATGATGTTTTAATTTAAGGTTTATGTATGACAACATTGTGCGCCCACGTGGATTAGAAGCAAGATTTGGCTTCTTAGCTCCGAACACTGTCAATTCAGGGTTAATCGTAACAAGACCAGATGATGTCATAGCATATGTACTCGGTTTATTCGTGGCCAACAAAGATACTGAGAAGTTGTTCTTTTTGCCATATAATACTGGCAACGAGTTAGATTTTCATCCTAACTTAATCTATTATAATTTTCCATTTTTAGCCATTGTTTAATCTTTGTTTAATCTTACATTGGATACTGGTTATTGGTTGCGATTAATCCTGTGAGAGAAACTGTGTATTATCTGGATTCGTTATACAATGATTGGTCAATATATCCAGATTTGAAGCAGATGATTAACACGTAAGTTTTTTGCTCCCTAAGAGATATTCAAGTTTATGTTTATGTTTATGATCAACATATCTGAATTTGTGTTTATGTTTATGTTTCTATGTGAGATTGTTCTAAACAGTCGTTTATATTTTATTATAGCGTTCTACTAGCTTTTTGCTCCCAAAGAGATATTCAAGTGCCAAAAAGTAGAGCCAACAACGTTACATGGATCTGAGTGGAGGTATATTTTCACAAAGAGATATTCAATTTTGATTACATTAGTGATGATACTTGATAAAACAATTTAAGGGGTATATCCTGATATATATATTCGTATTTTCTTTCCATGTGTAGTGTCCTCGCCAGCGTAACGGTATAGATTGCGGCTATTTCATGTTGATGTTTATGAAAGAAACTATTATTTTGGATCGATTAGAGATTCCATCCACGGTATGAATTTCTAACTTAGGAATTACATATTATTTTCATATTTTGTGTTTCTCATAAAATGACATATTATTTTAACTAAATCACATACTATGTTATATTATTATATATGTAGTACTTTGAGGAATTCAATTGTGCACATTACTCAAAAGATCAATTGGATGAACTTATGGAGGAATGGTGTCAATTCATTATCGGGTTAAGAATTTTATAAGCTAAGGTATATTGTCTTATTTTCTTTGATGAGAACTTTCGAGTTTTGAGTATAAATTAAATTCGAATAAAGTGCAACGTTAATATTATCATGTTATGAATTTCGATCATTTGGTTTTTTTTCCCAGGTTTATAGGTGCATGTGTAGAAGATAGAGCTAAGATATTCATATTGTTGTTGTTATTTCATGAGAATTCTCGAAAATAGTAAGATGTAGATGTAACATCAATTTTGAATTTTAGGATTTTTAACTTGTAGAATTTTAACTTGTATCATTAATTTTGTAGTTGTTGTTGTATATATTATCAATTTATATATATGTGTAATTTTTATATATGCATATTTTATTAGAATGAAGCAACCAAATATGGTGCATAATATGGTGAAAACCTGATTCAAATATAGTTAAAATTCTGATTAAAATGCATTATATATATTGGACAGCGCTTTTGTAAGTCAAAATAAGTATTTTATTAAAAAAAATCGTGATCAATAGATAGCGCTTTAAGAGAAAAGCGCTGTAAAAACTCAAAAAAAGCGCTGCCTAAAGTAGAAAAGCGATGTCTAAAGTAGGAGAATAGACAACGCTTTTAAAGAAAAGCGTTGTCTAAAACCTAACTTAAAAAATAACATAAAGCGCTATCTAAAGTAAAAGTGTTGCTAAAGGGGTATATAAAAAAACGCTGTCTATTTTAAAAACACTGTCTAAAGGGAGTGCATAAGAAAGCGCTTTTAATGTAAAAGCGCAGCCTAAAATGAGAATAAGAAAACGCTTTTACATTAAAAAAAAAACGTTGTCTTTACTTTTAGCAGCACTGCTTTAAGCAGCGCTGTTAAAAGAAAAAAAAAACGTTATCTAATATCTTATTTAACATAATACTCGTTGGACATTTATGGAGGAGCATCAGTCCAATCTGAAACAAATTCCAACTTAAATTTCTTATTAATTAGTCTGACTATATTTTTATGATAAATATAATAGTAAATTTTCAGTCTACCTCTCAATAATTTTATAGACCTTCCACATTTTCAATTGACATTTTCTTATTTAAGGGGGATTTTAAAACTCCAATAGATAATCCTTGATATTTAACATAACTTTTGTAGTTCACTGTTATCAACCTTTTCCGAAAGAATCCTTCTTATATTGTGTAAATTGTTTAGATCTCCTATGTTATTTCCAAATCCATCTTTTAATAATTTTACTCAGATTTTAAATTTTAATCCGTTTTAAAAGAATTCTTTTAAAAATGTTTTCTATATTTATTTAAGAGAGGTCAAAACTCCATTAAATAACTTCCATATTTTTTATAGTGAAAATAATCTTTTGAAATAAAATAAAATTTTCTCTTATTAAATAATTAATTCATAAATATCAATAACTTATTTCAAAAAAAAAATAAATATATATCGTCAAAAGTTAAACTCCAGACAAATAATTTACACTTATTTAATTGAAGAGCTATTACAAAACTCGGTTAACAATTCATCAACGATTTACCCATCCTAAATAATTCATTGCCTTTTGAAGTAAACTTGATTAATTTAAAATATATATTATATTCTAATCTTTCCAGTCTTATAATGGATAATAGCAGAATAATTTATTACGATCATTTCTACATTAAGAAAGGATCATTTCCATCAATGATATGAATCTAAAACGAATCTATGCTTTCCACGTCACCTTTTGTCTTTTTATCCACTTTATGACTTTTGTTTTTGCAACATTTCTATGACTTGTTTGATTGTCTCTCTACACAATGACCTAGGGTGTTTGCTTTATGAGAATCAACGTGAAAAAGTAGATAAGAAGTAAAAAGAATTAATAGAAAAGAAAGAAGGAAGGAAAAAAGAGGGTCACGAAGAAAGAAAAAACAGCAAAGTTTACAATTATGCGATTCCACGTGATTTGTGTGATATCTTTTTCTACTTTAAAAAAGAGGAATTAACGATCCTTCTCGATTATATTATAGCACCTTTGTAAAAAAATATGTCTATGTATGTGTTCATATCTGATATTTATATATCGATACTTTTGATTATATTTAATTTATTTATTTATTTAAATTATTATCACTGTTGTCGTGTTTGTGTCGATGTTAAATTTGGAGTGTCCGTGTCTGTACTATCCACATTGGTTGAATAGGATGGCGCATTACAGAAACTATCCTGGCGTTATTACAAGAAACTAGCATGCATGCAGATGAATGTGGAAGTATTGATGTGCTACTTTTGATTAAGAACATTATGGAGAATATTTAAATCATAATGGTGTTACTGTTACTGTCTATCTTAACAGTTAGTTATGTCAATACATGACACTTATTTAATAACGGTTTCAACGATCACTACAGTGGAAATACTCATTAACCGCAGCGCATACGAGTCAAGACATACTATAAATAAGGATTTCATTTTCATGTATGATCACTCAATCATCAACTCACTTATATGTTATCTCCATTACACCTCGCCTTATTTCGGTTTTAGAGTGTCTTTGCAAATGCACTTCCTATCTTTGGGCTGGAGCATATGGCTAAAGGTGTGGAACTAAGGCATTTGACATACAAATCACCAATCTTTAGACATGAAGTTTACATCGCTAGCTTGACGGTTGACCTCATGTTTCATATAAAACATTGGAGCTCATCGTGAGGTTCTAGTAAAATTTACCTATGTCGCAAGATCCTATCATCATCACGATAACTAGGAGCCAAGCTCCACCAGAGTCGTTGCAAGACGAATCCATCCATTACATTCACAGAATCAACCTTCAAAAGTGTTTAGAGTATCTTAACAAAATACATTTTTATGTCTTTGAATCATACTTGTTAAAGTGTTATTTGGTATTTAGAATATATCAAATATAACCAATTTGATGGAAATATGAAATGTTCAAATTCGTATCTTTCACAATTAATAAGAAGTCTTATTTAATATAGGTAAATTATATATCTTATTTTGAATATAACATATTGTATTTACAACTTCTGTTTTTCGGAGAAAAGTGAAAACACAAAATGAAACTTCTCTTTGTGATTTAGGAATTATACCCATTAATATTTAATGTTGTTATTAATCAAAATGTGCAAATACCCAAACTTTTTTTTTTTAGGGAATATTTGTTAGAACAACATCCAGTATAGAAGATTAAAGGTAAATGAAATTAAAAGACAATGAATACGGTGATTTTTGTTGATGCGGTTCGGTCAATGATGTCTACCTCTGTGACTATTGAGTAACTATAGTTCCTTTTATTTTTGTCTTATAAAATGATTGAATTACACTTTTACAAGCTATATATATAATACTAGAATTCATTTTAACTAAAACCATAATCCTCAATTTTCCTCAATGAACACTTATCTATATCTATAATTATCTTAACAACATGAGATATACTCAACATTATAATCATCTCAACAATATGAGTCATACTCAACAATCTCCACCTTGACAAAGATCAAATTCTTATGAAGACTTTCTACATTAGGATTTATTCTGGAAACTGGAGAGGTACACCTCCTACTTAAGACTAAGAAACATGTAACAAGTCCAAGCTATGACTGAACTTGTCAATGACGATTGACTTGGTCAACATATTAGTTGCATTCTCGGAAGTATGAACATTTTCAAGTAATATATGTCCATATGCAAGTAACTCTATGATATTGTGAAACATCGCATCAATATGCTTAGTCCTCGCATGATACACCTGATTGTTTGCCAAATAAATGACACTCTGACTATTATAATGCAATTAAACTCCACCTTTCTCAACATTAAATTCTCTCACCACTCTTGTAAGCCATAAGGCTTCTTTGAAAGTTTTTCTTGTTTCCATGTACTCTACTTCAGTTGTAGATATGGCCACTATGGATTGAGCCGATGATTTCCAAGAAATAAGTCTTCCTACTAAAGTAAAGACATGCCTGATGTGGTATTCCGCAAGTGCACAAAAATATCTGAGTAATATAAAAAGTGTCGAACTCACAAAGACCTAATAGTCAAGCTATCATTTTCTATCATTACAGTGTTTATCTAGGGCGAATAAAAATAAGTGTTTGGGTTGTGAAAATAGAATAAAATAATAAACTTAAATTAATAACAAAAGTGTAAATGTTGGAATATGGATCTCATCAATTCGCTAGTAATATTGTTGTTAATAAATTGAATTTCTATGGGACAATATTTTCTACTTTGAAAATAACTAATTGAAAAGGAACTGTCGCTTTCGCGTATTCAGAACCGGGTTATAGATTACAGAACCAAGATTCCCCTCAAAAGAATTGGGTATCAGACCCGTAATCTCCCTCCAAAATACAAAAGCCTTATTTCCCCATTCAGACTCAAGTGGAGCCTCACAAGGCATTTCATCCCTGTGAGGAATTTCCAACAAGCCTGCAATTTTATCAGTAGTAAATTAGTATTCAGTATTAAACATGTGAAAATTAACGGTGCCTGCAGTGTTTGCAGACTCAGGTCTAGCTTTGTAAATTAGTGAACTAATAAATTCTCGTGTTAACAATTCATAAGTGGAATCTCTTCGCTCAAACAAACTCCTCAATCCTAAGTTATCAACTAGATAATAAACATTATCGTAAATTCCTAAAATACATAGACAGGTGTTATCAGAATACCTCGTGGGAATAATGTCTCGGTCTGACGGTGCTGCAAAATTTTCCATCTGATGCATTCCCGCGGTTCCTGCTCGAAAAATTATCTCGAATTTTTCTTCTGCCATTGATGTGAAGAATGAAGGTTTTAGTGAATTTGGGATTTTTCTACAAATCAAGGGTTTGTAGATTTTGAATGAGGAAAATGGGTTTTTTATAGAAGGAAATTTTGGGGAATTAGTGGAAGGTTGAAAGGTTTTGTGAGTTATGGGGAATTATTTGAGTGGGTGAAGTAATGGTGGGTGTTAATGGAGGAAAGGAATGGGAAAAGGATGAAGAAGATAATGAAAAGCGTCGGAATAAGGATTTTCCGCTTATGTTCGTGTTTGAACACAGAGCGTCATGGTGTTCGCCATAGGGGCCCTAGCGATCGCCATGCTCCATAATTCATTAATGGGCTCGTTTGTGGAGTCTTTAAGGCTTTGTTTTTGCTTTTTGGATTTCAGACCCCCTCCCCCTTTTGCGTGCACAACTAGTAATAGCAATAAAAATCATAGCCAAGGGTTAGTTGCATAATAATAACAAATAATTTTTAAGAAAATTTTCCCAAAAACTTACTTAAATTAAAATAATCCCAAAAAAATTTCGTAAAAAGATTGAAATAAAGTTTAAGCGTGAAAATAAATCTAATAATGGTCAAAAAATCTAATGACGAAAAATAAAATGACGGTGAAATAATTCTCATAAATTACTAGATGGACTGATAAGTGGGATCATGCATCTGATGTGGAAGAGATGCATGAATCTCAACATACTGGTGTCGTTGACTAAGAATCTCTCGGGAAAGGTAATATGCCTTCACCGAATGAGTGGTATCAGAAATCATCATCTACTGTGTGATGTCTTTGATTTCCTCTCGAAGAGTAGCGATCTCCTGGCGCAGTATGATAAGCTCGCGATCTCGATCACTTCCTTCTACAGAACCAGTGGAGGAGAATGTAGTAGCCCTATCTGAGAGGGGTAGAAGGTGATATTCAAGTGTAGGAGGGGTGGCTGGTCTTAAAAGCGTTTTGCCTTGGTCTTCTAAAGCATAAATCTAATTTTCTCTATTTTGGACATTCGTTCTTTCTAGTTTTGGCAGGTAGAAGTGTTGAACGACTTCATTATAAATTAGAATTTTGTACTCATTAATCTTTAAGAAGACTCGTCTTACCAAGCCTTTCTCAAGACAATGATCCAGGTCTGGAAGTGTAAATCCACAATGGGGTACTAAGTCGGTAAGCTTATTTTGGAGTTTAAGGATAAAGGCGAGCTGGGTAACAGTCCCTCCTACATGGATAGGTCCTACTGAAGATAAGACTATTTGGTTTAGGTTTTCAGGTTTTACAATATCTCTAGTTCTATGTTTTGCAAATTTTTCCCTTCTATGTGGGGCTTTATGCCATTCTAACTATGAACCTATCTTGGTTTCTAAGGATTTTGGTTGAAAAAGGGTTTTTATCTCTTTTTCATTGCATTCCTTCTTAATTATATCATTTCCTCCTTTAGGTTTTTCTACTGGTTTTTCACTACCTATTGTCCTAACATCTTCATTTCTCTCAGCGCGGGGTTATAAAAGTATTTGTGCAAGTAATGATACTTTTGTCTCTAATTCCTTTTTGCTAGTTATTAGAGACTCGACTACAGAGTTAGTTTTCTAAGGGTTTCCTTGATATGAAGAATTTGGTTTCTAAATTCCTTATTTTGGATTGTTTGTGTTGCCACAAACCTCTGCATCATAAATTATAGCATGGATAGAGTTTGCATGTTAACAAAGTTCACTATTAATATTTTGAGGTTTGACTTAGAAGGATATTGTGGTCCCTCAAAATACTTATACTGGAAATTGTAGGAAAATTTTGGGTAATCCATAGGAGTGTACCTTAGTCTAGATGGTGTAACAACGAAGTTACGATATTTGACGTAATTGGTCCCTGGAAATGGCACTAAAAACTTGATATGGTATTTCGCAAGTGCACGAAAATATCAGAGTAATATAAAGAGTGTTGAACCCACAGAGACCTAATAATCAAGCTATCGTCTTCTATCGTTAGTGTTTATCTAGGGCGAATAAAAATAAGTTTTGGGTTGTGAAAATAGAATAAAATAATAAACTTAAATTAATAACAAAAATGCAAATGTTGGAATATGGATCTCATCAATTGGCCGTTACTCTTGTTGTTAATAAATTAAATTTCTATGGGACAATATTTTCTACTTTGAAAAGAACTAATTGAACAGGAATTGTCGCTTTTGCATATTCAGAACCAAATTTTACCCTTTAAATTATACCATCCACTGTCACAGTGGTGGCGCGTATTGCATTAAAGAAATAAAACCTATTTTAAGAAATTAGAACTCTTATCTCAGTTGAAAAGTGATTTTGATTGGAAAATAACACTTTGAAAGGTTTTCGGCATTCTCATTAGCAAACCATATCTTAAACTTACAAACGCTTCTAAAAATAGGTTTAAAAAGTACTTTGTCAAAATATCAATTTCCCTAATTAACTACTCCCTCCGTCTCATAATAAGTGTCTCATTTGCACTTTTTCTATGTCTCAAAATAAATGTCTTTTTAGAATACCAATACAACATTTATTATCATTTACCACTACTATATCCCTACTTATTAGCTTTCACATTTTCAACTACTCTACTAAATATAATAAATAAGGGTGTTGAGTAAATGAAACTAATTTTATCATTAAAATCAACACATCTAATCATTTTCTTAAGAACCGTGCATAACTCAAATGAGACACTTATTATGAGACGGAGGGAGTAACAAATAGCTTCCACGTTTTTTATCAATTAAAAACTAAATAAGCTTAATCATTTGTACTGAATGACTTTCGATCTTACTCGGCATATAAATGGTTATACTTTCGTAGTAACCGGAAAAATTAAATTTAGAAAGTTTTTTATTAGATCCAAAACAGTCCCAATAGAATTTCTCAAAGAACAACCATTTAGAGTACCGTCAAATCGATGGTCCTAACATTCCAACACTTAGAAATTTAGCTAGACATAATTATAATGTAAATTAAAGCGATTGATTCGATAATACGAGTAAAAAAAATAAACATAGTAAAATAAACTTTAAATAGGAAATTAAAATAAAGGAAGAAGAAAATCATGTGAATAAATAAAAAGTCAATTAAATAAATTATGTGATAAATAAACCTTCTCCGAAGAGACTTTAATCTGGTACAGGAAGGAAAATGCGGAAGGTAAGTGACGACAAGATTAATGCTTCAAAATAAAGGTTGCTCCAAACCCGATTACAGGCTCCATCAACAGTGTGATAACCCTCAGGTGTGAAGAGTTAATTGCTTACACAATTGACAGTATAATGGCTTAAGTTTGTAACTAAGCTTGGATACCAAAAAGAGAAACTAAATGGCCTATTTATAATGAAAATAAAACCCTAAAAGTGGTGTGGAGGTTGATGGATTTGTGTGAGGGAAAATAGGAGAAAAAGGAGGGAGTGGGGAGATTTATCCAGGCCTAATTCAACTGCACTGCATTTTCAGTGTGGCGACCACCACATCTCCATGGAGAACTCCTTGGCTTCAAAATAGGCTTCACTTGGTCTTTTTACCCTAGGAACGTGAACCACTCATGGCCACATGTATGGTGAACTCCATGGTGGCCGCCATGAGTGTAGAATTCTCCATTTTTTTCTTCTGTTTTTTGTCTGTTTCACTTCATTTCTTCGCACATGACTCTGAATTAGCAAAATACCCGAAACACGCACAAATACCAGTATAAAAGAGGAAATGTAACAAGAAATGATAATAAATCATACATAAATCAAGTGAAATAATTGGTGTAATTAAGTGTTATCAATGTCATGTTGTAGACCTCCTGTCATACATATCACCAATATAGTATGAATCAACATATCATACAATTGAAGGATAACCATGTTCACTTATAAACATGATACTATAACTCATAGTGCCCTTCAAGCATCTAAAATCCACTTGAGAGCTACCCAATGACGTTTTCCTAGTTTGGACATAAAATTAAAAACTTGACTTACATCTTGTGCCAAATCTGGTATAATTCAGACCATAGTATACATTAAACAACCAATAACGCTGGTATAAAGGACCTTTAACATATAATCATCTTCTGCATTTGTCTTTGGACACTGATCTAATGGGAGCTTAAAGTGATTCGTTAATGGAGTACTCACAACCTTCAAATTACCCATGTCAAACTTGTCTAGCATCTTTTCAACATAACTTTTCTGAGAGAGCCATAATTTTCTAGCACTCATATTCCTTTGAATTTCCTTACCAAGAATCTTCTTAGCAAAACATAAGTCTTTCATGTCAAACTCATTTCCCAACATGATTTTCAGTTCATTTACATCATGTACATGATTAACAATAATCAACATATATCATCAACATATATTGTGATACGGTGGGAGAACTGACTATGGTTTTGCGTTTGTTTTCGCAAATGTTTCGGTTGAGCAAGAGTCGCCACCGACTTTTTATTTTATCCTAAGGAAAGGTTTAAAAAGCACAGCAAAAACCTTTGAGATTTTTCTTGGGTTCGGGGAGTAGATTATAGAAAGGGAAGGTATTAGCACCCTTTCTATCCATGGTTATCCATGGGCTCTTAGGTACTTGCTTAGATCAACTTGCCTTGGTTTTCAATTGTTTGAAATGGTGCTTTGTGTGTGTTTTGAAAATGTTTTGAAAAAGATGCCTTGTCTAGGCTACCCTTGTAACAATTCTTTACTCGAATGTTTTACAAAAGGTTTTTGTCTTTTTGAAAAGATGTTTCAAGGTTTTATTGAAAGTTTGTTTTGAAAGTGTTTGTGAAGTGTGGTTTGAAAAATAGGCAAGTGTTTTGTTTTGCAAGTTGACAAGTACTTAAGAGCTATCTACCCTAAAGTTCTCAAAGATTTTTGTTATGTTTTAACCCTTTTAACAATTTTGTTCCACCATTGCATTTGGTGGACAATCTTGTGTTAGGAGGTGAAAGGGACGGGCGCGGGTCATCGTTTAGACCATAATTGCAATAGTGCTAAGCATCTTTGGGAAATTTTTCTTTGAAAGGGACTTGATCATTTTAGGCAACTTTTCGAAAGCGTCATCGAGGGACTATGATCATTTGATTGTTTGTTTTACCTAAAGAGACCTAACATGCAATATGGCCCAATTATTGAAGGCAACAAGTGGAATACCCTAGGGGTGCAAGTGTGGTATGTGTTATCCATTTTTCATGCTTTGATTATCTTGAAATTAGGTCAAACTATTTTGTTCTTTTTATTTGCATACAAACCCTAATTCTAACATGGTATATTTAGAAAGCATTAAAGTGCGAAAAATAAAGTTCTAAACTATTACAACACAATATGGGAAGGGGGGTACAAATGTTCAAATGGGGGGAATTTAGACAAGGAATTTAAACCTAGCTATTACATCAATTTTGGAATATTTACAAGATATTTAATTGCACAAATAAAATGAAAATAAAATAAATATGCAAAATGAAAAAAGGGTTTTTATATGTATATAAAAAAAGTATTTTTTATGTCCAATAAACAAAATAAAAAAAATATATTATTTTTGGAGCTTTTTAATGTTTAGGGCAAAACCCTAACTTTCTTAGATAAAAAGTATTAATTATTTAATATATACTAATATTTATCAATTATATGTGAAATAAAAATAAAAATGAAGTATATTTGTCAAAATGATATTTTACTATTAAATGTTAATAAAAAATAAAGTGTATATATTTTTGTATTTTTTACTAAATATTCTAATAAATATATATATATATATATATATATATATATATATATATATATATATATATATATATATATATATATATATATATATATATATATATATATATATATATATATATATATATATATATATATATATATATATATATATATATATATATATATATATATATATATATATATATATATATATATATATATATATATATATATATATATATATATATATATATATATATATATATATATATATATATATATATATATATATATATATATATATATATATATATATATATATATATATATATATATATATATATATATATATATATATATATATATATATATATATATATATTAATTTCTAAATATGTATTATATATAAAAATAATAATATTTAATATTTATAAAAAAAAAGTATATTTTATACAAAATATTTTAAGAAGATAAAACAAAATAAAAATGAAAATAAAATATGCTTACATTATTTTCTAGTATTTTAAGTAAGAAATGAGTTTATATAATTATTTATGTACAAATAACTAATCTAAACAAATAAATGCCTATAAATTCAAAAATGGTGTAAAAAATTATTTTTATATTTTTAATATCATGAGGAAAAATAAATAAACCAGAATGAAAAAAGAAAAGTAAAAAAAATCAATAAAACAAACAAAATGGGCTCAGGGGGTGTAAAACCAAAAACATGGTGTGAAAAGAAATATCAAAGCAGGCCCAGCCCATGTGGCTTCTTCTTCAACCTCTGGACAGAAAGATGTTCAAAAACGCGCGCCTGTACTCAAGTTCAAACATCTGGATTCCTTGATTTTTTACACAAACTTACAACATAAGAAATGTTAAGCATTGAATCACGATTCTAAATATGTAAAGAACTCATCCTAACTCTCAGAAATGAGAGAGAATTTCATCATTCCCAAATCCTAACCTAAGTTTTTATCAACATTCAGACCTTAAATTCTCATAGCTCAGGCAAAATAAATGAAAAGTAAAAGTATGTACAGATTCAGGGGCATGAGTAGAACACTTCTTATTCACAAACTTAGAGCTAATGATGCCTACACTAAGAGTTAGAAGTTCAAGAAGATACCTGTTCAGTTGAAGTTGTATCTGGCAATGGGGGAGCTTTCAGGGCAAGATGATGATCTGTACAGCTTGCCTGAAGTGTAGTGATGTTATTCCAATGCTTACTTTGCTTTGAAACACCTTGAATCGAGCTATGGACCTTCAACTGCAAAACAAGAAAGTGAAAATGGTGGAACTGATTAGAGGAGTTACAAGTCGTGTTTTATGTTTGGATTAGCTTCAAGTGATGCTAGGGAATGTGTTTGAAGAGCTTTTAGCAAGAATGCTTGAAAGGGATGAGAGTTGGCACTCAAACTGCAGTAGGAGCTCTGTTTGGGCAGTTTGAGGGTGGTTCTGTGTTCTAGGGGGCAATGGAGGTGTTGGAGTCGTGTGCTAGCTCAGTTAGGATGTCTTGAATGTGTACAAAATATTTGCTTAAGGGTTCTAGTGCTGAGATGAAAGTTGTGTCTAGTTATGCCATATTTCTTACACTTTAAGCAACCAAAAGCCAAGTTGGTGTTTAGACAGGTAGAGGCCCTCATAACATGCTGGGCATTGATCAGTGTGATTAGTCCCTAAACTTGTGCCAATGGGATTTTATCTGCACTTCTTGGATTTTCATTTTGACATAAAGCTTACTTTTGCAAAAATGGTTAAAGTGCTTTATCTATTTTGGGATTAATCCATCATGCAATGCTTGAACACATAGAACATGGTCTTGGCACAAAGAGTTTGCATTAAATTTATGAGTGTTGAATGGTTTAGAGGCCTGTAATCAAGTTGCATGCTGATTTGAGAAATTTGCACAAGTTATAAACATGGAAATTGGCCAATTCAAAAGTGAGTTTTTGCCATATTGCAAAATTCGATTCTATCAAGTCATGAGGTTGTTTGATGAGTTCTTGGACATTTTGGAAAGCTTGGAATATGTAATACAATCCATCTTTGAAATGCAAATTGAAATTCCAAGGGGAAGTATGTGAAAAATGGTCTTGAAGTTAGGTAAAAACCTTGCCAAAATAGGTCAAATTTTCACTAAGTTAAGAATGGTTTGGCACCCTTGTTCCAAAAATTGTAACTTGAGATACAAGCTTCTTTTGGGAAAACTTTGTGAATCAAAGTTATAGATTATGCAATAGGCTACAACTTTCATGTTTTGACTTTTGCTTGAATCCAAATGAATCTTGGTGAGAAAGTGGGGCAAAGTTGGGAAAAAATTAGGGTTTTTCATAACTTAGAAAAATTCTAAGTTATGAAAAATTCTCATTTCAAACCCTAATTTGCATTTTTTGATTTCTTGGTGAACAAGTTTCATGATTTGGCATGTTTTGATGAAAAATGAATCTTGACTCTTGATTTTGACCAAAAAGTCAAAGTTTGACTTTTCAGTATACAGTCAAAATTGATCAATTGACTGGGAAATTCAACTGTCAATCTTGTGTACTTGGGATCTTTTGAATTTGTTGAGCATGTCAAGACAATTCCATGGGGTCCTTGAGTCCATATGTGAGCTTGGTTTGCCATTGGCTAGGTCAAACAGTCAAAAGTTGGCTTGGTGCAGTCAAAACCCTAAAAATGACCATTTTGCCCTTTTGATGATCTGATCAAATTTCTTGTGGAATTGTGATCCAAACTTGATCAAATGATCCATGTGAGTTCATGATGTTGATGTGGGTCAATTTTCATGAGGTTTGACTGTCAATTGGCCACAGTTGACTTTTTCCCCAATACAGTTGATTTCTAGGTCAACTGCCCAATTGACTGGGCAAAACTTGGAATCAAGGCTTGAAACTTGATGTGGATAAACTTTGGAGTCCAATATGAAGCATGAAAGTCATCTTAGCCATTTTAGGTCAAAATATCTTTGTGCAAACACAAACCCTAATTTGGGTCAACAGTGCAAGGAGAAGTCTTGAGCAGATGAAACCCTAACTGGATCTTGATCTCCAAGGGCTTGGTGATGAGAAATGTTGAGAAAATGGGAGGGCAAATTTTGGGGTACAACAGTTGCCCCTGTTCAATCTTCTTGAACCTGAAGAGTTAGATTGGCAAGTTTGCCTTTCGTGACTCGAGGGTAAAAGGAGATTGGACACTAGAGTGCCCTTAAATTTGCACTCGTCAAAGCAATGGATGCGGGAATGGGCTTAGAGACGCCATTTGGAGATGGGCTTAACGATGCCATCGGGAGGAGTGACAGAAACTTGTCAGGGATGGGCTTAAAGATGCCATCTGGAATGAGTATCAGAAAGGTGTCCATGTTTTGGACCATCTCTGGACTGAGGGTCTGAATAAGTCAATAGATTGACATCCGTATCCAGAGGTATCCGTAAACTGTTTTCAGAGGTTGAGAAGAGTCTGAACAAGCGATAGATTAACATCCATTGTTGGGAAGAATCCGTAAACTGTTTTCAGAAGTATGGAGAAGAATCTGAACAAGCGATAGGTTAACATCCGTTACTTGGAGAACACGTGAACTGTTTTAAGAAGTCTTGAAGTTGAATAAGAAATAGAGCAGCATCCGTTGTTGGGAAGCGTCCGTAAACTGTTTTCAAAGGTTGCATCTGAACAAGTGGTAGATTGACATCCGTTGTTGGGAAGAATCCATAAACTGTTTTCAGAAGTCTTGAGAAGAAACTGAACAAGCGATAGGTTAACATCCATTACTTGGAGAACCCGTGAACTGTTTTCAGAGATCTTGGAGTTGAATAAGCAATAGAGCAGCATCCGTTGTTGGGAAGCGTCCGTAAACTGTTTTCAAAGGTTGCATCTGAACAAGTGGTAGATTGACATTCGTTGTTGGGAAGAATCCATAAACTGTTTTCAGAAGTCTTGAGAAGAAACTGAACAAGCGATAGGTTAACATCCATTACTTGGAGAACCCGTGAACTGTTTTCAGAAGTCTTGAATTTGGAGGAAGAACCGGTGTAGGGTTCCCTGATGATGAGCTCGTGTAAAACTGCATCTGGATAAATCTGGAATAAGCATTAGAATGTTGTCGTGTCTGGGTCACATCCGAACTATTCCTGGAAAGAAATCTCGGAAGATAACGATTTTAGTCTTTCGACTGATCTTACCTGAAAAGGTAAAGAGTTAGTTATATGCAATGTCATGATGCATGATACAATGTATGTTATGTGATATGAATGTAAATGAATGTGCATGTAAGCTGGAGAGCTGTCTTGCAAAGGATAGATGAATCTGAGACGGCTGAAGATAACAGTATCTTGACTGCTGCCGGGAAGAATAATTCCTGGTTGTTGCTGGAGAATAAAGAGCTTGGGTTGCATACCAATCTTCTGGGGAATTCCTGATGACTTCTACTGGGGAGTTCCAATCTAACAGACTCATGCTGGGGATGTAAGACTGAGAATCTTCAGTTTGGTGGGAAGTATCTCTGGCGACTTCACTGGGGAACTCAAAATTTGCCCTCCCAAAACTCTGTGGGGAGAAGGTTCATTAGTCTGGCTTCGCTGGGGATTGATAATTTGAAGTTTTAGCTCGGCTAGGGATACTGAAACTTAGATTCTGAGGGGAATTGAGTTCTGGAGGATTCTCTGGCTGGGGGTAACAAAGATAAACTCCTCTGGGGATTGTATTGATAAGTTATGTTGGGGAACTTTGATGAACTCCGCTGGGGATAGGAATAAATTTGGAGAGTGCGATCTTCCGTGGAAATAAGCTGAGGATAACCCAGTTATAAGCCCTTGTGGGGAATAACCTTGAATAAAGCTCGGGAGAGACGTCCGTACTCTGCAGGGGATAAGCCTCCAGAATCTACTGGGGATAAGCTTCAGGGTTTGCTGGGGATATGGATTCCAAATCTCCTGGGGGTTTCCTTTGAAGGGTATCAAGATATCCGACTGCACCTTCAACCTATCAGTAATCCTCTTTCTTGATTCATAAGGAAATGATTATGTTCAAATGCATATGCCTATTTAACAAAACATTGGACGTTTCTCAAAAATAAAACAAATAGTGCAAGAGAAAAGGAAAAAGGAAATGACATAAATTTCTGGGAAAAGTATTTGTATTGACTTTCTATGAGTATATTTGTACAAAGGAGACGACCATCCTAGTAAGAGGATTTCGTCGTAAATATTGAAAAATTTATACAAAATAAAGATGGCTACGTGAAATAATTCCATGGGATTCCATTCCGCTATAGCCTTCACAACTCTGAATATCTGTCCATCCAATGCTTCATTTGCCGATGACTGGATTGATCAGAAACCTGGAACTGGTTAATGAAGAGATTGTCTTTGAAGTGATCCGACGAGACATAGTCATACGCTTTAATTCCCTAACTTTTGCCTGAATCGCCCTTTCGGGTTTTCGATCCACCGGGAAACCCCTTTTTGCCCAAGCCGCCCTTTCGGGTTTTCAACTTGCCGGGTGTACAGATTTTTTGTTTTTATCCCTAATTTTTGCCTGAACCGCCCTTTCGGGTTTTCGGTTCACCGGGATGCCCATTTTTTCCCAAGCCGCCCTTTCGGGTTTTCGACTTGTCGGGTTATTTTATGCGTAGTATCTTTTGACTATGTCTGCGTTCGCAGGGTGCGGCAAATCGTCGCCGTCCATGGTGGTCAGAATCATTGCACCACCAGAAAATATGCTCTTGATCACAAATGGTCCTTCATATGTAGGAGTCCATTTGCCCCTAGGATCACTTTGCGGCAAGATAATCTGCTTGATTACGAGATCTCCGACTTGATACACTTGACGTCTGACTTTCTTATTGAAGGCCTTGATCATCCGTTTTTGATACGTCTGACCATGGCAGATAGCAGCGAGTCGCTTCTCATCGATCAGATTGAGTTGATCAAGTCGGGTCTGCATCCAATCATCTTCATTCAAACCTGTGTCCTTCATAATCCTTAGAGAAGGAATCTGAACCTCCATAGGCAGGACAACCTCCATGCCATATACCAAAGAAAATGGGGTTGCCCCGGTTGAAGTACGTGTCGTCGTACGGTATCCATGTAGAGCAAACGGTAACATCTCATGCCAGTCTTTGTAAGTAACTGTCATTTTCTGAATGATCTTTTTAATGTTCTTGTTCGCAGCTTCAACAGCACCGTTCATCTTCGGCCGATAGGGAGATGAATTGTGATGATAAATCTTGAACTGTTCGCACAATGCGGTGATCATTGTGTTATTCAGATTTGTACAGTTGTCTGTGATGATCCTGTCTGGAACACCATACCGGCAGATGAGATTTTGCTTGATAAAGCGGGCAACCACATTTTTAGTAACAGAGGCGAAGGAAGCTGCTTCGACCCATTTGGTGAAATAGTCAATGGCGACCAGGATGAAGCGATGTCCGTTGGAAGCCGTGGGCTTGATCTCTCCAATCATGTCAATGCCCCACATTGCAAATGGCCAAGGAGCAGTCAGAACGTTGAGAGGAACCGGAGGGATATGAACTTTGTCAGCATAGACTTGACATTTGTGGCAAGTACGGGAATGTTGATGGCAGTCAGCTTCCATGGTAGACCAGTAATAGCCTGCCCTTAGGATCTTCTTAGCCATTGTATGCCCACTCAAGTGAGTGCCAAATGTGCCGATGTGTATCTCAGTCATGATCAACTCTGCTTCAGCTTTGTCTACGCATCAGATTAACACGCAATCATGGCTTCGTTTGTAAAGGATGTCGTTGCTCAGGAAGAACTTGGCAACAAATTTCCTTAAGAACTTCTTGTCATTTACGGAAGCTCCTTCAGGATAATCTCTAGTCTCGAGATACCTTTTGATTTCATGGAACCAAGGTTATTCCATTACTTCTTCGGTATTAATCTCGTGACAATACGCAGGTTCATCCATTCGCTTGATGGTGATTTGGGGAGCCTCGTTATCCCAATTGAGTTTAAACATGGAGGACATTGTGGCTAGAGCATCTGCTAGCTGATTCTCTTCTCGCGGGAAATGCTCGAAGGTAATTTTCTCGAAATGAGGCAACAATGTCAGGACATGTTCTTTGTATGGGATAAGATTAGGATGCTTGGTATCCCACTCTCCTTTGATTTGACTGATAACCAAAGCCGAGTCCCCAAATACGATCAAAGATTTGATCCCCAAGTCTATAGCAGCCTTGAGACCAAAGATGCAAGCTTCGTACTCAGCCATGTTGTTTGTGCAGCTGAAGCAAAGTCGGGCCGTGAAAGGTGTGTGACAGCCTTCCGGAGAAATGAGTACTGCGCCGATACCATTTCCAAGTGCATTTGAAGCACCATCAAAGTACAGGGTCCATCGGGATCCCTTTTCGGGTCCGTCATACGGTCCGTTACCTTTAATGTTGTCCAAATTCATGATGTCCTCGTCTGGGAAGTCAAATCTCATGGGTTGATAATCTTCGATAGCTTGATGAGCCAGATGGTCAGCTAGTACACTCCCTTTTATAGCTTTTTGGGTGGTGTACTGGATGTCATACTCCGTTAGGATCATTTGCCATCTAGCTATCCTTCCAGATAAGGCGGGCTTTTCGAAGATATACTTGATAGGATCCATTTTGGAAATCAACAAGGTAGTATGAATCAACATATACTGCCTTAGTCGGTGAGCAGCCCATACCAAAGCGCAGCAAGTTTTCTCGAGCAGTGAGTAACGAGTCTCACAGTCGGTAAACTTTTTTCTAAGGTAATAAATAGCATGCTCTTTTCGACCAGACTCGTCACGCTGGCCCAAAACACACCCCATTGAGTTATCCAAGACGGTCAGATACATGATCAATGGTCTTCCTTCGACGGGTGGCATCAGAATAGGAGGTTCTAGCAAATACTCCTTGATCTTATCAAAAGCAGCTTGGCAATCGTCATTCCATTCGACTACCTGATATTTCTTCAAGAGTTTGAAAATTGGCTCACAGGTAGAAGTCAGATGAGAGATGAATCTGGCAATATAGTTCAAACGCCCCAAGAACCCTCTAACCTCCTTTTCAGTACGGGGAGCAGGCATCTCTTGTATTGCTTTCACTTTTGCGGGATCGACTTTAATGCCTTTGTTGCTCACAATAAATCCTAGAAGTTTACCAGACCTAACTCCAAAAGTGCACTTACTTGGATTCAGCCTGAGTTTGTATTCTTTCAACCTGGCAAACAGCTTTTCTAGATGTTCAAGGTGCTCTTCCTCTGTTTGTGACCGAGCTATCATATCGTCTACGTAAACTTCGATCTCATGATGTATCATATCATGAAATAAAGCTACCATGGCGCGTTGATAAGTTGCCCCTGCGTTCTTCAGCCCGAACGACATCACCTTGTAACAGAAAGTGCCCCATTGTGTGACAAAAGTTGTTTTCTCCATATCCTCGGGGGCCATTTTGATTTGATTGTGGCCCGAGAATCCATCCATGAAGGAAAACACTTTGTGCTGAGCTGTATTGTCGATCAAAATGTCAATGTGTGGAAGTGGAAAATCATCTTTGGGGCTGGCCCTATTCAAATCCCGGTAGTCCACACACATCCTGACTTTGCCATCTTTCTTAGGTACTGGCACGATGTTAGCGACCCATTGAGGATAGGACGTAACAGCCAGAAAGCCAGTGTCGAATTGCTTCATCACTTCTGCTTTGATCTTTTCAGACATATCAGGCCTCATTCGGCAGACTTTTTGCTTGATCGGTGGACAATCCTCTCTTGTGGGGAGACGGTGAACCACGATGTCTGTGTCTAAACCCGACATGTCTTTATAAGACCAAGCGAAGATTTCAATATACTCATTCAACAACTGTATCAGGCGTTCTTTGACACTTGGTTCCAGATTGGCACCCACTTGCACCTCCTTCCGGTCTTCCTCGGTCCCTAAGTTGACAGTTTCCAATGACTCTTCGTGCGGTAAGATGGCCCTTTCCTCTTGTTGTAGAAGTCTGGCTAGTTCCCCTGGTACTTCACAACCTTTGTCATCTTCATACTCGGCTTGATTGACCAGATCTTCAGAGTTATTAAAGGATATAGCAGAATAGTCACCCATGGAATCCGGAGTGGATGGGTACCTGCATTTGTGAGTGTGGGTGTGTGTAAGGGATAGCCATCCTTAAACAAAAATGCAAAAGGAAAGAAAATGAACACAAGCAGTTTATCAAATGAAAAAACGTCCAATGAATCATTAAACATGGCATATGGATATGAAAAATAATCAAAACCCTTACAAATGGACCTACATGCCCCGGGCAAGACATGAGGTGAAAGATAGTGTACGGATTGTTTGAAAATAAATATTACAGACCAAATAAGAAATGTTTGACAGATAAATTACTGATGAATAAAAGTGATGGGGACAAAGTCTTTTGCCTCCCAGTTGCACAATCCTCCTTTGACAGTTGGATAAATCCACTCTTCGATGTTACTCTCTTTGTCTTCGTCCTCCAGAGCATTGATTCCGTAGGGAGAAATTTTGACTGGCGCTCTTTCAATCTGCGAACGGCGCATAGCTTTCTGGCCTGCGGTAGTGAACCTTAATCCAAATTTGTCTGTCTTATGTGGAATGTCAGGCAACTGCCCCCATGCTGAATTCTTTCCTTCCTTTATTGTGGCCCTTGCGTCCTCTAGAGATGCCATCCTGGCCATCTGCCTCGGTGTCTCAGCTGCCAACTTTGCTACTGTTATTTCAGGAAGGACTTCTTCGAAATGCTGAAAAGGCGTCTCAATGAACTCCCCTTCAACCTCCACATATCGGAAAGAGTTCAAGTGGCTAATCATGTACTCCTCTTCGCCATGGACAGTAATGATCTTTCCCTTGACAGGAAACTTCAACATCTGATGTAAGGAGGAGGTGACTGCCCCAGCATGGTGTATCCAAGGCCTACCCAGCAAGCAAGAGTATGACGGACGAATGTCCATCACATAGAAAGTAGATTTAAACACCTCAGTGCCTATCTTGATGGGAATTTCAACCTCCCCATGGACCATTCTCTTCGAACAATCGAAAGCTCTGACAACAATATCACTCGGCTTCAACTCCAACCCTTCACAACCTAGTCGATCCAAGGCCTTCTTAGGCAGTACATTCAGCGACGAACCAGTGTCGACCAAGACATGTGCGAGAGTAGTTCCTCGGCACTCGACCGAAATGTGCAAAGCATCATTGTGATTTCTACCTTTAGGAGTTAGGTCTGCATCAGAGAAACCTAATCCATTGTCCGCAGTCAGGCTAGCCACGCAATTTTGAAATTGATCCGCAGAGGTTTCCTGGGGCACATGGGCTGCCTTCAGGAATTTTATCAGAGCTTTAGCATGCGCTTCCGAGCAAAGTAGTAGTGCCAGCATGGAGATCTTTGAGGGGCTTTGCCCCAGTTGTTCTACCACATCGTAATCACTCCTTTTGATTATCCTCAAGATCTCATCCATTTCCTTCTTGGAGGTTTCCGGGATGACCAAGGGTTGAGCCCTCGTCCTGACGAGCTCATCTTGGATTCCCTTACCTTTGTCAGCAGTGGTAGGAGGGACAGTACTAGGAACAACAACATCTTCAATCAAAAGGGTTCTAGCAGAGAGTTTTATTGGTGCAGGGATGACCTTGTCAACTGATGAGGGTCCAAAGATTGCTCTTGGAGGGGCAATCTCTGGAGAAAATATTCTCCCGCTCCGGGTGATTTTGCTCGTGCCTGCAATGTTACCAATGATGGCTTCTTCATCATCCGAACTTTCTTCAGTTATTTCGATTTGTTTAATACCATGGTAGTAGACGTCACCGCCATAGTTCCATGGTATTGACTTCTCCGAAACATAGGGAACATGCACTGGCATTGTTATCTTCAAAGGAATAGATTTCGCAGCTGGTGTAATCTTAACAGGCTTTCTGACGGCCTTGGAAAGATTGGCGTGAATGGTTATGATTGAGACATCTTCAGTATGGGTTGGAGTAGCAGAAACTTTTTCAAACAAAATTTGTCGACTATCCATAAGGCCTTGGATGCCTTTCTTCAGTAACGGACAATCAAATGGTAGAGAGTAACAACAATAGCAGTCTTCCTCACATCCCGGGAAGATCCCGGCCCTTAACAGATTCAACTTGATGGTTAACAATGGAGTTATCAGATCATTGACATCAGCAACATACAAATCTTCTTCAATGGCATTGACATTTCGGCTGTGCTTCGGCATGGGAGCAGATATCACATTAGGCTTCTCCGGAGCGTCGAACTCCACTTCCTTCGCCTCTATCAGGTCTTCGATTTTATGCTTGAGTGCCCAACAATCATTGGTGTTGTGCCCGACACTGTCAGAATGGTAGGCGCATTTAGCATTAGGATGATAATATGGAGAGGACGTATTCACATTCTTTGGTGCCTCCTTGATAGTGGCGAG
This sequence comes from Vicia faba, assembly GCA_948472305.1. Lineage (NCBI taxonomy): Eukaryota > Viridiplantae > Streptophyta > Magnoliopsida > Fabales > Fabaceae > Vicia > Vicia faba. The sequence goes on along the minus strand of OX451739.1, from coordinate 282,609,985 downwards.
ATTCAACTTTAACAGATGGGGAAGCACTTGCGCTGGAGTCATATTAATGCGGGTGAACTGCCGTTGTGGCTGTTCCACCCGTTGTTGATTTGGTCTGGATTGGTTATAGCGTGGCTGCTCACTTGAAGGGTTTTGAATCATTACGGCCCCCACGGTCGGCCGGCGCTCAGTCTTCCCTGCTCTTCTCTGAGAATATACCACAGTCGTTTCCTTCTTAAAAGGATTCTTCTCAACACTTGCAGCAACACCCTTCTGAATCTTTCCTGACTTGATGCCAGCTTCTATTCTTTCGCCTGTTAAGATCAAATCGGTAAACCCCGCGGAAGAGTTACCAATTAGATGATTGAAAAATGGCCCAGATAGGGTCCCTAGAAACATATCAACAAGTTCACGGTCGGTTAAAGGAGGCTGCACCCTGCCAGCCAAATCCCTCCATTTTTGTGCATATTCTTTGAATCCCTCGCCTGTTCCAGGTGACATACCCTAAAGTTGGGTACGAGTAGGAGCAAGGTCAGAATTATACTGGTATTGTTTGTAGAAGGCGGTGGCCAAGTCTTCCCAATTTCGGACGCTGGTTCCCTCTAGCTGATAAAACCACTCCAGTTGAGCCCCAGAAAGGCTGTCTTGAAAGAAATGAATCCAAAGGTTTTTATCTTCCGTATAGGGTTGAATCTTTCTTACGTAGGACCTGAGATGCATTTTTGGACAGGACAGCCCATCATACCTCACAAACACTGGCACCTTGAACTTTGGGGGAATCACAATCCCGGCAACCAAACCCAAGTCTTCAAAATCCAAACCCGGTACTCTTTGTAGCTCCATGGCGGCCAACCTGTCTTCTAAACCCTTGTATTTATCATCAGCTGGAGGGTATTGTTGATCAGAATAATCTTCATCCTCTTCGACCTCTTCTTCTTCCACATCGGACTCGGAAGGTACCGCAGCCCCACCTCCTTTGCTGGTTCCTTCGTCAGAAGTAGGAGGAAATTCAAGCACTTTCCGAGCTTCTCCGTCAAATCTTCTCCCCAGAGTAGCCACTCCGAGTATCTTTTTCTTCTTTTTCACTGGGTCCTTATTCCCCAGCAAGGTCTTGAGATCCTTCTGACCTTTAGCCAAGGTTGTCAGGAGTTGCTGAAACTGTGCATTTTGAGCTTGTAGATCTTTGACTGTTTGCTCGAGATCCATCCTACTGAAATAAACAGCAGACAAATAAGGAAACCCGGCGTGAGACCTGCTTATGCACATGATGAATGGTATGCTTATGTATGCAATGCATTCAAGGATTTAGGACATTCAAAATTGTTTCAGACAAAGAAGAACGCACGTCATATTAATAAGAAGAAATTTGTTAGTACATAAATGCCCCATGGGCCAAATATTACAAAAACTTCTCAAGGTAAAAAGACATTGCGCATCCTCTTTGGCGCAATGTAGGTGTTGAGGGTCTCTTGCTCATGGAGTCGGCGGGTAAGCTCTAGAACCTTCTTCTCACTAGCGTAGAAGCTGGCTTCAAAAGTGTTCTGTTCCTCCTTGAGCTGAATCCAACTTTTCTGCATTTCCTCCCACGATGTAGGCATGTCAGGATATAGGATGGTGTAGGGAACCTCTCCTTCCTTGAAGGGCTATTTAATCACAGGGAGAACATGAGGATAAGGCATCATTAGACTCTGGGCTCGGGCTCGTACCCACTTGAGATAAGGCTCAAGAGGGATGGAGTTCTTGTGTCCCAGTGTCTTGCTATCAACCTTGTTGGGCCTTCCCCAAGCTCTGATGAATCTTTGGCGAAGTCCTTGCGCATCGTTGTCGAAGTCAAAAACTAGGTCAGGAATCAACATGTCATGAGGGCCATCCCTCCGTGCATATCCAAATTGCCTCAAAGCTAGGCAAGGGTTGTAGGTGATACCTCCTCTAATTCCAAGTAAAGGAACATTAGGAAACTCCCCACAATGATCGACGATGATGACATTTTTTCTGGACCGAGAACACCAATGTACATCAGAGTGAGTAAGAGTCATCAACCGTTGGGACCACCTCGAGCCTTGGTCATTCTTTAGGACATATTGTGGAAGGTGCGAAATAAACCACCTTGCAAGGAGAGGAGTACAGCACATGAGAACACCCCTCTGTCTCATTGTTCGTGTGTAAAATGAGTGAAGGATGTCCCCAAGCAATGTTGGTATTGGATTTCTGGACAAGAAGATTTTGACGGCGTTGACATCTATCAATTGATCAGCATTTGGGAACAAGACCAACCCATAGATAAGGAGTGCCACAATATCTTCAAAGGCTTGTAGGTCCAATGAGTTCCAACATTCTTGTGCCTTCTCAAACAAGAATTTTGCTAAGAATCCCTTGACGCCGCTTCTGATTTCCCAATGCCCCTTGATGTCGGATGGTTGTAGATGTAATGCTCGAGCAACATCTTCCGGATTTGGTTCCTTTTCCGTACCGTTGAAGGGTAGTTGATTAAGGATAGGAATTCTCAGGAGTTGAGAAAACTCCTCCAAAGTGGGCACCAACTGGTAATCAGGGAAAGTGAAACAGTGGTGAAGAGGGTCAAAGAACTGGAATAGCACTTTCATCATGTCTTCTTCAATGTTGGTGTTGACTAAGCTGAGCAGTCTACCATGTCTTTCACTGAAGGATGAGCTTTCCGGAATTCTTGAGGTGATCTCCTTGAGTTGAGGAGAAATTCTCACAAGGTTGACTTGGATGGTGTTTCTGCGAGGAATTTCCATGACCTACAAAACAGGAACAAAGATGAAGATCCAAACCCTTGAAATGGTTAGTGAATGCATATGATGTTTTATGATGTTTATGATGTATGCACAAAACATATGTACAAGCAAATCACACCAAACCCTAGTTTCAGGCTTGCATGGGGTTTCATAGGTAAGTACCCTCTTGAGTGTAGTTGGCTTAAAAACCTGTCCTATAAATAGTAACCGGGTTCTAAGGAGCTCAATATCATTGGATTGTTTTCATTGTTCATTGTTTCGGTTTAGCCACTTAACTAGCGACCAAAATATTCCAAGAAAACAACCCTCAATGAGTGTAGTATCGAGTATCTACCAACTTCGGACTGCACCAAAGCCGGTCATCTCACTACCCCTAATAAAAGGCCAAGATGGTCAAGTAAGGTTCTAGGTCATTAGTGCTTAGTGACATCACTCAGCGGCCCCGTACTCTCCTTGATTGAACTCAAGGGTTACCGGTACTCACAAATATGTCGCACTAATATAGCTATTGCTTCGACCGTGTCGGTATACCCCGCACAGTTTCCATAACGTATTGCTATCTATGAAATGTTTCCCAAAATCCGGGTGTAGGATTGCAAACCCAAACAAGAGAGCCAAAATATAAAGCAATCAAATCAAACAATTAGTCATGCAAGAGGGTGATCTAAACCCTAAGGTTACTCCACTTTTAAATATATCCCCAGCAGAGTCGCCAGTTCTGTGATACGGTGGGAGAACTGACTATGGTTTTGCGTTTGTTTTCGCAAATGTTTCGGTTGAGCAAGAGTCGCCACCGACTTTTTATTTTATCCTAAGGAAAGGTTTAAAAAGCACAGCAAAAACCTTTGAGATTTTTCTTGGGTTCGGGGAGTAGATTATAGAAAGGGAAGGTATTAGCACCCTTTCTATCCATGGTTATCCATGGGCTCTTAGGTACTTGCTTAGATCAACTTGCCTTGGTTTTCAATTGTTTGAAATGGTGCTTTGTGTGTGTTTTGAAAATGTTTTGAAAAAGATGCCTTGTCTAGGCTACCCTTGTAACAATTCTTTACTCGAATGTTTTACAAAAGGTGTTTGTCTTTTTGAAAAGATGTTTCAAGGTTTTATTGAAAGTTTGTTTTGAAAGTGTTTGTGAAGTGTGGTTTGAAAAATAGGCAAGTGTTTTGTTTTGCAAGTTGACAAGTACTTAAGAGCTATCTACCCTAAAGTTCTCAAAGATTTTTGTTATGTTTTAACCCTTTTAACAATTTTGTTCCACCATTGCATTTGGTGGACAATCTTGTGTTAGGAGGTGAAAGGGACGGGTGCGGGTCATCGTTTAGACCATAATTGCAATAGTGTTAAGCATCTTTGGGCAATTTTTCTTTGAAAGGGACTTGATCATTTTAGGCAACTTTTCGAAAGCGTCATCGAGGGACTATGATCATTTGATTGTTTGTTTTACCCAAAGAGACCTAACATGCAATATGGCCCAATTATTGAAGGCAACAAGTGGAATACCCTAGGGGTGCAAGTGTGGTATGTGTTGTCCATTTTTCATGCTTTGATTATCTTGAAATTAGGTCAAACTATTTTGTTCTTTTTATTTGCATACAAACCCTAATTCTAACATGGTATATTTAGAAAGCATTAAAGTGCGAAAAATAAAGTTCTAAACTATTACAACACAATATGGGAAGGGGGGTACAAATATTCAAATGGGGGGATATTTAGACAAGGAATTTAAACCTAGCTATTACATCAATTTTGGAATATTTACAAGATATTTAATTGCACAAATAAAATGAAAATAAAATAAATATGCAAAATGTAAAAAGGGTTTTTATATGTATATAAAAAAAGTATTTTTTATGTCCAATAAACAAAATAAAAAAAAGTATTATTTTTGGAGCTTTTTAATGTTTAGGGCAAAACCCTAACTTTCTTAGATAAAAAGTATTAATTATTTAATATATACTAATATTTATCAATTATATGTGAAATAAAAATAAAAATGAAGTATATTTGTCAAAATGATATTTTACTATTAAATGTTAATAAAAAATAAAGTGTATATATTTTTGTATTTTTTACTAAATATTCTAATATATATATATATATATATATATATATATATATATATATATATATATATATATATATATATATATATATATATATATATATATATATATATATATATATATATATATATATATATATATATATATATATATATATATATATATATATATATATATATATATATATATATATATATATATATATATATATATATATATATATATATATATATATATATATATATATATATATATATATATATATATATATATATATATATATATATATATATATATATATATATATATATATATATATATATATATATATATATATATATATATATATATATATATATATTAATTTCTAAATATGTATTATATATAAAAATAATAATATTTAATATTTATAAAAAAAAGTATATTTTATACAAAATATTTTAAGAAGATAAAACAAAATAAAAATGAAAATAAAATATGCTTACATTATTTTCTAGTATTTTAAGTAAGAAATGAGTTTATATAATTATTTATATACAAATAACTAATCTAAACAAATAAATGCCTATAAATTCAAAAATGGTGTAAAAAATTATTTTTATATTTTTAATATCATGAGGAAAAATAAATAAACCAGAATGAAAAAAGAAAAGTCAAAAAAATCAATAAAACAAACAAAATGGGCTCAGGGGGTGTAAAACCAAAAACATGGTGTGAAAAGAAATATCAAAGCAGGCCCAGCCCATGTGGCTTCTTCTTCAACCTCTGGACAGAAAGATGTTCAAAAACGCGCGCCTGTACTCAAGTTCAAACATCTGGATTCCTTGATTTTTTGCACAAACTTACAACATAAGAAATGTTAAGCATTGAATCACGATTCTAAATATGTAAAGAACTCATCCTAACTCTCAGAAATGAGAGAGAATTTCATCATTCCCAAATCCTAACCTAAGTTTTTATCAACATTCAGACCTTAAATTCTCATAGCTCAGGCAAAATAAATGAAAAGTAAAAGTATGTACAGATTCAGGGGCATGAGTAGAACACTTCTTATTCACAAACTTAGAGCTAATGATGCCTACACTAAGAGTTAGAAGTTCAAGAAGATACTTGTTCAGTTGAAGTTGTATCTGGCAATGGGGGAGCTTCCAGGGCAAGATGATGATCTGTACAGCTTGCCTGAAGTGTAGTGATGCTATTCCAATGCTTACTTTGCTTTGAAACACCTTGAATCGAGCTATGGACCTTCAACTGCAAAACAAGAAAGTGAAAATGGTGGAACTGATTAGAGGAGTTACAGGTCGTGTTTTATGTTTGGATTAGCTTCAAGTGATGCTAGGGAATGTGTTTGAAGAGCTTTTAGCAAGAATGCATGAAAGGGATGAGAGTTGGCACTCAAACTGCAGTAGGAGCTCTGTTTGGGCAATTTGAGGGTGGTTCTGTGTTCTAGGGGGCAATGAAGGTGTTGGAGTCGTGTGCTAGCTCAGTTAGGATGTCTTGAATGTGTACAAAATATTTGCTTAAGGGTTCTAGTGCTGAGATGAAAGTTGTGTCTAGTTATGCCATATTTCTTACACTTTAAGCAACCAAAAGCCAAGTTGGTGTTTAGACAGGTAGAGGCCCTCATAACATGCTGCAAACCTTGGCATTGATCAGTGTGATTAGTCCCTAAACTTGTGCCAAGGGGATTTGATCTGTACTTCTTGGATTTTCATTTTGACATAAAGCTTACTTTTGCAAAAATGGTTAAAGTGCTTTATCTATTTTGGGATTAATCCATCATGCAATGCTTGAACACATAGAACATGGTCTTGGCACAAAGAGTTTGCATTAAATTTATGAGTGTTGAATGGTTTAGAGGCCTGTAATCAAGTTGCATGCTGATTTGAGAAATTTGCACAAGTTATGAACATGGAAATTGGCCAATTCAAAAGTGAGTTTTTGCCATATTGCAAAATTCGATTCTCTCAAGTCATGAGGTTGTTTGATGAGTTCTTTGACATTTTGGAAAGCTTGGAATGTGTACTACAATCCATCTTTGAAATGCAAATTGAAATTACAAGGGGAAGTATGTGAAAAATGGTCTTGAAGTTAGGTAAAAACCTTGCCAAAATAGGTCAAATTTTCACTAAGTTAAGAATGGTTTGGCACCCTTGTTCCAAAAATTGTAACTTGAGATACAAGCTTCTTTTGGGAAAACTTTGTGAATAAAAGTTATAGATTATGCAATAGGCTACAACTTTCATGTTTTGACTTTTGCTTGAATCCAAATGAATCTTGGTGAGAAAGTGGGGAAAAGTTGGGAAAAAATTAGGGTTTTTCATAACTTAGAAAAATTCTAAGTTATGAAAAATTCTCATTTCAAACCCTAATTTGCATTTTTTGATTTCTTGGTGAACAAGTTTCATGATTTGGCATGTTTTGATGAAAAATGAATCTTGACTCTTGATTTTGACCAAAAAGTCAAAGTTTGACTTTTCAGTATACAGTCAAAATTGATCAATTGACTGGGAAATTCAACTGTCAATCTTGTGTACTTGGGATCTTTTGAATTTGTTGAGCATGTCAAGACAATTCCATGGGGTCCTTGAGTCCATATGTGAGCTTGGTTTGCCATTGGCTAGGTCAAACAGTCAAAAGTTGCCTTGGTGCAGTCAAAACCCTAAAAATGACCATTTTGCCCTTTTGGTGATCTGATCAAATTTCTTGTGGAATTGTGATCCAAACTTGATCAAATGATCCATGTGAGTTCATGATGTTTATGTGGGTCAATTTTCATGAGGTTTGACTGTCAATTGGCCACAGTTGACTTTTTCCCCAATACAGTTGATTTCTAGGTCAACTGCCCAATTGACTGGGCAAAACTTGGAATCAAGGCTTGAAACTTGATGTGGATAAACTTGGGAGTCAAATATGAAGCATGAAATTCATCTTAGGCATTTTAGGTCAAAACATCTTTGTGCAAACACAAACCCTAATTTGGGTCAACAGTGCAAGGAGAAGTCTTGAGCAGATGAAACCCTAACTGGATCTTGATCTCCAAGGGCTTGGTGATGAGAAATGTTGAGAAAATGGGAGGTAAAATTTTGGGGTACAACATATATCATCAACATAAAATAATAAAAATAAATGAGTCATCATCAAGGCTCATAACATAAACACAACAATCATACTCACACCTTATATAGTCAATCTTAAGCATGTATAAATTAAAGTGCTTGTACCATTGCCTTGGAGACTTCTTTAACCATAAAATTATATCTTCAATTTATAAACTAGTAATGTCATGTTCAGTGACACTGAACCCCTCTGACTTCTCCATGTAAATTTGCTCTTCTAGATTACCGGGAAAAAATGTTGTCTTCATATCCATCTGCTCTAAATGCATGTCTCTGTTGGCTACCAAGGCTAATACTTCTTGATAGAAGTATGTCTTATGATGGAAGAGAAAATCTCTTTATGATCTATTAATACAAAATGATCCTTGAAGATTTCCCCTTCTTTTTTATTAGTGTTGGTTTTCTCTTGAACACCCACTTACAATCGATGACCCTTTTTATTCCTTTAGGAAGCTAAACAAGATTCAAAGTCTGATTTTTCTTCAAGGACTCCATCTCACCTAGCATTGCACTCGTCCACTTATCTTTCTCTTGGCTAGTTATAGCCTCTCAAAAATTAGAAGGGTCTTCAGAACTAGTAAGAAGTGCATATGCTATCAAGTCTTCATACGCATATCTTTCTGGTGGCTTGGTTGAACGATGTTCTCTATCATGTATATGAATATAATTTTGTACTCCATCTGAAACTTTAAGTTTATGGTCAATTTCAGTATTAGAACTTTGTTCCTCCAATTGTTCAGGCACTACCTACAAATTGTTTAATGGTGGCGGATTATTATCCACCTGAATCACCTGTTTGCTAGAAGTTTCTTCTTCAGATGTTGATACATTTATTGCAACTGGCTACTTCAAAATTAAATTCTCATAAAAAACAACATCTATGTTGATTACCATCTTCTTTTTAATCGTGTCTCATAACTTAAACGCCTTCACACCTTTTGTGTAATCGAAGAAAACACACTTCTTAGACTTTGGGTCAAGCTTGGATAGATCTTCACTAGATATATGCACATAAGCAGGACACCCGAAAATCCTCAAATTGTTAGATTACATGTCCATATCTCCTTTGAAACATTCCCTTCTAATGAAGATCATGGTGACATGTTAATAAGATAGGACGTCATGTTAACTGCCTCTACCCAAAAACCTTTTGATAGTCCAACATTTAACAAGAGACATCTTGTCCATTCAGTTAAAGACCTATTTGTTCTATTTTCCATACCATTTTATTATGGTGTCTGTTGTACCCCAAAATTTGCCCTCCCATATTCTTCAAGATTTGGCAAAAATCAAGCTTCAAAATCTCTCAAGGGTTGCACAGTCCAATTGCCTCATAACACAGTCAAGATTAGGGTTTTGGTTCTTGCAAAGAAATTGAGGTTTTTAAGGGTCCAATCAAGTCCCATGGGCCCATATACATTTTCAAGCATTCATATGTCAAGTGTCATAGCTCACAGCATCAAGTTACACAGTCAAAAACCCTAATTGCTTCACAATCAACTGTAGGGGTAAAATGGTCATTTGACAGTAAAAAGTCAAAATTGTTGGTCAACATCTTATTTTGAAGCCACAATCATCATTTGATCAATTCTTGATCATGATTCCACAGGAATGGCTCAGAAATCATCAAAGATGCAAAAGTTTCTATTTTTGGACAGTTGAAAAGTCAACTGCAAATTGACCAAGGCATAACTTTTTCATGGTTCATCATAAAAATCCCATCCAAAGCTCATTTTGAAGGGGATTACATTTCCTACAACTCATCTTCACATCCCAAGTCCAAGAAATGCTCTCACAAAAAGTTATCAATTTCAACATTATACGTCATTTTCAAAAGTCAACAAAAAGGCACTTTAAGTCAAAGACCATAACTTGAAATTGGTACATCAAAATGACATGGGACCAAAGGCATTGGTTAGAGGACTTCAAGACCTTTCCAAAATGTCCAATAACATGTTCATAGCTTCAAAATTGAGCAAGATATGTATTGGAGAAGTTGGGAAATTTTTGGGAACTATCAAAAGTTAACTTTGCCTAAAACACTTCAATTTTGCTAATGGGCCTCAAATTCTTTCTTGAATCATTACCCAAGGCCTATGCACGACCCATTGAACTTAAAATGATTTATTTTCTTATTTTTAATTAATTAATTGAATTTTTATTATTATTAATTCATTTAATTGGTTTTAATTGTAGAAAAATATCAAAGCATGGTTGTCAAATCTTTTTATGAAGCAAATACACTCCACACATGCTAAAGATTTCGTGCATCATCCAAGGGGACAAGATCTTCCATAATTGGCAAGGTTTTCATGGAAAAAGATTGAAAATTACATGATTGAAAATCAAGGATTTTAAACATTAATTCATGGACTTTTGGGCCAAGGTTTTGACCTAATTTGCATCACATACATATGCTGAGTGAAACCCTAAAGCTACAGACACTTGAAAGCTGCTGCAACCACATAACCAATTTGCAAAATTTCAAGAAGAACTTGAAAACTGAAATCCTATTTGCAGTACAATTCAAGGCCTAAAATCGTCTCTAATACATTGTTGACATTGCCAGGAAGCCATTGCAATCAAGAACGAGGCTTAACACCATCAGAATCATCCCCTCTAAGTCATACGGTTTACTTTCTTTTCCAAATTGACATATCATCATTCATGCGTTTTTAACCACTTTTTTGGATTGATTCATGCTAATAGGGACCTTCTGAAGCGATTGGTATAAGCTAATTGAACTAACGCTGCCTGAATCAAAATATACCATGGACGAAATTTAGGGTTTCTGAAGCTTGCAATTAGGGCTTTAGGCATCAGGAAAAATTGGACCATGTCATGACCATGGTTGAATTCGTCAAGGCCAGACGAATTCAACCAGCCTATCGCGCCTTTTTTATATTGTCTCCTCTTCTATTCGCTATTTTTCACTATTATAGTTAGTGGGGGTTTAAAACCCCCGCTATCTTGTTTATAATTCCAGGAAGAACGAAGAAGAAGGGTGAGCTGTCCAAGCGCTACTGGAGCATTCAAATCTTAGCGCGCTTTTTTCATGTTCCAGCATAATTGGCACTTTACGTATATTATATTTCTTTATTATTATGTTTACAAACGCTCTTGGTGGCTCAGTTGGTTGGGAACGTGGCTGGTAAGTGTTGGGACCTGGGTTCGATTCCCAGGTCCCCCCATACAATTGATGATTTTTGTTTTAACACGTTCTAGTGCAGCTTTCGTTCAATGGCCCATCATGCACCCTCACGCCTAAGCCTGCCAAGTGGCTTCAAGGTCCAATCCAGTGGCCACAGAATGAAATCCATGATACACCTTAGTCAGCCAGCAAGCACGTGATCCAAAAAGTCAAACGTGACTTTGTCTAATGGGCCTGAATTGCTTCAATCTCACCTCTACTTTGGGCCAGACACCCCTTGGTTTGCATACTTTTTAATTTAATTTTCTTTTCTTTCTAATTCTTTTAATTGTTTTTTAATTGTCTTATTAATTCACCATTAATCAACTTTTCATAACAAAAATCAGAAAATCAAATTGTAAAATATTTTAATTTCTTAATTTCACCATTAACATATTTTTTGTAAATAAATGCTAACAATAAATTTAGTTTAATTTAGGTTTATATTTTAATCTTTTTTTTAATAAATAAAAATTACTTAGAATTAGGTTTTGACACTTTTACCTTTTTCTTAATTAATTACTATTATTATTAATTATCATTATTCATTATTATTATTAATTACTATTATTTTTTGTAAATAACATGTAAATTAATTAATTAGCTTAAATTAGGTTAACTCTAATATTTTCATTAATAATTAAAATAAATTTAGAACTAGGGTTTTCTTTTGATTTTGATTTTCTTTATTTCATAAATATAAAAAACATAAAAAACACACTTTCTTTTCTTTAATTAAATAATAATTAGGTCCTAATTTAATTTAATTTCCAGCAAAGGGTCAACACCCTCAGACGTCCTGATTTTAATTCTTTTCGCGCATTATTTTCTTATTGATTATTATGTAACTGTTCAAGGATGTAATAGTAATTAGGTTTATTGCTTTTTACTTTCCGCATCTTTATCAAAAACGGGTCTTTGTATTTTGGCGATGTATAGACCCGCGCCTTGTAATAGCGTAGCTTTTATCTTTCCGTCTTTTAATTTCTCGCACTCCTAACTGCTAAACTCGCATGAAAGAATGTATGTTAATTAAAAGCAACGCGTAGCTCACAATGCCATGATCAAAGATAAAACATTAACTGAAAACAACACACAATACACACACCACTTCTAGGGTACGCCTCACTCGTTGCCTTCGAAACGTGGTCGGCAAGTATAGGACGTTTTAGCAGTCGCTCTAATGTCCAAGATCCAGTTGCCTCGAAACAGTTGCCTCGAAACAGTTGCCTCGAAACGGTTGCCTTGGATTAAAAAAGGATCTAGGACATTATGGTTACTTCTAAGGTGTCCTAACTATTGCTTCGGTGACCACACTGTCCCTAAAATCGAATTGACCCGAACACCTCCAACGGTGGTGCTACCTACCTCTCAATGGTAGGATGGCACTACCTTAAGGACTTTTACACAGCCCAATTCCTTAGGATAGGTAGATGACTCATGGATACTTGCTCTCTTCAAAAACAAATCAAAAATCTTTTCACACTGACACTTTCAAAAGCTTTCAAAACAAATTTTTCAAACACTCTTGAGGACAGATACAAGAGTCATTCAGAAATCTTTCAATGAAACTTTTTCAAACTCACATACATTTTGAAAAGCAAACATTTTGAAAACATAAGAGCAAGTATCTAAGAGCCCATGGATAACCATGGATAGAAAGGGTGCTAACACCTTCCCTTTCTATAATCTACCTCCCGAACCGAGAAACGTTCTCATAAGGAATTTTGCTGTGCTTTTGTCCTGTCCATGTTGGAGAAAATAAAAGACGGTGGCGACTCTTGCTTACCGCGACATTTCGCGAAACCAGCTTTAAACAGTCAGTTCTATTTCCACCGATCACAGAACTGGCGACTCTGCTGGGGATACGTTAAAGTGAGGTGTACCTTAGGATAGATCATACTTATGTTTTCAATTGCCTGATTTGTGTGCTTTAATATTATTGGGCCTGTCTTGGGAGTTCTATAGATCCTAACCCGGATCTGGGGGATACCTCTTAGAAAGTAGCAACAAGACTGTGAGGGAACTGTGCGGGGTATACCGACACGGTTGAAGCAGTCTGCTACGTTGATGTGGCACTTTGGTGAGTACCGGTAACCCTTGAGTCAAGTCAAGGAGAGTACGGGACCGCCGCATGGTGTCGTGAAGCATCAACTGACCTTAGGAACCTTAATTGAACCATCTTGGCCTCTTTAGGGTAGTGAGATAACTGACTTTGGTGCAGTCCGAAGTTGGTTGATACTTAACACTACACTCATTGAGGGTTGTTTTCTTGGAATATTTTGATCGCCAGTTCAGTGGCTAAATCGAAACGATGAACACAGAAAACAACCCAATGATATTGAGATCCTTAGAACCCGGTTACTTTTGATAGGACAGGTTTTGAGCCCACCAACTTCAAGAGGGTAATACCTAGACCCCATGCTGGCCTAAACTCTAAAGGTTGTCTTGTGTGACTTGTGTGCCTTACCATGTTTGGTTTTTGTGGATACTTGTGGTGTTTTTTTTTATCATAATATCATAACATCATACAACATCATATGCATCCACTAACCACTTCAGGGGTTCGAATCTTCATCTTTGTTCTTGTTTTGTAGGACATGGAAACTATCCGCAGAAAGACAATTCAGATCAACCTCATAAGGGTCCCTCCTCAGCTTAAGGAACTTACATCCAGGATTCCCGAGAACTCTTCTTTCAGTGAGAAACATGGAAGACTCATCAGTTTGGTCAACACCAACATTGAGGAAGATATGATAAAGGTCCTCTTCCAGTTCTTTGACCCTCTGCACCACTGTTTTACTTTCCTGGATTATCAACTGGTGCCTACATTGGAAGAGTTCTCCCAGCTTCTGAAGATCCCTATCCTTAGTCAACTACCCTACAACGGTACGGAAAGGGAACCCAAGCTTGAAGAGGTTGCTAAAGCATTACGCCTACAACCATCTGACATCAAGGGACATTGGGAAGTTAGAAGTGGCATCAAAGGATTCTTGGCAAAGTTCCTGTTTGAGAAGGCCCAAGAATGTTGGAATTCCCTTGACCTACAAGCTTTTGAAGAAGTTGTGGCACTCCTTGTCTATGGGTTGGTGTTGTTCCCGAATCCCGATCAGCTTATAGATATCAATGCTGTCAAGATCTTCATGTCCAGGAATCCTATACCTACGTTGCTTGGGGACATCCTTCACTCATGTTACACTCGAACCATGAGAAAAAGAGGTGTTCTTATGTGCTGCACTCCTCTCCTGGGAATGTGGTTAATTTCGCACCTTCCACAATCAGTTTTGAAGAACGAGCGGGGTTTGAGATGGTCACAACGATTGATGACTCTTACACATGCAGATATACATTGGTGTTCTCGGTCCAGAGAAGACGTCACTATCATTGATCGTTGCGGGGAGTTTCCTAATGTTCCTTTACTTGGAATCAGAGGAGGTATTACTTACAACCCGTGTCTGGCTTTGAGACAGTTCGGATATGCTCGGAGGGATGGCCCTTATGACATGTTGCTTCCTGCCATAGTGTTTGACTTCAACAACGATGCACAAGGACTTCTCCAGAGATTCATCAGAGCTTGGAGGATGCCCAACAAAGTAGACAGCAAGACACTGGGGCACAGGAACTCCATCCTGTTGGAGCCTTATCTCAAGTGGTTACGAGCCCGCTCCCAGAAGCTGGTGATGCCATATCCTTATATTCTCCCTATGATCAAAGAGCCAGTGTTAGAAGGAGAGGTCTCATACACCATTCAACATCCTGACATGCCCACATCCTGGGGAGAAATGCAGAAGAGCTGGATCCAGCTTAAGGAAGAACGGAATTCTCTTGAAGCCAGTCTGCATGCCAGTGAGAAGAAGGTCTTGGAGCTCACCCGCCTACTGCACGAGGAGAAGACTCTCAACACTTACATAGCTCCAAAGAGGATGCGCAGTGTCTTTTGGGATTAATTTACTTTGTAATGTTTTGCCCATGGGGCCTTGATGTACTGAACAATTATTTCTTAATGATAATGTGTGTTCTTTTTTGTCTACAACAAATTTGAACTGTCGAACCCTTGAATGCATTGCATAAACAGCATATCACGCATCATGTGCATAACAGGTACTCTTTTTTACAGGTGGTTTAATCTTCTTCGCTGTTTATTTCAGCTCGTCTCATCATGAATCCTGAATCATCTACTGAGCAATCCATCAAGGCCCTCCAGGCCCAAAACGCCCAGTTCCAAGAGTTGATCATGAGTTTAGCCCAAGGTCAAGAGGAATTGAAGGCTCTGCTGGTCAAGAAGAAGAAGAAGAGAACTGTACTATTCAACACTGGTCGGAGGTTTGGCAACACACTGCAGAATGAGGTTGATCAAGCTGGTTCTTCTGTAGGGAAAGGCAGTCCCCAAGGGGGAAGGGTTCCTAGTCCTGTGGTCTCTGACAACGAGACTGATTTCAATGAAGAGCAGTACCCTCTAGTTGAAGACAAGTACAAGCAGTTAGAGGATCGTCTGAATGCCATGGAAATTCAACAAGTGCCTGGGTTGGATTTTGGAGACCTGGGTCTATCTTCTGGTATGGTGATCCCACACAAGTTCAAGGCACCATCTTTCGCAAAGTATGACGGGGCGTCCTGCCCTAAGCTACATCTCAGATCTTATGTGCGGAAGATCCAACCATACACTGTGGACAAGAACTTATGGATCCATTTCTTCCAGGAGAGTCTTTCAGGGACTCATCTCGAATGGTTCTATCAGCTGGATGGAACCAAGGTTCGTAACTGGGAGGACTTGGCTACTGCTTTTTATAAGCAGTATCAGTACAATGCCGACCTCGCTCCTACACGTACCCAACTCCAGGGTATGTCGCTAGGATCGGGAGAAGGTTTTAAAGAGTATGCACAGAAGTGGAGGGACCTAGCTGGCAGGGTGCAGCCACCATTAATCGATCGTGAACTCGTGGACATGTTCTTGGGGACCCTATCTGGGCCGTTCTTCAATCATCTCATTGGCAATTCTTCTGCAGGGTTTACAGACCTCATTCTGACAGGTGAAAGGATAGAAGCCGGTATGAAATCAGGGAAGATACAGAAAGGTGCGTCCTCAAGTTCTGAAAAGAAGCCTTTCAAGAAGGAAACCAGTGCTGTGTATGGCCCCAGGAGGCAAAACAAACCGGAACGCCGCCAAGCTGTCAACGCGGTGGTAATTGCAAAGCCTGTTGCCGCTCCTCGGCAACCTAACCAACCAAGGGGTGAGAGACCCAGAAGGGAATATACTCGGCTTAGTATGACCTTGTCGCAGATCTTGCCGCAACTGCTATTGACCAACTTGGTAACCGTCAGAGAAGCTCCGAAGGTGGTAAACACAACCTCTCCGAAGTATAATCCCAACGCCCGCTATGCTTATCACTCTGATAGCCCGGGGCATTCTACTGATGATTGCTGGGCCCTGAGGAATAAGGTCCAGGACCTTATCGATGCCAAGGAAATACAGTTTGAGGCGCCCGAAAGGCCCAACGTTGTGACTGCTCTTATGCCCCAGCATGGAGTAAATGCTATTGAGGAAGATCTGTATGTAGCTTCTGTGGAGGATGTTGCTACCCCTTTATTGACTGTCAAGAGGAACCTGTTGCTAGCCGGTTTATTTCCGGTTTGCAGCAAGGGTTGCCTTCTGTGTGCCGTTTCCCCTGCCGGTTGTCCGTTGCTGAAATCAGGCGTCCAAAACCTGATGGATAGCAAAGAGATTTTGTTCAAGAAGACCGTTGTTCCTATTGTTCCTACTGAAGAAGTATCTGTTGTCACCATTTTCAACAATTCTACCAAGGCTTCCTCGAGGAAGCCAGTCAAAATCATGTCTGTTGCACCTATCATCATTACTGTTCTGGGGCCCCTCCCCTATGAATCTGACAAGGCTGTCCCATGGCACTATGGGGCAGATGTGTATGTGCTCGGGGTAAAGCAGGAATTCAACACTAGTACCGGTATCAGTAACATCACCGGTCCCGCTAAAGTTACTCGCAGTGGCAGGATCTTCTCGCCTGACATTGCGCCACCAGTTATCTGAAGACCTCTTATCATCACGCCTACAAATGCACCTGTTTCCCCTCCTGGTCAAGTTTCTACCCCTGCTGCCGAGTCATCTGACACTCGGGGCAAAGGGAATGCTGATATGCCTGCCTGGATGGAGGCACCAAAGAATGTTAATGTTGAAGCCTCCCAGCAAGAGATTGAGGAAATTCTCAAGATCATCAAGAAGAGTGATTTCAACGTCGTTGAACAACTGGGGCATACCCCCTCCAAGATCTCTATGCTATCATTGTTGTTGTGCTCAGAGTCCCACGCCAAGGCCCTGATTTCCTTCCTAAAGACGGCTCATGTGCCACAAGAAACGTCTGCCGATCAATTTACTGATTGTGTGGCCAACTTGACCGCTGACAATGGGTTGGGTTTCTCGGATGCAGATCTGACCGCTAAGGGAAAGAACCATAATGATGCCCTGCATGTCTCCATTGAATGCAGGGGCACTACTCTTGCACACGTGTTGGTAGACACCGGTTCTTCACTGAATGTATTGCCCAAGAAGGCCTTAGACAGGTTGGATTGTGAGGGTCTGGAGTTGAAGCCTAGTAACATCGTTGTCCGAGCCTTTGACGGGTCGAAGAGGATGGTACATGGTGAAGTGGACATTCCAATCCGAGTTGGTTCTCAAGTCTTCGATTCAATGTTCTATGTGATGGACATTCGGCCATCTTATTCCTGTTTGTTGGGTCGACCTTGGATCCACAAGGTTGGGGCTGTGACCTCCACTATACACCAAAAGCTTAAATACCCTGTCAGAGGGAAGATTGTTACAGTGCAGGGGGAGGAAGAATACATGGTTAGTCATCTGAACTCGTTCCGGTATATAGAGATGGACGGGGAGTTCATTGAAACCCCCTTTCAACATTTTGAAGAGGTGCCTCCAACATTGGCGTCAGCAGAGACAGTGATTGAAGAAGACTTTCCTTTGAAAATGACTTCCTTGAAGGACGCTCGGGCTGTGATTGAAAAAGGTGAATGTGCAAACTGGGGCAGGCTCCCTGATTTTACTCCAAAGACTGACAAGTTTGGGCTGGGTTTTACTGCAGAGGCTCAGAGGGCTATACGCAAAGCAAGGATCGGAAGACCTCCCGTGTTCATCACCGACCCGGGAGTGAATGCCATTGAAGGCGATGCGGAGGAATCTGAGTTTGATAGTTGGATCTACCCGACGACCGACGGTGGACTGAACAACTGGACTTTAAAAGACTACATACCTGTTACTTTTGTTACTCAGTAATGAATTCCTTTGTTTTTTAATTTGTAATGAACAATAAATTGAAACTTTACGGCCCGGTGTCTTACCCGGGGCACCGCGGTTTCATTTGTGAGGGCTTATTATTTGTCATTTCCATATATCATGAATAAAAACATTGGACGTTTTTCGCATTTCAAATCTTGTGCTCCTTTTCTTTCTTTATATATTGCAAAACAGCTATATTTACACACACTCACCTATACAGGTTTCAATCCACTCTGGATCTCACTGGTAATGACTCTGCTACTGCCAGTTATGACTTCGAAAATCCGATCAACTTAGCCGAAGACGAAGGTGAAGATGATTGCGAAGTGCCTGGTGAGCTTGCAAGACTGTTACTCCAGGAAGAGAGGGCCATTCAGCCACATGAAGAGCCAGTGGAAACGGTAAATCTGGGTACTGAGACAGACAGAAAGGAAGTCAAGATTGGTGCCAATCTAGAGCTCAGCGTGAAACAGCGGTTGATTCAGATGTTGCATGATTATGTGGAAATCTTTGCCTGGTCTTACGAAGACATGCCTGGGTTGGATACCGACATTGTAGTTCATCACCTGCCTACCAAGGAAGACTGCCCGCCAGTTAAACAGAAGGTCCGCCGTATGCGTCCAGAGATGTCCAAGAAGATCAAAGCTGAGTTTTTGAAGCAATTTGATGTCGGGTTTCTAGCAGTGACTTCTTACCCTCAGTGGGTTGCCAACGTGGTTCCAGTGCCAAAGAAAGATGGTAAGGTCAGAATGTGTGTTGATTACAGGGATTTGAACAGTGCGAGCCCCAAGGATGACTTCCCTCTGCCTCACATCGACGTTCTGGTTGACAATACTGCTCAGCACAAGGTGTTCTCCTTCATGGACGGCTTTTCAGGTTATAATCAGATCAAAATGGCTCCTGAAGACATGGAAAAGACTACATTTGTTACTCAGTGGGGCACCTTCTGCTACAAGGTCATGCCTTTTGGGTTGAAAAATGCTGGGGCAACCTACCAACGTGACATGGTTGCTTTATTTCATGACATGATCCATCATGAAATCGAAGTATATGTCGACGATATGATTGCAAGGTCCCAAACTGAGGAGGAACACCTTGACCATCTACAGAAACTGTTTGACCGTCTGAAGTTGTATAAGCTGAGGTTGAACCCAAACAAGTGCACCTTCGGGGTAATATCTGGAAAATTGCTAGGCTTCGTCGTAAGCGACAAAGGTATTCAAGTGGACCCTGCCAAGGTTAAAGCCATACAAAAGATGCCAGTTCCCAAGACAGAGAAAGAAGTCAGAGGCTTTCTAGGACGTCTGAATTACATTGCCCGGTTCATCTCACACCTAACTGCTACCTGTGAACCAATCTTCAAGCTGCTGAAGAAAGATCAGGTAGTACGTTGGAATGATGAATGTCAGGCCGCTTTCGATAGAATCAAAGAGTATCTCCAAGAACCACCCATTCTTATGCCACCGGTTGAAGGGAGACCTCTAATTCTATACTTGACAGTACTTGACAGCTCAATGGGGTGTGTGCTGGGGCAGCATGACGAGTCTGGCCGAAAAGAGCATGCCATTTATTACCTTAGCAAAAAGTTTACCGACTGTGAGACCCGATACTCACTGCTCGAGAAAACTTGCTGCGTTTTGGTATGGGCTGCTCGCCGGCTGAGACAGTATATGCTGACTCACACTACTTTATTAATATCAAAGATGGATCCAATAAAGTACATCTTCGAAAAGCCTGCTCTGTCTGGAAGAATAGCAAGATGGCAAATGATCTTGACAGAATACGACATCCAGTACACAACTCAGAAAGCAATCAAAGGAAGTGTATTGGCAGACCATTTGGCACACCAGACAGTGGACGACTACCAGTCAATGAACTTTGAATTTCCTGACGAGAACATCATGGTAGTAACTGATTGTGAAGTACCTGGACCGGATGAAGGACCTGAGGAAGGATCCCGATGGTCTATGCACTTTGACGGAGCCTCAAACGCTTTGGGTAACGGTATCGGCGCTGTGATCATATCCCCCAGAGGCACTCATACCCCGCTCACTGCCCGGCTATGTTTCAACTGCACCAACAACATGGCGGAGTATGAGGCATGCATCATGGGTCTTCAAGCTACAATTGACTTAAGGATCAAGTTTCTGAGTGTCTTCGGAGATTCCGCTCTCGTGATCAATCAGATCAAAGGCGAGTGGGATATGAAACACCCAAACCTTATTCCTTACAAAGAGTGTGTGTTGACGTTGATCCCCCATTTCACAGAGATAACTTTTGAACACTTCCCAAGAGAGGAGAATCAGCTGGCGGACGCGTTAGCTATGATGTCTTCTATGTTCAAAGTCAAGTGGGACAACGAGGCTCCCCGGATCATTATCTGGAAATTGGACGAACCGGGCTATTGTTGTGATCTTGAAGTTGAAGAGGTAACTGAAAAACCCTGGTATCATGAGGTGAAGAGGTACCTGGAAGCTCAAGAATACCCCGAGGGTGCATCTGTCAACGACAAGAAGTTCCTGAGAAGGTTCGCTGCAAAATTCTTCCTCAGCAATGGCATTCTATACAAGCGAAACCATGATTCAACCTTACTGCGTTGTGTGGATAAGACTGAAGCAGAAAGAATCATGGCAGAACTACATGAAGGTACCTTCGGAACGCATTCCAGTGGACATACCATGGCAAAGAAAATCCTTCGGGCAGGATATTTCTGGTCCATAATGGAAGCCGACTGCTACCAACATTCTCGGACATGCCATAAGTGCCAGATCTATGCAGATAAGGTGCACGTTCCTCCAGTTCCTCTGAACGTCTTGACTGCACCTTGGCCTTTTGCAATATGGGGAATTGATATGATCTGCAAGATTAAACCTATAGCATCCAACGGGCATCGCTTCATCCTGGTAGCGATTGATTACTTTACAAAGTGGGTTGAAGCAGCTTCCTACTCTACCGTAACCAAGAGCGTCGTGGCACGGTTCATTCGACACAACTTGATCTGTCGATACGGCGTCCCGGAAAGGATCATTACGGACAATGGTACCAATCTTAATAACAAGATAATCACTGAGCTCTGCGAGCAATTCAAGATACAGCACCACAACTCTTCTCCTTACCAGCCGAAGATGAATGGGGTTGTAGAAGCAGCAAATAAGAATATCAAAAAGATTGTGCAGAAGATGACAGTGACCTACAAAGATTGGCACGAGATGTTACCGTTTGCTCTCCACGGGTATCGTACCTCAGCGCGGACGTCCACAGGGGCAACACCCTTTTCCTTGGTCTATGGCATGGAGGCAGTCTTGCCTATTGAAGTCCAGATACCCTCTCTCCGGATAATGAAGGATGCAGATTTGGACGAAGATGACTGGATCCAGACTCGACTTGATCAATTAAACCTAATTGACGAAAAGAGACTCACTGCTATCTGTCATGGTCAAACGTACCAAAAACGGATGATCAGGGCATTTAACAAGAAAGTCAGACCACAAGAGTATCAAGTTGGGGACCTGGTAATCAAGCGCATCATTCTTCCTCAAAGTGATCCCAGGGGCAAATGGACCCCTACGTATGAAGGGCCATTTGTGGTTAAACATATCTTCTCAGGAGGAGCCATGACTCTAACCACCATGGACGGTGACGACCTTCCTCACCCCGCCAATGCAAACATAGTAAAAAGATACTACGCATGATAAAAGACCCGCTAGGTTGACATACCTAGGCAAAAATAAGGGCTTCCCGACTAACCAAAAGGGTTCGGGCAAAAATAAGGGATGAAATAAAAAAAATATGTACACCCGGCAAGTCGAAAACCTGAAAAGGCGGCTTGGGCAAGAATGGGTATCCCGGTGGACTGAAAACCTGAAAGGGCGGTCCAGGCAAAAGTTAGGGATTAAAGCGTAATACTATATCTCATTGGATCACCTTGCATCCAGAATCCGGTATCAACTATCAAGTTCAGACGGCATTGATCAATCAGCTTCATCTTCAACTAAGCAGCCAAGGGATGAGACGCTCGAAGATATAAGGGCGATAGCAGAGTTGGAACCCAGTGGGATTATCTTTCCTCACATAGCTGTTTTGTTTTCTTTGTACAAATTATATAAACTTTGTTGTTCGGCAGTGTTCTCTTACTAGGACGTCAGCCTCTTGTACATAAACGCCTATTTACAGGCAAATTCAAAAATCAATACAAATTCACTTTTCAGACCAATTGCCAATTGTTTTTTCCTTTTTCTGTTTTGTTTTGCGAAGAACGTCCAATGTTCAATTGTGATATATGCATTTGACACTAATTGCTAACTCATAAATATTTGAATACGAAACAAAGAATTAATTACAGGTAACATCAGAAACAGGGGAAATAATGAGTTGTCTAAACAATCTAATTGCTCTGTCCACCGAGGTATCAAGGTATGTTCAGCTGAAGAGCATAACCAAGATATCTCCACTCCCCGTAGAGTAAGACAGGATTCAACAGTACTCTCCTCCGAGCAGAGTTGGTCCCCCATAAAACCTGAAAAGGCACAATATCTCTAGCAAGTCAGCAACGCTCTCCCCAAGCAGAGTTAGCTTACTGTCAGCCTTAAGGAATTGGGTATCCCCAGAAAATATCAATATTCCCCAGTGGAGTATGCAGATATTCCTAAGAAAGCATCCTCGGTAGTCTTAATATAAGATTGTTCCACGGCGGAATACAGACACCCCAGTGGAGCCACTCCCCAGTACAGTCTCAAAAAGTCTCCCCAGGAAAGTTGAATTAATCTCCCCAGTAGATTCTGGAAGCTTATCACCTGCAGAGTACGAACGCTCCCCCGGCTTTATTCAAAGGTTATTTCCCCACCAGGATATAACTGGGTTATCCTCAGCCAATTTCCACGGAAAGATCGTCCTCGGTGAAGTTCTTCCTATCCCCCAGCGGAATTCATCACATTCCCCAACATAACTTATCAACGGAATCCCCAACGGAGTTATCATCAAACCTCAGCGAAGTATCTCTTCCCACAGAGTAATTCCCCGCAGAGTAACCTCCCCAACGAAGCTTATTCTCCAACAGAGTCATCTTCTCCTACAGGTTTATTCTCGCAACCATCATCCCCAGCGGAGACGAAGAACTCTACTCCTCAACATCAGCCCAGGAGTTAACTTCCCTGCATCCGTCAAGGATTTATTTTCCTAAGACAAAAATACATTCATAAACATCACATCTTCATACATTATAGCATGCACATACGCATCATGGACATACAATCTCATTTATTCTGAGAACATCACGCATGTCATACATCATGACATCGCATACAACTAACGTTTTGTCTTTTCAGGACCAAGATCAATACAAAGATGATTACTATCAACTGTCGCAATTTTAGATCCGATTCCTGTATCCTGCCAGGGTGTATCTGTTGACGACTACTTTCCGGACTCGATTCCTGTATCCTGCCAGGGCACGTCTGAAGAGTTTGAAGATCCGATTCCTGTATCCTGCCAGGGTGTATCTGTTGACGACTATTTTCCGGACTCGATTCCTGTATCCTGCCAAGGCACGTATGAAGAGTTTGAAGATCCGATTCCTGTATCCTGCCAGGGTGTATCTGTTGACGACTATTTTTCGGACTCGATTCCTGTATCCTGCCAGGGCACATCTGAAGAGTTTGAAGATCTGATTCCTGTATCCTGCCAGGGTGTATTTGTTGATGACTATTTTCCGGACTCGATTCCTGTATCCTGCCAGGGCACGTCTGAAGAGTTTGAAGATCCGATTCCTGTATCCTGCTAGGGTGTATCTGTTGACGACTATTTTCCGGACTCGATTCCTGTATCCTACCAGGGCACGTCTAAAGAGTTTGAAGATCCGATTCCTGTATCCTGCCAGGGTGTATCTGTTGACGACTATTTTTCGGACTCGATTCCTGTATCCTGCCAGGGCACGTCTGAAGAGTTTGAAGATCCGATTCCTGTATCCTGCCAGGGTGTATCTGTTGACGACTATTTCCGGACTCGATTCATGTATCCTGCCAGGGCACGTCTGAAGAGTTTGAAGATCCGATTCCTGTATCCTGCCAGGGTGTATCTGTTGACGACTATTTTCCGGACTCGATTCCTGTATTCTTCCAGGGCACGTCTGAAGAGTTTGAAGATCCGATTCCTGTATCCTGCCAGGGTGTATCTGTTGACGACTATTTTCTGGACTCGATTCCTGTATCCTGCCAGGGCACGTCTGAAGAATTGTAGATTCGACACCTGTATCCAGCCAGGGCATATCTGCATAAAGAGTTTGAAGATCAACCCCTGTAACAGGCCAGATAATTATTTTTCTTTCTCAGGTACGCAAGTTCTCGCTAAGGAATCTCTTACGCGACCGACACCTAGATGGCATCTATAAGCCCATCCATATACCAACAGTCACCAAATGGCATCTATAAGCCCATTCCCGACAAGATTCTGTCACATCTCCAAATGGCATCTATAATCCCATCCTCCTATCCACCATCTCTCCAAATGGCATCTGTAAGCCCATTCCCCACATCATCATTGTTAATACTCTGATATGTGAGTGCAAATTTCTGGGCACTCTAGTGTTCAATCATCTTCTACCCTCGGATTACGAAAGGCACGCCAGCCAATCTACATCCTCAGGTCTAAGAAGATTGAACAGGGGCAATTGTTGTACCCCAAAATTTGCCCTCCCATATTCTTCAAGATTTGGCAAAAATCAAGCTTCAAAATCTCTCAAGGATTGCACAGTCCAATTGCCTCCTAACACAGTCAAGATTAGGGTTTTGGTTCTTGCAAAGAAATTGAGGTTTTTAAGGGTCCAATCAAGTCCCATGGGCCCATATACATTGTCAAGCATTCATATGTCAAGTGTCATAGCTCACAGCATCAAGTTACACAGTCAAAAACCCTAATTGCTTCACAATCAACTGTAGGGGTAAAATGGTCATTTGACAGTCAAAAGTCAAAATTGTTGGTCAACATCTTATTTTGAAGCCACAATCATCATTTGATCAATTATTGATCATGATTCCACAGGAATGGCTCAGAAATCATCAAAGATGCAAAAGTTTCTATTTTTGGACAGCTGAAAAGTCAACTGCAAATTGACCAAGGCATAACTTTTTCATGGTTCATCAGAAAAATCCCATCCAAAGCTCATTTTGAAGGGGATGACATTTCCTACAACTCATCTTCACATCCCAATTCCAAGAAATGCTCTCACAAAAAGTTATCAATTTCAACATTATAGGTCATTTTCAAAAGTCAACAAAAAGGCACTTTAAGTCAAAGATCATAACTTGATATTGGTAAATCAAAATGACATGGGACCAGAGGCATTGGTTAGAGGACTTCAATACCTTTCCAAAATGTCCAAGAACATGTTCATAGCTTCAAAATTGAGCAAGATATGCATTGGAGAAGTTGGGAAATTTTTGGGAACTTTCAAAAGTCAACTTTGCCTAAAACACTTCAATTTTGCTAATGGGCCTCAAATTCTTTCTTGAATCATTACCCAAGGCCTATGCACGACCCATTGAACTTAAAATGATTTATTTTCTTATTTTTAATTAATTAATTGAATTTTTATTATTATTAATTCATTTAATTGGTTTTAATTGTAGAAAAATATCAAAGCATGGTTGTCAAATCTTTTTATGAAGCAAATACACTCCACACATGCTAAAGATTTCGTGCATCATCCAAGGGGACAAGATCTTCCATAATTGGCAAGGTTTTCATGGAAAAAGATTGAAAATTACATGATTGAAAATCAAGGATTTGAAACATTAATTCATGGACTTTTGGGCCAAGGTTTTGACCTAATTTGCATCACATACATATGCTGAGTGAAACCCTAAAGCTACAGACATGTGAAAGCTGCTGCAACCACATAACCAATTTGCAAAATTTCAAGAAGAACTTGAAAACTGAAATCCTATTTGCAGTACAATTCAAGGCCTAAAATCGTCTCTAATACATTGCTGACATTGCCAGGAAGCCATTGCAATCAAGAATGAGGCTTAACACCATCAGAATCATCCCCTCTAAGTCATACGGTTTGCTTTCTTTTCCAAATTGACATATCATCATTCATGCGTTTATAACCACTTTTTTGGATTGATTCATGCTAATAGGGACCTTCTGAAGCGATTGGTATAAGCTAATTGAACTAACGCTGCCTGAATCAAAATATACCATGGACGAAATTTAGGGTTTCTGAAGCTTGCAATTAGGGCTTTAGGCATCAGGAAAAATTGGACCATTTCATGACCATGGTTGAATTCGTCAAGGCCAGACGAATTCAACCAGCCTATCGCGCCTTTTTTATATTGTCTCCTCTTCTATTCGCTAATTTTCACTATTATAGTTAGTGGGAGTTTAAAACCCCCGCTATCTTGTTTATAATTGCAGGAAGAACGAAGAAGAAGGGTGAGCTGTCCAAGCGCTACTGGAGCATTCAAATCTTAGCGCGCTTTTTTCATGTTCCAGCATAATTGGCACTTTACGTATATTATATTTCTTTATTATTATGTTTACAAACGCTCTTGGTGGCTCAGTTGGTTGGGAACGTGGCTGGTAAGTGTTGGGACCTGGGTTCGATTCCCAGGTCCCCCCATACAATTGATGATTTTTGTTTTAACACGTTCTAGTGCAGCTTTCATTCAATGGCCCATCATGCACCCTCACGCCTAAGCCTGCCAAGTGGCTTCAAGGTCCAATTCAGTGGCCACAGAATGAAATCCATGATACACCCTAGTCAGCCAGCAAGCACGTGATACCAAAAAGTCAAACGTGACTTTGTCTAATGGGCCGGAATTGCTTCAATCTCACCTCTACTTTGGGCCAGACACCCCTTGGTTTGCATACTTTTTAATTTAATTTTCTTTTCTTTCTAATTCTTTTAATTGTTTTTTAATTGTCTTATTAATTCACCATTAATCAACTTTTCATAACAAAAATCAGAAAATCAAATTGTAAAATATTTTAATTTCTTAATTTCACCATTAACATATTTTTTGTAAATAAATGCTAACAATAAATTTAGTTTAATTTAGGTTTATATTTTAATCTTTTTTTTAATAAATAAAAATTACTTAGAATTAGGTTTTGACACTTTTACCTTTTTCTTAATTAATTATTATTATTATTAATTATCATTATTCATTATTATTATTAATTACTATTATTTTTTGTAAATAACATGTAAATTAATTAATTAGCTTAAATTAGGTTAACTCTAATATTTTCATTAATAATTAAAATAAATTTAGAACTAGGGTTTTCTTTTGATTTTGATTTTCTTTATTTCATAAATATAAAAAACATAAAAAACACACTTTCTTTTCTTTAATTAAATAATAATTAGGTCCTAATTTAATTTAATTTCCAGCAAAGGGTCAACACCCTCGGACGTCCTGATTTTAATTCTTTTCGCGCATTATTTTCTTATTGATTATTATGTAACTGTTCAAGGATGTAATAGTAATTAGGTTTATTGCTTTTTACTTTCCGCATCTTTATTAAAAACGGGTCTTTGTATTTTGGCGATGTATAGACCCGCGCCTTGTAATAGCGTAGCTTTTATCTTTCCGTCTTTTAATTTCTCGCACTCCTAACTGCTAAACTCGCATGAAAGAATGTATGTTAATTAAAAGCAACGCGTAGCTCACAATGCCATGATCAAAGATAAAACATTAACTGAAAAAAACACACAATACACACACCACTTCTAGGGTACGCCTCACTCGTTGCCTTCGAAACGTGGTCGTCAAGTATAGGACGTTTTAGCAGTCGCTCTTATGTCCAAGATCCAGTTGCCTCGAAACAGTTGCCTCGAAACAGTTGCCTCGAAACGGTTGCCTCGGATTAAAAAAGGATCTAGGACATTAGGGTTACTTCTAAGGTGTCCTAACTATTGCTTCGGTGACCACACTGTCCCTAAAATCGAATTGACCCGAACACCTCCAACGGTGGTGCTACCTACCTCTCAATGGTAGGATGGCACTACCTTAAGGACTTTTACACAGCCTAATTCCTTAGGGTAGGTAGATGACTCATGGATACTTGCTCTCTTCAAAAACAAATCAAAAATCTTTTCACACTGACACTTTCAAAAGCTTTCAAAACAAATTTTTCAAACACTCTTGAGGACAGATACAAGAGTCATTCAGAAATCTTTCAATGAAACTTTTTCAAACCCACTCACATTTTGAAAAGCAAACATTTTGAAAACATAAGAGCAAGTATCTAAGAGCCCATGGATAACCATGGATAGAAAGGGTGCTAACACCTTCCCTTTCTATAATCTACCTCCCGAACCGAGAAACGTTCTCATAAGAAATTTTGCTG
Organism: Vicia faba; assembly: GCA_948472305.1. Lineage (NCBI taxonomy): Eukaryota > Viridiplantae > Streptophyta > Magnoliopsida > Fabales > Fabaceae > Vicia > Vicia faba. The sequence continues at coordinate 282,581,225 of OX451739.1, read as the reverse complement.
TGCTTTTGTCCTGTCCATGTTGGAGAAAATAAAAGACGGTGGCGACTCTTGCTTACCGCGGCATTTCGCGAAACCAGCTTTAAACAGTCAGATCTATTTCCACCGATCAGTGTCCTATGAACACGACATTATTTCCCTATCTTTCCCTTTCAAACACGACATTGTTTCCCAAGTATACAATACTTACACAATTCCAACTTGTAACTACAAACACCCTTTAATAGATTTCTCTTATGAAGTTTCATCATCTCATGCTCACTGAGATGATCCAGATGCATATGTTAAAGTTTGGTTGCATCATTATCAGACTCAACTGATGCAACATCACCTACAAAGTGTTTCCCAATAATTTGTAGATGTTACTTGTGATCCTCCTCGCTCTCATCCCAGTCAATTCAACCTTTGTAACCTTTATAATGTCCTTATCTAAATTAAATCTCGAGGAAGAAACATATGCTTATAGAGTACCTATGGAAATCAAGTTCTTTCTCAATTATGGAATATATCTAACTTCGTTCAATATTTGCACGCCACTATCATCCATGGAAATTTTAATTTGTCCTATTCCAAGGATATTACATATTTTTATCATCACCTAGATAAACAAATCCTAAATTACGTGACCTGAATGTAGTGAACTGTTCCCCATACAACGTCTTGTGGTAAGAACAACCAAAGTCAAGAATCCACGCATCTCTGCACTTGCTGGATGAAACACACAGTATGTCTTCTTCATTGCCATAATCATCGGTTTGAACCACATTTAAAGAACTGGATGAGCCATACTTTCTGTTTGGACATTCCTTCTTTTAGTGCCTAATTTATTTGTAATTATAACACTCAATAGTTTTACGATTTTTTGGATTTAGACCTCTTTCTTCTATAACCACTATTTCCCTTGTTCTAACTGTGATCTTGACCCCCTTTTACATATAGACTGTCACCTTGATTTCCTTCCTCTATACTTTGTCTCCTTTGAGAATGATACTAAAGTGTACCAGTAAACACATCAAGATTGATAATGCCTTTTGTAACACCCCAACTTTAGCTATTTGTTTTTAATTATTTTATTTTAATTATTTGGGTGATATATGTTTGTTTTTGGCATTATTACTATTATTATTATTATTATTATTATTAAATTATATAGTAGATAATTAGATATAATTGAGAAAATATGTGTTTTGAGTAAGAGTTAGGGTGTGGTGAGAGTTATTGGAATAATTAGAATTATTAATTATTTAAGAATTAAGTTTATTAAAATAAATAGATAATTATGTTATTTTAATTTAATTATAGAATTATTGAATTAAAATAGAATAATCATTTAATGGAATTATTATTCATTTAAATAATAGAAAATTAGATATTTTGAAAGAAAAAAATAGAGTTAGTGAGGGTGTTAAGAGAATGAAGGGGTGTTAAGGTGAATTAGGGTGAATTAATAGATAAAGTGAGAATTAGAATTGTTAGATCGTGAAAATTATGAAATTGAGAAAAGATGCAAGGAGTCAGAAGCTTGAGAGATCTTAGGAAGGAAAGAGAGTTAGATCTCAAAGACAAGAAAGCTCAACGATCTTTAATTTTGAGGTAATGAGGGGAAACTTTTCACAAATGGGTGGTTAGGTAGTCGGATAATGAGGAGTCCTTACTCTCTTATCTTCTTATTCTTCTTCTTTGTTATTTGTGAACATGTTTGTGGCCAAAGGGTTTTCCTTAAACCTTTTTGCTTTTAATTCTTACATATTGTTGAGTTGTTTTATTTGAATCCTGTAATGCTTTGATGTAGATATATGAGTTGTTATGTTGTAATGCTTTATTTGTCGATATATGATTTTTTGCCCCTTTGACAACTTTTTCATGATTGATTAGTGGTTGTACTATTTTGGGAAAATTATTAATAGTAGGATTATGGTATGATTAACTATTGTTGTGTAATTGTATTTTTGGGGTTGTTGGGATTGTTTAGAGAGAAACTTTGATATATCATAAACACTCTAAAAATTCACGAAAATTTCAAATGGCGTTTTTTTACTGGAAAAAAAATAACAAAAAATTCGGAAAAACTTAAGGAAAGTCAGAAAAATTGAAAAAGTCAGAAAAATTGAAGAAAAAAATCAAAAATGAAAAATCAAGTGGGTCGCACTAGGAATCGATAGTAGCTGTGAGTTGTGTACACAGCAGTGGTTGCGACGTGCATGATAAATAATGCTCGTACGGTGGCGGGTAGAGGGAGTCATCAGAAAATCGAGAGTCACATCGGCATTCCGCATCAGGGGCCAAGTGAGTTTGGGCCGCGTAGCGGCTGCAGCGGTTGGCCGCAAGTAGTGGTTCGACGGTTTTGAGTTTGTTGTCCAGTTCGAAGAGTTTTTAGATAATTTTGAGTCCACTGAGGGTTTGAGCAATTTTGAGTTCGGTGAGCTTTTGGGTGTTTGGCAAATTAAAATTATTTTGATTTTATTAGAGTTGTCGATAGTGTTGAGAAAAATATTTTTTTTATAATAAAATATTTTTTTTAGTTATTATTGGTTACTTGGAGTTAATTGGTGTATTCTAGAGTTAGAGTTGAGAGATTTGACTCTCTAGAGCTGTTTCAAGTTATTTTATTAATTGAGGAAGACTATATGACTTATCAGAGTTAAAAGTGGGTAATTTTGAGAAGTTTTAGAGTTATTGTTGTTATGTTTGTGAGAAATAATATATTATTGATTTGTTGATAAGTGTTTATAAATATTTATATAATTATTGAGTTGTAATTGTATAAAGTATTTGAGTTGCGTAATTCATAGAGGAAATACCTTTGGCTTTACATTGGCAAAGTTGCAGGTTGAGAGATGAACCTCTTTTTGAGTTTGAGATGTAATTGTGTTTGCTATTATAAGTTATGAATATTATTGTATGATTATTGCATTCATGTATATCAGATTTAGGTAGGACTTCAGTCTAATGAGGTCACAGTTAAGAGAGAAACCAATGGCAGTCTCACATCGAGAGAGGGACACAGTTCAGAGAGTAAAAACATGCATGGATAAATCAGTAAAATAACTCTGAAATCTAAAACTTTGTACCACATGCATTTTTAGAGGAGGATTACATTAGAATTTCATGTTGCATTTTTTAATTGTGTATGAGTGTGAATTAATTGTGCAATTGATATGAATATTATTGAAACTATTCATACTTCTTTATTCACCGATAACATTTGTAAAATTATTCTCACCCCTTTTATGTTGTTATATGGCTTGTTATGTCTATGTTGCAGATACAGGTAGCGAGAGGTAGCTATTGTGTTGGGGAATGTAGTGTATTTCCTTCTTATTTATTTACTTTTCGAGTGTTGCTTAGTTCCACGGTGTCGCTATGATATGTAACACTTGGACGAGATCGTTTGAATTTATGTTTTGTTTCCTGAGATTTGTAGGACTAATTTCCCTTATGTTTAAACAGCGTCAGCCTCCGTGGTCGGCATTTATGAATGCCTTCATTTTGCTTTTATGCCTATTTATTTATAAATAATTGCATGTCGTTGGTTTTGCTTATTGTATGAACATTGGTATTGTTAAGGTTGGATATTTACGCTCGACCTTGGTTATGCTCGACACATGTCGAATGTGTCGAGGAAAGTGGAGTATGTGCCCGACGACCGAGCTCAAGATTGTGGTCGGGATCTTAAGCTTGTGGCGTGAACTTCCCATCGCGAGTTGGGTGTTCTTCTTGTAGGGTACTTCGACAGCAGAGATCGATTGAGGTGTCCCTGTGGGGCTAAGGTTCTATTTGATAAACGAACAGTAACCCACCGGTGTTGATATTTGGAGGTCAGGTTCGTACCTTAACATGCCTACGTGGTCGTGCCAATCCAGTCGTCGTTTGGAGAGGACTGGTCGATTGCCAATGCCCGTAGTGGGATAAACAATTAGTTGTAATATTGTTTCAGTTTTGTGGCGTTCCATGGTCGAGGTAGTGGTTCTCCATTTAAATGCTCGAGGTAGTATACCCCGGTTCCCGTAGCCACGCGGATATAGTATGGTCCTTCCTAGTTTGCGGCCAGCTTCCTTTTGGGGAATCTTTCTGATTTCTCAGCAGGACTAGGCTGTCGAGCTGGAATTCGCATTTTTTGACTTTGAGGTCATGGAAAGGGCTATATGTTGTTTCAATGTGGCCTCGCGAAGAGCTTCTCTTGAATGGATCTCCTCGACTAGGTCGAGCTCTTCTCTTAGGGCCTCGTCGCTTAGTTCTTCGTCTAGAGGAGCCTCAGTTCTTCTGGAAAGTTCCAAGATTTCTACGGGGATGACAACCTCAGTGCCATAGGTCAGCCAGAACAGGGTCACACCCCGTCGTTGAGTGGGGTGTTGTTCTATACGCCCATAGGACGTTGTGGAGTTCCTCGACCCACCCTCTTTTGGCCTCGCCCATCCTTCGTTTGAGACCTCGTAAGATGACCCTATTTGTGGCCTCGGCTTTCCTGTTAGTTTAGGGGTGTTCGACTGAGGTGAAGTGATACTTGGTGCCGAGTTTGGTGATAAAGCTTTGGAAACCTTGATCGGTAAACTGGGTCCAATTGTCAGTGACGAGGGCTTGTGGTATCTCAAATTGAGCAAGCACGTTTCATTTGTAGAAACAGAGGATATTGTGTGAAGTGATTTTTGATAGAGCTTCGGCCTCTATCCATTTTGTGAAGTAGTCTATGGCCATGATGAGGAATTTATTTTGGTACGTCCCTTGCAAGAAAGGTCCAAGGATGTCCATTCCCCACCAGAAGAACGACCATGGGGAGGATAGTGTATTTAGCTCATATGGAGGCGCGAGGTGCATGTTTGCGTGCCTCTGGAACTTGTTGCATTTCTTGACATTCTCCTTGGAGTTTTGTTGCATGGTCGGCCAGTAGTACCCGGCTCGCAGTGCCTTTCGTGCTAGGGGTCTTCCGCCCATGTGTTGGGTGTTGATTCCCTCGTGGATTTCTCGCAGTATCTCGGGGATTGCGGGATCTTCGACACATTTTAAGAGTGGGATGGAGAATCCTCGACTGTAAAGTTTATGTTCAAGTACCACGTACGAACATGCTCGTCAGTTGGTCGCGGCTTCCTCTCTTTGATCTACGGGAAGTTCCCCATTTGTCAGAAAGTTGAACATCGGGGTCATCCAACATGAGCTGTCCCCGATGGCCTTTTCCTCGGGTGGCATAGTGGGCTTTTCAATGCTCGGGCGAGAAAGAGATCCTTGGATGACGGGTTTGTTCCCACCTTTCTTCTTTGTGCTTGCAAACTTTGAAAGTATGTCGGCCTGCGTGTTCTGTTCACGTGGCACGTGCGTGATTTTCGCCCGGTCAAACTTTTTCATATGTTCTCTGACCAAGTTTAATTATTTGATGAGGCTTTTTTTCTTAGCCCGGTATCCCCCTTGAACTTGAGATGCGACAAGTTGAGAGTCAGTGAAAATTTGTATCTCTCAGGCACCCAAATCCTCGGCCAGTCTTAATCCTGCGAGCAGGGCCTCATATTCAGCCTGATTGTTCGAAGTTGGAAAGGAAAGGGTAAGGGAGTGTTCAATCACAACGCCTTCCTCATTCTCGAGGAGGATTCCTGTTCCACTCCCTGTCGAGCTGGAAGCTTCGTCCACAAAGATGGTCTAGTTGTGCTTCTTCCCTACGGGGGGATTGTGAACGGTCATCTCTGTGAAAAAGTCGGTCAGTGCTTGGGCCTTAAGGGCCTTCCTTCTCTCGTACTCGATGTCAAACTCCAAGAGCTCTAAGGAACATTTTAGCATTCGACCTGCCATGTCTGGTCGACATAGGAGTTGTCTTACAGGTTAGTCTGTTTGCACGATGATCGTGTGTTCCATGAAGTAATGTCTAAGCCTCCTCGCCGCGTTGATGAGGGACAAGGCTACCTTTTGAATCTGTTGATACCTGATGTGATACGGTGGAAGAACTGACTTGATTGTTTTGCGTTTTATCGCAAATGTTGCGGTTAGCAAGAGTCGCCACCAACTTTTCTTTTATCCAAAAGGAAATGTGAAAAAGCACAGGAAAGACCTTTGAGATTATTTCTTGAGTTCGGGGGGTAGATTATGAAAAGGGAAGGTATTAGCACCCTTTCATCCATGGTTTTCCATGGGCTCTTAGTTACTTGCTAGATCACTTGATTTTATTGTTTGAAAATGTGTTTGGTGTGGTTTTGAAAGTATTTTGTAAAAGAGGCCATTCGTTTAGGCAATCTTTGTAATGACTCTCGTTCGTAAGAATGTATACAAAGATGTTTGTCTTTTTTTGAAAATGTTTCAAAAATGTTTGGAAATGTGTGTGCTTGTTTTGAAAATAGCAAGGATAGTTGTTTGGAAATAGAGCAAGTAACTAGAAGAAATCTACCTACTCAAATGTCTTTCTTGTTCATTTTCTATTCCTTTGACATTGTTGTCTTATCATTGATTTGGTAAGCAACCCTATCTTTGGATGTAAACGGGACGGGCGTGGGTCATCGTATAACCATGATTAGCAATGTTGCAAAGTATCTTAGCATTTTTTGAGGGACCAAGATCATTTTGTAAGGCAACTTTGAATAGCGTCATCGAGGGACTATGATCTTATACTTGTTTGTTTTGCCAAGATACTTCGCTTGCGTAATATGGCTATTTTTTTATAAGGAAACCAAGTGGAGAAACCCTAAGGGTGCTTGTGTGCAAGTGGTGTTATTTTCATGCTTTTGTTTGTCTTGTATTAGGGTTTTCTATTTGATTTGTTTTTATCTTGCCATTCAAAACCCTAATTACTAGCATGGTATATCAAAGCGGTAAATTGCGTAAATTAAAGATTACTACGCTATTACAACATTTTTATGGGAGGGGGAATAAAAATTATGAATGGGGATTTGCAATAATGTAAATCTAATTAAGCTATTACAACCAAATCGAATTTGTACGAATATTGGAATAAACAAATACAATATTTAAATATGCAATATTATGTACATGCAAGAAAAAAAGTTTTGTTTTGTTTTTTATGTAAAAAAAGTTTTAACCTAAACCTAATGAACTTAAGGAAAAGAAATTAATTCTTGGAAACCAAAGTTAACCCTAATTTCTAATTTAAAAGAAAATAAAGTTCTTATGTACTATTTTTATGTATTTTTTGCATTAAAAATAATAAATAATATTTTATAAAAAATATTTAGTTTTTTATATGTTAAAATAAATATTTACAAGTATATATATAAATATAAACGAAAAGATAAGAATATATCTAAGTTTAATTTATTTTTACAAATTTATTTAAGAAAATAATTAGTATATAGTTTAATAAAAATATTTTTCATGTAAAAATAAAATAAAATAAACCAAAATTCAATATTTATCATATTTATATTTTTCATGATTTTTATGTATTAAAGAAAATATTTAATAAACAAAAAAAGAAAATAAAACAAATAAATAAAAATGGTTGGACCAGGGGTGCTATAAGGAGACATGGAGTAGTATGCTAGCAAAAACACTAAGGCCCAAAGGACCAAGCCCACGCTGCAAACAAGTGGAAAAAAATGAGAAAAATGTGAAAAATGCAAAAAGGCAGCGCCAAGACTCGAACCTGTGACCTTAAGCATTTTTGCGCGCTGCCTTACCACTGGGGTGGTTGTACATCCGTTAGTCTAAATGAAATAAAATATACATAACACAAAAACATTCCTAGCCCTGTACTTCATCTTCTTCCTCAAGCTAGCCGGACCTCCTGTAACTCTTTCATCTCTCAACAAAAAGGGAAATTGATAATATGAATGTTATAGCATTTTGTCTCACGATTCTAACCATGTGCATAACTAAAACTATAAGTCCAAGATTAAAGAGAATTTTAATGGCCCTAATTCTTAACCTAATTTTTCCAGGAACTTCAAGTTCAAAATTCTCTCAACTCAGGTCAAATAAATGCAAGTTATGGATATGTACAGCTTTGTAGCAATGATATCTACATTGTTTATTCACAAATCATGGTCAATGGATGCCTATATGAAGAGATAGAAGTTGAGATTCTTACCTCTTTCAGATGAGATCGTGAATGGAGTTTGAGTGAGATTTAGGAAGGCCTGAAGGTTGCTTTAGTTTGCTTGAACCTCCCTGAGTGTGTTCCAATCCTTACATTGCTTTGAAAGTGTCTGAAACTCTCTATCCAAGTCAACCTGCAAGCTTTGAAAACAAAAATGGCAGATGAAGAAGGAGGAGTTACAGTGCAGGGATGATGGTCTGGATCACTTAGATATGAAGTAGGTAAAGTGTTTGGATGATTAAAACTTGAAACGCACGAGCTAATTTGTGGATTGCTATGCTTATGCTCAAACTGTAAGTTTTGACAGTTTTTTTGTGATATGGAGTTTTGGAGCATTTCAGGACTTTAGCAATCGTTTTCTCAACTGTAATGTGTTTGTGTATTAGTATGGAAAAAGGTTTCGAGTCAGCTCTTCAACAGATCCTTGAGTTGTAGCCTTTTTGCACACTTTCTTGCTTTTGAAGCAAAGTGAAGGGACAAGTATTTACATGCTTGTACTGGCCTGCTTGGAGTTGGTATAAACTCTATACAAGTTGCTTTAGGTCTGTAAGACTTGTGTGTGCAGAGAAGACAGGTCCAATGCTCAAGAATTGGAAAGTTGCAAAAGTGAACCTTTTCCAAAATGGCAATGGCAACTTTGTGCCATTTATGGAATTACAACTTGGAAAAAGACTCTTGGGCTTGGATTAATGCTTTGTCAACTGAGTAAGCATTAAATTATGAAGTGAGAAACAAGTTTGGGACATTTAAATCATGGATTAGCCAGCATAGGTACTAATTTGAATTTTGTTCTTCACGAAATGGCTTGAATTCAATGTGAGAAATTGCCAACTTCATCTCTTTGATTCTCCTCATTCAAAAATGATCTCAAGGAGTTATTGGATATTTTGTAAAGCTTGCAATGTTCTCTATAACTCATCTTTGAAATTAATTTCAATATTCCCCTTGGAACTAGGTGAAAAATTACAATGAAGTTGGGTAAAAAACCTGCCTAAATTAGGGCAAAATTTCACTAAGTTATTTTAGTTCATGGGCATGTGTTCACAAAATTATATCTTGAGATCCAAGCATCTTTATGGAAAAGTGTGTGAAGCAAAGTTGTATATTTCATGGATATCTACAACTTTCATGTTGGGAATTTCCTTTGAATCATCTTGTATCATGGTGAAAAAATGGCTTAAAGTTGAGAAAAAATAAGAAATTTTCTATACTTAGAAAAATTTCTAAGTTAAGAAATTTTCAAATTTTAAAACCAAATCTTGAATCTTTGATTCCTTGATGAACAAGTTTCACATTTTGACATGTTTTGATGAATTATGATCCTTGGCATTTGATTTTGACCAAAAAGTCAAAGTTTGACTTTTCAGTTATACAGTTGATTTTGATCAGTTGACTACAAATTCCATCTGTCTATCCAATGGATTTGCAATGTTTTGAACCATTTAATTATGTAAAGATGATACAAATGAACCCTTTAAATCATGCTTCAAATAAATTGGTCATTTGCTAAGTCAAAAATCAGAAATTTCCCTTCCTTAGTCAAAACCCTAATTTTGACCATTTTGCCCTTTTGATGATTTGATCAAATTTCTTGAGGAATTATGATCCAAACTTGATAAAATTATACATATGAGTCTAGAATGTTGATGTGGATAAAAAAATATGAAGTTTGACTGTAAATTGGCCAATGTTGAATTTTTCCCCAATACAGTTGATTTTTAGGTCAACTGTCCAATTGACTGGTCAAAAATGTGGTTCAAGGCTTGAAACTTGTCATGAGTAATCTTATGGGTCCATAATGATGTTTGAAATTCATATGAAGCATTGATAGTCCAAAAATACTTGTGAAAACTAAAACCCTAATTGTGGGTCATCAGTGCATGATGAGATGTCCTGAGCTGATCAAACCCTAATCCAGTCTTGAGTCAAAGAGATCTTATGAGAATAATATTGATAAATGAGAGGGAAAATTTTGGGATACAACACCTGACCTCGGGTCCCTGAAGTTCTTTGCTTGTGAAATACACTGCCTTTTGCCTGTCAAGAGTCTCGCGAACGAGGGTCGCGCTCACGGTCCCGGCGGAGACGGCCAGGTAAAGGAACAAGGTTTCCCCGTCCGCAGGTCGCGACAGTATGAGAGGTTGTAAAAGGCTTTGCTTGAGATGTAGAATGTCTTGCTTGCATTCTTCGGCCCATTTGAAGGCTTCCTCTTTGCGCAAAAGTTTGAAAAATGGAAGAGCATGTTGCGCGGACTTTGCCACGAAACAGGAGAGTGAGGTGAGCATGTCATTTAGGACTTGTATGGATTTCTTCGTATTAGGTGTAGGAAAATCAGAGAATGCCTGGAATTTGTCGGGGTTGGCTTTAATTCCCTGTTTTGTTAGATAAAAATCGAGGAACTTGCCCGCCTTAACCCCAAAGTGCACTTCTCAGGGTTGAACCTCATTCTGCATTGTCTCGCTTGGGCAAAGACCTTTTTGAGGTGGGCAGCTTGGTCGGTGTCTGCTCGAGATTTAAAGATCATGTCGTCCATGTATACCTGAAGCATATCCCTGATCTCGTTGTGGAAGACTTTATTCATCATCCGCTGGTATATTGCCCCTGTGTTTTTTAGGCCGAAGGGCATTACATTGTAGTAGTAATTTCCCGAGTTGGTCATGAAAGCAGTGCAATGCTTGTCCTTCATTGCCATTGGGATTTGGTTATAGCCCGATTAGGCATCCATAAATGATAAAAAATTATATTCGACCTAATTCCCGACCAGCATAACAATATTAGGTAAAGGAAAAGCGTCTTTGGGACATGCCCGGTTAAGATCAGTATAGTCAACACACATTCTCCATTTTCCATTATTTTTCTTAACAAGTACAACATTTGAGAGCCAGGTTGAATACCGGGCCTCAGAAATAAAATTGGCCTCTAGGAGGTCTTTTACAATATTTTCAGCAGCCTCCGCTTTCTCGAGAGACTGCCTACGTCTATGTTGTACTATTTCCCTAGCGGATGGATCAATGGCCAAGTGGTGACGAGCGACCTCGAGGTCGAGTCTGGGCATCTCTGTGGCGCTCCACGCGAACAGGTATGCATTCTCCCCCAAGCAAGCTTTAATCTTCTACCTCGCCAGGTCGTGGAGTCCGGTGCCGATCTTCACGCCTTTTTGAGGGTCTTCACCAACGGGGACGAACTCAAAGTATTCGTCCAGGATTGGTCGGAGGAGTCCCTATTTGCCGTTGGGTGCTTCATCCTTGTCAAAGTAGGTGTCCAGCGCAATACAGTCGACCTTGGGAGGAGCTCTTTGTTCTTCTGTCTTGACGGGATGTGGCTCAGGTCATGCAATAGCAGCTCTTTTAGCAGGTCATGCCCCGGTGTCAACCGTACTTTGTCCCTTTGAAGTTATGTTGAAACATCTTCGGGCAGTTGAGATGTCGCCGTGGATGGTGGCGACGCGTCCCTTTCTCGTGTATAATTTCTTCTTTAGATGTACGATGGAGGGGACAACGGTCAATTCGGCCAGTGTTGGTCTCCCTAGGATGTAGTTGTATAGAGATTGGCAGTCGATGACCAGGAATCGCACCTTGACATGTCGGGCGGTAGTTTCCTCCCCGAAGGTGATGAAGAGCTCCATGTATCCACATAGTTTAAAGGTCGAGCCATTGAAGCCTTGTAGGTCGGACCCCACGTATGGTGAAAGGTGGGAGTCGTCGAGATGTATGGTTCTGAATAGATGGCTATACATAATGTCGACGGAACTCCCTTCGTCGACCAAGACGCGGTGAACGTTGAAATTAGCCATCCTTTCCCTAACCAGGAGGGGGATGCTCGAGTTAGGGGCCCCTCCGGAAAACTTTTCAAGGTAGAATTTGATCGAGTCTGATCTTCCCTTGACCTTATCGAACATCACTGTTTGAGTCGGGGTTGCGTCGACCAACTTGTCGAGCTTCCTCTTTGTGGAGTTTATAGAGATGTCATTAAACCCCTCGCCAGTTGTGGCAGAGGGGAATTTTTCCCACCTACTGTGCATGGACAGAGGTTCTTCTTCGTGTCTGTCGGGGATGCAGAAGTCCTCTGGCCTTGTAACAGAGAATTCTATCTAGATGGGGGCCATCTCATCTGATGGTCGAGTGTCCTCCTCTGCCTCCTTTGTCTCGTGGGCATCTCGACGAGGGGCGTCATTGCATCGATATTGCCCGAGTCTTTCACCCTTAATGAGGGTTTCAATGGTGTCTTTGAGATAGACACAGTCTCTAGTCAGGTGTCTGTGAGTTTGATGGTACTGACAATATTTACTCCTGTCAGCCCCGGGCTTTATAGGAGCAGAGTGAGGACATTTTGTGCCACTGTCCTTGAAGTCAATATTAGCACACTCCGCCAAGATGCGCTCGCGAGAAGCTGTCAACAGAGTGTATTTGGTGAATCTCCCTGCAGGCCCCCTTTGCTCGCGGGGATCCTGTGGTGTGTCATCCCTCCTCTTCTCTCATGTACATCGAGGAGGGCCTGCGTCCTGGTGTCGCAAAGTATTGGTCGATTAGTGATTCCTTGGGTCGCGGGCTCTATTGGTCGCTTCCCTCTTCTTGTAGTCCATATAGGCCCTAGTTTTTTCGAGGAGAGCATTAAAAGTCTGGGGCGGTTAGATGCCAACAGCCTTCATGAACTCTGTGCCTGGGAGGAGTCCTCTTTCGAGCAAGTATCTCTTCATGTGATCGGTGCACAAGACCTGAATGGCCTCGTGGTTAAACCACTCAATAAATTCCCCGAAGATTTCGTCACTTCTTTGGACAATATCATCAAGGGCGGCCTTAGTCTTCGGGTGTCGACGAGACGCTGTAAAGGAACTGATGACTTGGCTCTTCAGGTTCCTCTTGGAGGTGATCGACCCTGGGGGGATATTTTTAAACCATGTCATCACGGTTTTCCTCAATGTCGCGGGGAACAATCGGCACTTGATTGGTCCCCCAATGTTATGATAGTGGAGCATTGCTTCGAACCCATCGATATGGTCAATTGGGTCAGCAATGCCACCATACTCCTTCAGTTGGGGAGGCTTCTCCATTCCTTTTGGAATCGGCACCTCCATGATTTCTTGTGATAAAGGACCGTAAGGGTCGTCTTTGTTGCTCCTGTAGAGGGAGTGGGAATGAGATCGGTTGTAGCGGCGATCATAGTGGTGTCCTTGGCCTCGGGGATGATCCCTTGGTCGAGGATGTGCTTCTATGTTCCCCCTGTTTCTGTTTTCAGGGGATCGTTGTTCCCTGCGCGCGGGGGTGAGGTTGTGCCTCCTAGCAGTCTTGGGCATGGTTCTCTCCAGTGCGAGGCGCCTGCCGATCCATCGGGGAGAGAAGCTCTGCGACCTGTCCCGTCTGTGCCTCCGCAGAGGAGATTGAAGACGGTCTTCATTCTAACAGGGAAGTGGGGGGCTTCGCGGCCTATCCTGTGTGTGTCTCCGTTGGGGAGATTGAAGATGGTCTTCATCTTGACAAGGAGGAGGGGTGTCGGGCCTTCTATGTCTTCTGAGGGCTCGACGAGAGTCCTCGAGTACCCTTAGCCACTCACCTTGCGTGAAGATTAGGTAATTCATCTGGTTAATTGATGCGAGCAGAGCCCTGGTTGTGGCATCAGTGCCCGGAGGGATGGGGACCTCCTAGAAAGCGTTCAACTCATAGTTCTGGGGCAGATGGGTGCCCTCGTATGGTCGAGTACGTGTTGAGGAAGAGACAGTCATGTCGTCTCTATAATTCTGCATGAGACAGGCCATGTCGTCGTCGTTCCCATTATTGTTGTTATTGCCTATGTTGTCGACGACATTGTTGTTGGGGTCGACGAGATGGGCATCCAAGATGTTGTTGGAAGCTGGGTCGGCCATGAAAATCAAGAATTTGGAGTTGTTTTTTTCTTAGGAAAATGAAAGACGAGGAAGCTAGTTTCCCACAGGCGGCGCCACTGATCGTACCTGACCAAAATGGATTGTCAAGGCCTTACGTCGAGCTGGGGTTGAAAGCGAGATGGGGGTACCTGACCCTCTCAACTAAAAGGGTATTTATAGCCCCCAGCGTTGGGCCAAGGTCCCCAATGTTGGGCCACAATAAGGCCCAACAATAAAGACTTCCAGGGTTTACATGTATAAGGAGTCCATCAAGTGGAGTCCCCCCTGGTCAACTGCTCCGTGAGAATAGGGGTTAGACCCGTGATTTCTGGAGGGAAGTTAAGGTGACAATGATATGGACACGTGGGCCACGTTCCCCGATGGATGCGTGGGGAGTTTCCCAATAGTCCCTAGCTTGGGTTGCTTGTCTTTGGGCCTTATACAAGGGTGTTGAATTTGGCCTCCCAACCGTGGGGCAAGTGCAAGCCCAGTCTAGATCAGAATTCATTCAAGAGATGATGTTGTTAATTCCCATTGTGATCATGGCATGGTCCCAATTCAAATCACAAGGAATATTTTGTCCATTCAAAAATTGCAAGGTTCATTTAATTGCCATTCATCATCATTAAGACAAAATGGATAAACAAGATTCAAGATGCATCCATGGTTTTCAAACAATAGCCCATTCACTTTTCAAGTTTATCATGATTCAAATTCTCAAGCTCATTCAAGATTCACAAATATTCAAGCACCAATTATCATTCCATTGTTTCAAGATTTACAAAGATGCAAGCACTAATTGAGGATTTACAACGTTCAAGAAAAAATGACAAGTATTTTAAGTATGGATTACAACGAGTGTTAATCTAAAAAGGGTTACAAAAATTCCTAAACCTATGCTAAACCTAATTTCCAATTCATCTCAACTCTTCACCAAAGTCTGTCCAAAATAGTCCAACAATTAGCCGCACAAAACCAGTCCAAGAATTCAGCCTTGCTGTCCACTTTGTTGCTGCTGCATAAACCTGCCCCAAAGCCCTTCAAAAAAACCCAAATAACATGCTTTCAAAGCAGCCCTGTGCAGCTCTGCATCACATTGCAAAACAAACAACACAAGCCAAAATCTGCCTTGCAAAGCCCTGCACCAACTGTCCAAAACCAGCCTGATATACCAGTCTGCATACATAAAAAAACTTGCATCATACAAAGCCAAACATAACAGTCCAAATTATGCAAAAAACAGAAATCTTGTCCACATCTATTTAGCTGTATACCCTACAAACCTGCAGTCTAAACCAGTCCTGGAATTACACAAAAATAGCATACCCCAAAGTCTGTATAAAAAGTAAAACAATCAGCACATCATATTTGTTCAAATTTCTCAATCCTTTCCCCCAAAAAACCTAACCTCATGTCTATATAAAAAGTTTGATCTCACATCAAATAAAAAACACATTGAGGACACAGTTAAAAAAACGAGAGAAAAACTTCCTCTACTCTTTAACCAATTCTTCACCAACCTACAATTTCTAACAATAATTTCAAACAACACTAATTCCAATACAGATTTTCGCACATCCTTCAGAGGAGTAACATTCAGAAAATACAAAAAGGGGAAGCTTATTACCTGGATTCTGTATTCGGCTATGGTTTTCTTGCTTCATCTTTGGCTTTAACTTCAACAAGTGCCAAAGTAAATCTATGCTTCGCAGATCATACTGCATTTCATCTTTGCCGACCCGTCAACTCAGAACCTGCAACTGCAACACTTCTACCGTCATCAATTTAGCAGAGCAGAAGTAAAGTAGAAGAAGTTACCAGGGAAGATCTTTACCTCTGAGAACATTCAGAGTCGGTATTACTTCTGAATCCTTCAACCACACTTGCTTTAATATGTATGTTTGTGTTCAACCTGGTTGTTTACATCAGTGATTTAGTTTAAAACTGTTGTACCCCAAAATTTTCCCTCTCATTTTATCAAGATTCTCCTCACAAGACTCTTTGGACTCAAGACCAAATCAGGGTCTGCTCAGCTCAAGACATCTCCTTGCACTGATGACCTGAAATTAGGGTTTGAGTTTGCACAAGGATTTTTGGACTTCCAATGCCTCATGTGACTTTCATACTTCATGTTGAACTCCTAAAATTGCTCGTGCCAAGTTTCAAGCCTTGAATCAAATTTTTGCCCAGTCAATTGGACAGTTGACCTAAAAATCAGTTGTATTGGGGGAAAAGTCAATTGTGGCCAATTTATAGTCAAACCTCATAATTTTTTATCCACATCAACATTATAGACTCATATGAACCATTTGATCAAGTTTGGACCACAACTCCTTAAGAAATTTGATCAGATCATTAAAAGGGCAAAATGGTCATTTTTAGGGTTTTGACTGTAGAAGGGCAATCTCTGATTTTTAACCTAGCCAATGGAAAATTGGGTTCAAGTATGGTTTCAAGGACTCAATGGCATCATCTTGACCTAATCACATAGTTCAAAATATCTCAAATGCATTGGATTGACAGATGAATTTTCCAGTCAACTGATCAAAAATCAACTGTACACTGAAAAGTCAAACTTTGACTTTTTGGTCAAAATCAAGTGCCAAGGGTCATTTTTCATCAAGATGTGTCAAAACATGAAACTTGTTGACCAAGAAACCTAATTTTGGAAATTAGGGTTTAAGATTGAAAATTTTCATAACTTAGAAATTTTCTAAGTTATAAAAATTTCTTATTTTTTCTCAACTTTTCCCAACTTTTTCACCATGATGCAATTGGATTCAAAGTAAACTTCCAACATAAAAGTTGTAGTACTACACAAATTCTATAAATTTGATTCACAAAGTTTTCCCAAAAGATGCATGTATCTCAAGTTATGATTTTATGAATAAGGGTCCATGAAACTTTTAACTTAGTGAAATTTTGCCCTAGTTTAGGCAGGATTTTGACCTATCTTCATGGCAACTTTTCACATAGTTATACGTGGAATCTCAAAATTCATTTCAAATATGGATTGTAGAGCATGTTACAAGATTTCTAAAATGTCCAAGAACTCTCCAAGATCATTTATGGTTAGGGAGAATCGAAAGTTTGAAAATGGCAAATTATCACTTTTGGCCAAGGCATTTTGCACCATTGGCATAAGTTGCAAATCAGTTTGGATCATGCTTGTACTTGTTTTACAGGTTCTAATCTATTTTACACTCAAAAATTAAATGCAAATACAATGTTTAATGGCATTGTTTTGATCTTTGAAGCTTTGTACAAAGGTTTAATCCAAAAATGGCAAAAAGGCAACATTGCTACTTTGATAAAGCATGCTTTATGTCATTTTGTTTATCTTGAGCATTGAACCCAATCTCTTGCAGAAAACAAAGTCCATGAATATCAGGAAATTGGTACCAACTATGTGCAGGCCTTGAGCTAGCCTGTACAGGCTTTGGTTTTTCAACTCAACCTTTTCTTCAAAAACAAGCCAACTTTCAAAAGTGAACATAACTTGTGCATCTGTTAAAACCAAGTCTCGTGTTCATTTCAAACAACCTTAGCATATTGTACCAAGCCAGAAAACACGAATTTCCAAGCTTCCAAACACCCAAAACACAAAAACACCAACTTCTGCCCAAAACAGGACAAGCTCTACAGAACTCAAGCCAAAACAAATTTTCCTCGTGTGTTTTGCTTGAAACCACTTCAAACACATTCAATACAATACACCTAAACTGTCCAGGCCCTTACTTTGCAATTGTAACCTTGTTTTCACACTTCACCATTTTCATTTTGAAGCTTTGCAGGTTGAGTTCTACAAGCAGATTCAAGCCATTTCAAAGCAAGTTAAGCATTGGGAAAGGTCAAGGGAACTTCAGGCAAGCTAACACAATCTTCAGGCCTCACTCACAACTCCTACATTGCCATATTTGAACTTGACTGAAACATGTATTTCTCAAGATTCTAACTCCTTATTTAGGAATCATTAAGCTTAGGTTTGTGAAGCAAAAATGTAGTCTCTAAGTTGCTTGAGTTGTACATATGTATAGCTTCCATTTATATTAACTGAGCTAGGAGAATTTGGATGATGAACATGCTGAAAATTTTAGGTCAGAAATTAGGGGTAACAAAATTCTCTCTGGTCTTTGAGAGTTAGATCAAGTTTTTTATATCATTGAAATCGTGATTTAATAAGCTACAAGTTTCATGTTGCAAGATTTCATTTTTAAGCACGTATGCAAGAGTTACAAGTTTGTACATGGCGCGCGCGTTTTTCTGGTTTGAAGGACATGGATGAAGTGAAATTGGACCTGAGCTTGCTGTTTCTCCTATTCACACCCCCTGCTTACTTTCTGCACCCCCTTGGCCCATTTTCTTTATTTTGTATATTTTCTCATTTATTTCATATTTCTGACTTTATTTATTTTTTTTCTAATAATTTAAAATCACAAAAATTATTTTCTTTATTTTTGGCATTTTATCATTTTTTTTTGCATAATATTTAGTTTATTAGGTTTAATACTTTTATTTTTCTAAATAAAAACTTATAAATATTATAAAAATATTATATATTTTTATTTTATTATGTTATACACTTAAAATAATATTTTCATACAATATTTTATTTTTTAACATTTTTGTACATATTATTTTTATTTTCTTAAACAAAAAATGAATAAATAAATAATAGAATATATATTTTATTTTAAACCAAAAATTAGGGTTTTCACCCTTTCAAAAATAATCATTTTATTTTCTTATTTTTAAGACATAAATAAATCCATTTTTACGTACATAAAAATTAATACAAAAAACATTTTGCATATTCATATTTAATTGTCTATTTAAATATTTGCTTATTCATTTATTTGTACAAATAAATTCAATATGGTTGTAATAGTTTTAGGGTTTTATTTTGAGCAATATCCCCATATTCAAACTTGTACCCCCCTTCCCATAATATTGTTGTAATAGTCTTAGATTTACTTTACGCATTTATTGCTTTTATATGTATGATAGTAAGATTAGGGTTTGTATGATAACCAAAAATCAAAACAAATAGCATGACTAAGCACAAGATAAAAATGCATGAAAAATGACAACACATTGCACACAAGCACCCCTAGGGTTTCATCCACTTTGTTTCCTTAAAATGGTCATGGTATGCATGCTAGGTATCTTGGCAAAATCAATCAAAAAACAAAAAGATTATATTCCCTTGATGACGCTATCTTGGTTTCCTAAACAAAAATGATCTTAGTCCCTAAAACTTGCTAAGATACTTGGCACAATTGCTATCATGGTCATACGATGACCCACACCCGTCCCGTTTAACATCCAAACACAAGGTTGTTTACCAAATACAATGGTAAAACAACAATGTCAAAGGGTTAAAAATGTACAAGAAAGACTTTTGAGTAGGGTAGACAACTCCTAGTTACTTGATCAATTTGCAAACATCCTTGCTATTTTCAAACAAACACACACAATTTCAAAACTATTTCCAAACAAACTTTCAAACATTGAAACATTTTTCAAAAGACAAACACCTTTGTATATATTCAAACAAGAATCATTATAAAGGTTGCCTAAACAAAGGCCTCTTTTCAAAATACTTTTAAAACCATACACAAAAGCACCATTTCAAACAATTGGAAAAGCAAAGCAAGTGATCTAAACAAGTAACTAAGAGCCCATGGAAAACCATGGATGAAAAGGGTGCTAGCACCTTCCCTTTTCATAATATACCCCCCGAACCCAAGAAAACATCTCGAAGGTCTTTCCTGTGCTTTTTGACCTTTCCTTTGGATAAAATAAAAAGTCGGTGGCGACTCTTGCTAAACCGAAACATTTGCGAACACAAATGCAAAACCTCAAGTCAGTTCTCCCACCGTATCACAAAAACCATTTGTTGCTTTGTGTGTGTTTCTATTTTCTTTATTCATGCTAACAAAAAAAACCTTCTCACCTTGAATCTCCCTCATTCAACAGCCCTACCAAATAACAGAAAAAATGTCAAAAATAAAAAAACTCATCCATTTCCCAAAACTCGGTTCAAAACTCCTCATCAAAATGTAAATCTGTATAAACACACTATACAAACTCTAACGGAAAAGTATATACTGAAGAATATCGCAAAAAAAAAAAAACCAACCTCAAATCCCCAAAGATAAAACACAAATCACCATAGAAAAACTTGCCAACATTAACCGCAACTTCACTATGTATCTTTACATCAACACTCATCTCACAAGTTTGCTTCATTCACCTGCAAATACATACAACAATACGCACTACTGTTCATCATTTGCAGCATCAATTTCATCTTTAAAATAACAAATTAGCATACCAATCTGCAGTCCGTAGGAAATAGAAGAATCATCACACCTGAGAGATCCACGAAAATTTGAGAAGCGAGAAGTTGTTGTTATTGATCGTTTGGGAGGAAGCAGAGATTAGCAGTGAGAGAGATCAAGAAATAAGGAAAGAAAACAAATAAATAAGAGGAATAGAAAGTGTAGTTTCATTGTTTGTTTGAGAAAGAGATGAACAGAGAGAAGCAGAGAGGAAGAATCGTGAATTGTATGATGTTGAGGGAAGAGGATAATCCTTTTTTGTTTTAATTAAGTTATTGGGAATTCAAACAAAAAATTGAATTAACTTTTTTGACCTCTTCCCTTCCCAATGCAGAGCCAGCAGTGCCTTTCTTTGTTCAAATTAGGGTTTTCAAAACCCTCTATATTCCCCTAAAATAGATTCGGGTTTGGGCTTATTTTTTAGTCCAACCCATTTCATAAGTTTCATTTTTATATTAATTGAAGCATAAAAATAAATGAATGAACAGATGGTGCAGGTGTTAGCGTGTGTGTTTGAATGCTTGAGGTCCCGGGTTCGAGCCCCCCTGGAACATTTTTACCATTACTCTGTTTTTTCCTTTTAACCCAAACTCTTCTATTTTATTTATAATCAAAGGTGTACATACAACAGAAAAACAAATATGGCTCAGTGGCAAGGCAAGAGAGTTATAACTTAGGGGACATAAGTTCAATCCCTAGCTTTACCTTTTTTTCTTTGAAATTCTAAGTTTCAAGTTTTTCTTATTTCATTTTAAATTTTATACCAAAATCACAAAAAATAGAATTAGGTTTAATTTTCTTTATATGATAAAAAATACCAAAAATATTAGATTAAAATTTTAATTTTCTTTTGATTATTCATTTACTAAAAAATAAAAATATATTAGAATAGAGTAGTATTAAAATTTTGATTTCCCCTTTTTAGAATTCCCCGATTTCTCAATTCATGATAATTTAGAATTAGGTTTTAATATTTATTTTCACAAAAAATCATAAAAATATTATAGTATTATTTTCTTTTATTTACTTGATAAAAATCACAAAAAAATATTAAGAACTTAATTTATTTATCTTTGTTTGATTTCTTGATTACATGTTTCCTTAAGTGATTCTCCGAATCGATTAAAATCATGTTGATCGTGTCCTGACGAATTAGACTTTGTATGATAACTTTAGGATAGAATTTCCCTTTTACACTCAACATTAGATCCATCTTTGTATGGCAACAATTAAGTTTTTTTAGTCTCCCCCTTAGTCTCTTTCTTCTTTTGTAAATTAAAACTAAGATTTTCTCTCCTCAATCAAAAAAATCCAAAAACATTTAATCATTATTCAAATCCATTTCATACTTAACAAAAACACTCAACCAATCAAACATCAAAAAGAACATGTTATCTCTGTTCTACCGCGATACAGGTCGTGCTTATTGCTAAAATGCATGCGTTAACGTCGCCCATTAAAAAACACCAACAAACCAACATTTTCAAGAAGAACTACGGTGTTCTGATTCCTTCTTGAGATACGTAGGCAAAGGATTGTGAGACCCTCATGAATGCACTAATAAAAAATAATTTCATTCCCTTAGCAAGTATAGTTATAGATAGGCACACCCTTAGAAGCAAACAATCAAAATGGATCCCGTTGAGTACAACGGATGTGAGGGGTGCTAATATCTTCCCCTTGCATAATCGACTTTTGTACCCTCTTTTTTTGTCGCAAGACCATCCTATCCATCCTCTTGGGATTTTCTCGATATTTCCCCTTCCTTCGGGATAAATAAAGTTCGGTGGTTTTGGTTTTAACCGCGTGCCTACGTATCTTCTTGCGAAGAATCAGAGTCCAATTTCGTAGTTCGTAGGTTTTGTTGGTGTTTTTTACAGGATTGTGTAAAATTGCTTTTGAATTATCCTTGAATCTTGTCTGGGTTTAAAAAATGAGTGATCGTATACGCAGTTCGCAGTTAAGTTTGAAGGCAATGTTATTTAATCCTTTTTTGAAAATGTCTTGATTTTGATTATGTTAGTAGGAAAAAAGAGTTTTGTGTTGGTTAATCGTTTTAATATTTGATTTGGTTACAATTTAGCTTCATTCTGCTTCTATGCCTGCAATTTGAATAACATATTGTTAGAACCAATTCACGAGTAAAAAATTGTTAGTAAAAAAATAAGATAAAATTTTAAAAGAGGCACCATCAGAGAATATTAGCATGGGTTTTGATAATAAATAAATTAAAATTGAAAGAGAAAATATCAAATTGAAAATCAAAATTGAAAGAGAAAATATAAAATTGAAAATTAAAAGAGTGGCTTCATATTTAATTATTGGCAAAAAAATAAATATTGAAGTTTTGAAAAAGATTTTGAAAAGAAATTGCGTTTGTGAAAAAAATGTAGAAGTTGTTGATAATTTTGTTTAAAATTGTGAATGATTGTTGAAAGTGTGTAGATGAATTGTTCTTAGGTCATTGTCTGTTCAAAACAACAACAATCCAAGACAAAAGTTGTGAGAAATTTTTTAGGTGTTTTGTGTTCTGTTCAAGATAAAATCTTAGTGGATGATTGTAAAAATTATAGCTGTGAAATTCGTAGGTTTTCGTGGATGCCCTATTATGATGGACAAGAATTCTATTTATAGATTTGAGATTTGGTTAAAAAACTTGGAAAAAAAAGTTTACCTAAAACAAATGAAAAGTCTAAAGTTATTTTTGTATTAAATCAAATATTTTAAAAAAATAAAGAATTATAATATTAAAACACTAATAAAAAAGAAAACAAAAATTATTAAATAAATAATTAAAAATATATATTTTTTAATGATTTTTGAAATAATGACAAAATGAAAAGAAATTCGAATAGATAAAAATACAAAATTGTGAAAGGGAAGATTTGAATACAAGACCTTTCAATTACAAGCCTTACTCCCTTACCAACTGTGCTATATCATTCTATTCAAGATAAAAAGGCATGTGGAAGCATATAAAAGGTGAGCGAGTATTTCCTTTTTAAGAAATACAAATAATTTAAAAGTAAAGTATTATATATTTTTAAATAGACAAAATAACTTGAGAACGAATATTTATAAAACTCAAAATGTTAGTGTAAATAAATCAAAGAAATTTATAAATAAAAAAAACCAAATGTTGAAAATATTTTGACGGTTAGAAATAAGGCAGACAAATTTGGGGTATGCACTGAGGCTTCTCAGACTTGGCTTTAGGAAATTGAGAAGATCTTCAGAGTAATGGTCTGCACTGAGGCGCAAAATGTTTCGTTCGGGACTCATATGTTGGCAGAGGAGGCTAAATATTGGTGGGATAATACTCGCAAAAGTTGGGAAGTTGCAGGTACTGAGATGACTAAAGAGAACTTCAGGTATAAGTTTCTAGATAAATACTTTCCAGCTGATGTTCAATGTAAGAAAGAGATTGAGTTCCTTTAGTTGAAGCAAGTGAATATGTCGGTTGCTGATTATGCTGCTAAGTTTGAGGAACTGGCCAAGTTTTCCCCTCACTACAATAGGGTAGGAACTGAAGTTTCCAAATGTGTAGAGTTTGAGAGTGGGTTGCATTCTGAAATCAAATAGTTCATTAGTTACCAGGAGATCGTCAGTTCTTTATGTTGGTCAATAAGTGCAGAATCTATGAAGAAGATAGCAGAGCCAGATCAACTCATTACAAAAGTGTTAATGAGAAGAAGAGTCAGAGTGAAATTTGTGGCAAACCGTATATGACTCTAACTAATAAAGGAAGACATAAGTATTAATAGAAGTCTGCTAATGAGAAAAAGCCAAGTGGATGAGGTGTTAAATGTCTCAAGTGTGGTAAATTAGGACGTCATGCTAATGAGTGCAAGAGTGAAATTGTGACTTGTTTCAATTGTGCTAAGACAAGTCACGTCAGAATATAATGCTAGAAACTGAAGCAAGCTCAATTAGGTGGTAAGGTCTATGCTTTGAGTGGACCGAAGACTTTTGGTTCCGGTAATCTTATTTGGTTACGTGTTTTATTAATGGAATCCCTTTAATTATTATCATTGATACGAGTGTGGCATATTCGTTCATATCTATAGATTGTGTGAAAAGACTAAATCTTGTGGTGTCTTCTATGAATGGTCGTATGGTCATTGATATTGCAGCTAATGGTGTAATAACAAGATTGATTCTACATTTGGACTTATATTTTGATGATAACTTTACATGTTATCTTAAATAAAAATTGTGTACTCTAATGGTTTTTGTCTAGTGTGTAGCTTTTGCTAAACATGTACTGACTCTGGTAAGAAGGCGTGTGACATCATCAGGTTCTAAACTCAACACTCTGGAAGAATACCTCTGGTGTGTTATAAGTTAAGTCAAGGTTCTTGAATTATTTTTATGCAACGGTTCTAAGGAACGTTAGTAAAAGATCTTTTGGTCGTGACTTATACAAGGAAGCTTTGGAGGCCTTCTAAAGCTTTACTTCTGTTGTTCCAAGTTCTAAAGATGCTGAAGACAAGGAACTGCAGAACAGTTTCTGAAGATGTGAAGACATTCTTCTAAAGAGCAAGTTCTAAAGACTCTGAAGGCAAGGGTTTTTTGAACAAACTCTAAAGAATTAATAACTTAGGTTCTGAAGATACATAGCTTTTATCCTTCTACAACTTACTTCATCAACATACAAATCAGAAGCCTCTGAAGATATAGAAGACAAATATCAAGACTAAGGGATTGTGTGTGATGGTGAGTATGAAAGTACAAAATTACATTCAGACCTATACTTTAATGGGGTGGTGTAAGGACAAACCTTTTTGTACTATTATCTACCAGCTAAAAAAGGAGGACTTGGAAGAATTTGAAATCAACGAATCAGTTCTACAAAACTACAACACCAAACCGCTGCACAAACTATGTAGAGTAATTATTTGTATAGTTTTGTAAATAAACAATGAGATTTTGTTCATATCTTGCTATCAATACTTTTGTTTGTTGTACTTAAACATTGTGTAATCTGCTTGTATAGAAGTATCTTTGTATACACATATTTGTAAATCAACGATTGTGATAGGTTTCTTGAGAGACTCTGTGAGTCTTGATTCTCAAGAAAACTTTGGTTGCGGTCATAGTGGATTTGCAATAAGGATCGATAGACTTATTGGGGGTGCCAATAAGGTTTATCAAACTTATTATGGTTATTTGTAATCTGGTTGATTATAGTGGATTAAGTCCTTGTGTACAAGGCAAAACACCTTACGAGATGGACTGGAGTAACTTTGTTAACAGTGAATCAGGATAAAAATAATTGTGTTCATTTATTTTTATTCACTTGTTAAGCTCTGTAGTTTAGTTATGAAAAGATTATATTTGGTGCAACCCAATTCAAACCCCTCCCATTTCTTGTGTTTCTCGAACCTTCAATTGGCATCAGAGCTCTGGTTCTGGTATTGATTTCTATCAAACACTTAATCGTTTCAGATAAAGATCCAGATGAGTTTTTAAAAACACTATAGTTGATCCTAATCCACCACCACCATCTTTAGTTTCTGATAAAGATAACTACAATGCTAAACCTCCCTTTTTTATGGTGAAAAGTTTTAATACTAGAAATACATACTAGAAAGTTTATTTCTAGATCATGTTGTAAATCTTTGGGATATGTTAGTTGATGGCTACGAACATACCACAGATTTAAATGGAAAACAGCTTGAAAGGAAATTTATGACTGATCAACAGAAAAAAGGATTATAAGAATCACCATAAAGTAAGAACCATTTTTGTTGAATTTTATTTCTTCTACTGAGTATGAGAAGATCACAAATAGAGACTCAGCTAAGTCTATATTTGGCTCTCTCAGAATGACTCATGAAAGGAATAATCAAGTCAAAGAAACCAAGACTCTGGCCTTGATTCAGAAGTATGAATCCTTCAAGATGGAGGATGATGAAACAGTTGAGACAATGTTCTCAAGGTTTCAAAACTTGGTTGCAGGACTGAGAGTTCTAAATAAAGGTTATTCTACATTAGGTCATGTGAAGAAGATTATCAGAAGCTTGTCATCCAAATGGAGGCCTATGGTAACTGCACTCAAGCTTGCAAAGGATATCAACAACACCTATCTAGAATAACTGGTGAGTTCTCTAAGAAGTCACGAGATTGAGCTCAAACATGATAAACCTCGGAAGAGAGGGAAATCTATTACGCTCAAGTATGTCAGAAGATCTGAGAAGTCCAAAGCTCTTCAAGCAGAAAAGATTGAGGATTCAGAAGAAGATTCTAAGGAAGATGAAGATGAGTTGTCTCTCTGTCCATAAGGGTTAACCGTCTGTGGAAGAGAAATTAAGGCAACAGTTTCAAATATACTAGAAGGTCAGGTTGTCCCTTTGAGAATACTTCTAGTCAGAGGAAGTCTAGTGGCAAAGAAGTCACTTGTTATGAGTGCAACGAGCCAGGACACTACAGGAACAATTATCCTAAACTTTGGAAGGACAAGCCCAAGAAAAAAGCTCTCAAGAGCAAGAAGAAAGGGTTGATGGAAACTTGGGATGATCCTAACTCTTCAGAAGATGACTCATAAGAAGAACATGCTAACGTGGCGCTAATGGATCAAGTTAGAACGTCTGAAAAAATCCCCCCATAAGATGAAGAAGAATTTGATTCAGACACAGAAGAGGTATTTTCCAAAGAGGTATTTTCTGATGTTACTCATTCTGAATTAACTTCTTATTTACTTGAAATTCTGGAAAAACATGAGTTACTCAAGATTAAAGTCAAGGAACTTAAAAAGTCCCATGAATTCACATCCTCTGAAAATAGCAAGCTTAAGGAAAATCTCTCCATTTTAAATGAAGAATTTTTTTTCTTAAAGATGAGAACTCTTCCCTCAAAGACACGAGAACTCTTCTATAAGATTTTAAGAGTATTGATGGTGTCATCAAGAAATATGACAAAGCCTTCCATAAGTTCCTAGCCAAAAGCACATGGAGAAACATGATGGATTATATGATCTATGGCGTAAGCAGAAATTGAACCAATGGTGTTGTACCCCAAAATTTGCCCTCCCATATTCTTCAAGACTTGCCAAGTCAAAGGTTCAAAAATCTCCCCAAGGGTTGCACAGTTCAAGGGCCTCCTAACAGTCAAAATTAGGGTTTTGGTTCTGACAAAGAAAATGAAGTTTCCAAGGGTCCAATCAAGTCCCATATGCCTATAAACATGGTCAAGCGTCCTCATACAAAGTTTCAAGACTTTCAGCACAAAATTGCACAGTCAAAAACCCTAATTGCACTACAGTCAACTGTAGGGGCAAAATGGTCATTTGACAGTCAAAAGTCCAAATTTTTGGTCAACATCTCATTTTGAAGCCACAAACATCATTTGATCAATGCTTGATCATGATTCTCAAAACTTGGCTCAAAAATCACCAAGATGCAAAAGTTTCCTTATTTGGACAGTTGAAAAAGTCAACTGTAAATTGACCAGGGCATAACTTTCACATGGATTATCAGAAAAATTCCATACAAAGCTCATTTTGAAGATAAAGATATTTCCTACAACTCCTATTCATACTTCAAGTCCAAGAAGTGCTCTCACAAAAAGTTATCAATTTCAACATTATAGGTCATTTTCAAAAGTCAACAAAAAGGGACTTTACGTCAAAGGCCATAACTTGAGATTGGTAAATCAAAATGACATGGGACCAAAGGAATTGGTTATAGGACTCAAATACCTTTCCAAAATGTCCAAGAATATGAGCAAAACTTAAAAATTGAGCAAGTTATGCCTTGTGGAAGTTGGGAAATTTTTGGATATTTTGAAAAGTCAACATTGATTCAAATGACCTAAAAATGCTAATGGGCCTCTTTTTCTTCCACAATTCATCATCCAAGGCATGTGCACGACCATTTGGCCCAAAGGGAAGTTTTTATCATTTTTATTTATTTATTTGGATTTTTTATTATTAATAATTCATTTAATTAAATAAAATACATGAAAAATACCAAACCTAATGTTTTGAATCTTTTTGTGCATAGAATAGGATCAATATTTCGTGTGCAATCAAATATGGAAGGAATTATGGTGATTGGATATGATTGAGGCCAAAATAGCATGAAAAAATATTTGAAAAGATCTTTGAAAATCAAATCTTGCAAATCATGAATGCAAAGGTTTTTGTGTGATTTCTCAACCCTAAATCATTCACAGGTACATGTACATGCTAACCCTATTCAGAACAGACTCCCAGCTGTGCCAGAAATCCCTAAGCAAACTTGAAATTTTTCAAGAAAATTCCAATACTGAAAACCAATTTCTAGGTCGATTCAAGCCATAATATTGATTCCATTGTGTTCCTGAGGCTTCAAGGAACGTATACATATCAAAAACAACGTCCCTAACACAAGAAATAGGTAGCACGACCATGGCCGGTTCAAGCTTTTTTTCAGATTCTTGAAACATCATTCATGCATTATTTGTAAATTCTAATATTGGATTTGTACTCATTATATCATTCTGAAGCTAACAGTGTACTTTGATTGAATTTTTATGCGCTATACACGATTCCACCATTGATGCAGGTTAGGGTTCCTTGAGTTCCAAATTAGGCGTTTCCAAAAGCCATAAAATTAGAGCCTCATAATAACATGAACAGATTCAGGGCGTTTGGACGAAAATAATTAAACCCTCGCGCCTAATTTCTGAGGCCATATGGCCTATTCGCTATTATCAAATCAAGCATGTTTTGGGGGGGGTTAAAAACCACCGCTAACTTTCTTTTGTTTTCAGGAAAAAATACAACGAAGAAGAAGAAGATGAGGTGTCCAGTGGTAATTGGGTTATTTGAATTTCGCGCTGAATTTGAGCACTAACGATTGTTTTATTATATTATGTTTATTGGTCATATGATAAACAAAGAAGTAAAGCAGCGCGTCTGGCAAGGCACTTGGTTGGTAATCTTCAGGACCTGGGTTCGAGCCCCAGGTCCCTCACCCTTTCCATGTTATTTTTCAGTTAATGCTTATGTGTGGTTTCAATGCTAGCGCCCACCGTACGTTCACAAAATCAAGCCATCCATGTGCCCAATGGAATGATCAGAAGGCTATGAGTTGAAGGACATGGTAGACATCAGTCAACAGACACTCATGCCAGCGCAAAAGTCAAACAGGCCAAGGTCTAAATGGGCCCAAAAATACTAATCAAAACCTCCATTTGGGGACAGACCCCCCTAGGTTTGCAAATTTCTCTTTATATTTTTTTCATTTTTATTTTGATCTAATATATTCTTTAATTTAAATATTTTCACAATAATATAAAAAAACATTAAAAAAAATCAGAAAAGACAAAATAAATAAAATATATTTATTTAATTGATATTTTTTGTAAATAAAACCTTTATTAATTAATTAGTTTTAGCCTAGGGTTAATCTTAATAATATTTTTTAATAAACTTAAAACTTGGTAGAATTAGGGTTTGTAATAACTTTTATCCTTTTTTCTTTTTCTTCACTAATAATTAAATATTATTTATTTTTATAATTAAATTACCATGTAATTAATTAGGTTAACTTAGGTTTAAACTTTAATATTTTTAATAAACTAAAAAACAATTAGAATTAGGGTTAGCATTTTAATTTCAATTGATCTTATTAAATTCTCATAAATTCAAAAAAACCAAAAAATAATTTCTTTTTCTTTAATTTAATTAATTTGATAATAATTTAATTTAGTTAAAAAGGGTCCAACGCCCTCGTTTCTAATTTTAATTTAACTCGCGTATTTCTTTCTTTTTCTTTTAATTATTCATGTACCTCTCCCAAAGCCGTGTAATATATTTCTCGCACTTTATTTCTTTATTTTCTGTCAAATCGGGTCCTGGATTAAATTTGGCGATGTGGACCCGCGCCTTTGTTATAGTTTAGGAATTTTATCTTTCCGCACTTTTTTTTAACTGTTAAATAAATACATGCAAGAATGAATGGCCTAAATTAAAAACAATGCGTAGCTCACCAAATGCATGAACAAGACAAAAATAAACGAATCTGACACACAAATCACACACCATCCCTAGGGTACGCCTCACTGTTGCCTTGCCTCGAAAGGTGATCGTCGAGTAGAGGATGTCTTAGTAAGTCCTCATGATCCGGGAACCTGGCATGAGGGTAGCTTCTAAGGTGTCTTCCCATTGCTCTGGTGATCACCATGTCCCGAACCTCGAATTGACCCGAACACCTCCAACAGTGGTGCTACCTACCTCTCAATGGTGGGATGGCACTACTTGAAAGGACATCTACACAGACGAATTCCTTAGGGTAGGTAGACGACTCTAGATACTTGCTCTAATTTCAAAAAACAAATTCAAAAATACTTTTCACACCGACACCTTTTCAAAAAGCTTTCGAAAGCAATTTTTCAAACACTCTTGAGGACCGATACGAGAGTCGAACTGGAATTTTCAAAGAAACTTTTTAAAACCCACAGTTGAAAAGCAAACAAACCATTTTTGAAAACACAAATGAGCAAGTATCTAAGAGCCCATGGATAACCATGGATAGAAAGGGTGCTAACACCTTCCCTTTCTATAATCTACCTCTCGAACTGAGAGCAATCTCTATAAGGAATTTTTCTGTGCTTTTGTCCTTTCCATTTGGAGAAAATAAAAGACGGTGGCGACTCTTGATTCCGCGACATTTCGCGAACCAGCGTTAAACAGTCAGTTCCAGATCCACCGATCACAGAACTGGCGACTCTGTTGGGGACTAAACTTAAAGTGAGGTGTACCTTAGGGTTAGTTCATAACTGTGTTTTCAATTGTATTGACTTGCTTGCTTTACTATTGTGGGTTGCATGGGAGTTACATAGATCCTAACCCGGATCTGGGGATACCTTCTTAGAAAGTAGCAACAAGGTTGTGAGGGAACTGTGCGGGGTATACCGACATGGTTGAAACAGTCTGCTGCGTTGATGTGGCACTTTGGTGTGTACCGGTAACCCTTGAGTTCAGTCAAGGAGAGTACGGGGCCTCCGCGTGGTGTCGTGAAGCATCAACAGACCTTAGGAACCTTAATTGAACCATCTTGGCCTCTTTAGGGTAGTGAGATAACTGACTTTGGTGCAGTCCGAGGTTGGTTGATACTCGATACTACACTCAATTGAGGGTTGCTTTCCTGGAATATTTCGGTCGCCAGTTCAGTGGCTAAATCGAAACGATGAACAATGAAAGTAATCCTGTGATATTGGGACCCTTAGAACCCGGTTACTCATGATAGGACAGGTTGAACCCACCAACTTCAAGAGGGTAATACCCAGACCCCATGCTGGCCTTAAACCTTAAGGGCTTGTCTTGTGTGCCTTGTGTGCCTTACATGTTTGTCTTTGTAAATATCTGTGGTGTGTTTAATCATAGCATCATGACATCATCCAGCATCATATGCATTGACTAACCATTTCAGGGGTTCGAATCTTCATCTTTGTTCTTGTTTTGTAGGACATGGAAACTGTTCGTAGAAAGACAATTCAAGTCATCCTTGTAAGGGTCCCTCCTCAGCTTAAGGAGCTTATATCCAGGATTCCCGAGAACTCTTCATTCAGTGAAAGACATGGAAGTCTCATCAGCTTGGTCAATACCAACATTGAGGAGGACATGATAAAGGTCCTATTCCAGTTCTTTGACCCTCTGCATCACTGTTTCACCTTCTTGGATTATCAGCTGGTACCTACATTGGAGGAGTTCTCCCGGCTCCTGAAGATCCCTATCCTTGATCAACTACCCTACAACGGTACAGAAAAGGAACCTAAGCTTGAAGAGATTGCTAAAGCCTTGCACCTACAATCATCGGACCTCAAGGGACATTGGGAAGTTAGAAGTGGTATCAAAGGGTTCTTATCCAGATTTCTGTTTGAAAAGGCCCATGAATGTTGGAACTCCCTTGATTTGCAAGCTTTTGAAGAAGTGGTGGCCCTCCTTGTCTATGGTTTGGTGTTGTTCCCTAACCCAGATCAGCTTATTGATATCAGTGTTGTCCAGATCTTCATGTCCAGGAATCCTATACCTACGTTGCTGGGGGACATCCTTCACTCATGTTACACTCGAACCATGAGAAAAAGAGGTGTCCTTATGTGTTGCACTCCTCTCCTGGGAAGGTGGTTTATTTCGCACCTTCCATAATCAGTTTTGAAGAACGAGCGGGGTTTGAGATGGTCACAACGGTTGATGACTCTTACACATGCAGATATACAGTGGTGCCCTCGGTCCCGAGAGGATGTCACTATCATTGATCGTTGCGGAGAGTACCCTAATGTTCCTTTACTTGGAATCAGAGGAGGTATTACTTACAACCCATGCCTGGCTTGGAGACAGTTTGGTTATGCTCGGAGGGATGGTCCTCACGACATGTTAATTCCTGACATAGTTTTTAACTTCGACAACGATACTCAAGGACTTCGCCAGAGATTTATCAGAGCCTGGAGGATGCCAAGTAGGATAGACAGTAAGACACTGGGGCACAGGAACTCCATCCCGTTGGAACCTTATCTCAAGTGGGTACGAGCCCTCTCCCAGAAGTTAGTGATGCCTTATCCCCATATGCTCCCTGTGATCAAAGAACCAGTCTTGGAAGGAGAAGTGTCCTGCACCATTCAGCACCCTGATATGCCCACATCCTGGGAAGAGATGCAGAAAAGCTGGATCCAGCTTAAGGAAGAACGGAATTCTCTTGAGACCAGTCTACATGCTAGTGAAAAGAAGGTCTTGGAGCTCACCCGCCTGTTGCATGAGGAGAGGAATCTCAACACTTACATAGCTCCAAAGAGGATGCGTAGTATATTTTGGGATTGATTTGCTTTTGTATTATTTTGCCCATGAGGCTTTGATGTACTGAACAATTATTTCCTTAATGATAACGTGTGTTCCTTTTTGTCTACAACAAATTTGAACTTTCGAACCCTTGAATGCATTGCATAAACACATATCATTCATCATGTGCATAGCAGGTTTTTCTCTTTTCAGGTTGCTTACAGTTCTTCGCTGTTTATTTCAGCATCATGAATCCTGACTCATCATCAACTGAGATGTCCATCAAGGCTCTTCAGGCGCAGAATGCGCAATTTCAGGAATTAATCATGGGTTTGGCTCAGGGCCAAGAAGAGCTGAAGGCTCTGCTCCTGAAGAAGGAAAAGAAGAAGAAGAGAAGAATTGTTCTGTTCAACTCGGGCCGAAGGTTTGGCAACACCTTGCAGAATGAAGAGGCTGGTTCTTCCATTGGCAAGGGTACTCCTCAAGAGGGAAAAGGTCCAAGTCCGGTAGTCTCCGACAACGAGACTGATTTTGACGAGGAGCAGTATCCTCCGGCTGAAGACCGCTACAAGCAGTTGGAGGATAGATTGAATGCTATGGAGATACAACAGGTACCTGGGCTGGATTTTGGAGATTTGGGTTTGTCTACTGGTGTGATCATTCCTCGTAAATTCAAAGCACCATCTTTCACCAAGTACGACGGGGCGTCTTGTCCCAAGCTACATCTCAGGTCTTACGTGCGGAAGATTCAACCGTACTCAGTGGATAAGAATTTGTGGATCCACTTCTTCCAGGAGAGTCTTTCAGGGACTCATCTCGAATGGTTCTATCAGCTGGATGGGACCAAGGTTCGTAACTGGGAGGAGTTGGCTACTGCTTTCTATAAGCAGTATCAATATAATGCCGACCTTGCCCCTACACGTACCCAACTCCAGGGTATGTCGTTAGGTTCAAGTGAAGGTTTTAAAAAGTACGCTCAGAAGTGGAGGGATCTGGCTGGCAGGGTGCAGCCTCCGTTGACTGATCGAGAGTTGGTAGACATGTTCTTGGGGACCCTATCTGGGCCATTTTTCAACCATCTTATCGGTAACTCGTCTGCAGGGTTTACTGATCTTATTCTGACTGGAGAGAGAATTGAGGCTGGGTTGAAGTTTGGAAAGATTCCGAAGGGTGCATCGTCTAGTTCTGAGAAGAAACCCTTCAAGAAGGAGGCTAGTGTTGTATATGGTTCTAAACGGCAAGAAAAATCTGAGCGCCGCCAATCTGTCAGTGCGGTGATGATTGCTAAGCCTGCTGCCGCTCCTCGGCCAACCAATCCTCAAAGGGCTGAAAGACCCCGGAGAGAGTTCACCCGTTTGAGCATGACCATATCCCAAATCTTGCCGCAGTTGCTGTCCACCAATCTAGTGACTGTCAGAGAGGCCCCTAAAGCTGTGAACACTGCCTCCCCCAAGTACAACCCAAATGCTCGTTGTGCTTACCATTCCGATAGCCCGGGGCATTCCACTGATGACTGTTGGGCATTAAGGAACAAGCTGCAGGACCTTATTGACGCCGAGGAGGTACAGTTTGAGGCATCTGAGAAGCCTAATGTAGTGACAGCTCCCCTGCCTGCTCATGGAGTGAATGCTATTGGGGACGAAGATGAAGTGGATGAAGCTGAGTTTGATAGCTGGATTTACCCGGCAACCGACAGTGGACCTTGCAATTGGAGTGCAAAGGACAATCTACTTGTTTCTCTTGTTACTAAGTAATGAATTCCTATGTTTTTGGTATTTGTAATAAACAATTAAAACTCTTTGGCCTGGTGTCTTACCCAGGGCACCGTGGCTTCATTTGTGAGGGCATATAAATTGTCATTTCATATATCATAAATGAAAATCTTGGACGTTTTCTCGCATTTCAAATCTTATGCTCCCTTTATGTCTTTTCTTCCTTTATACATATTTCAAAACAGCTGTATTTACACACACTCACTCATACAGGTTTCAATCCACCCTGGATCTCACTGATAACAACTCTGCTACTGCCAGTTATGACTTCGAAAATCCGATCAACTTAGCCGAAGACGAAGGTGAAGATGATTGCGAAGTGCCAGGCGAGCTTGCAAGACTGTTACTTCAGGAAGAGAGGGCAATTCAACCATATGAAGAGCCAGTGGAAATAATAAACTTGGGTACTGAGGCAGACAGGAAAGAGGTAAAGATTGGTGCCAACCTAGAGCTCAGTGTGAAGCAACGGTTGACTAAGATGCTACATGATTATATGGAGATCTTTGCCTGGTCCTACGAAGACATGCCCGGGTTGGATACCGATATTGTGGTCCATCACTTGCCTACTAAGGAAGACTGCCCTCCGGTTAAGCAAAAGGTCCGTCGTATGCGTCCAGAGATGTCTGAGAAGATCAAAGTCGAGGTTATGAAGCAGTTTGATGCTGGGTTCCTTGCAGTGACTTCTTACCCTCAGTGGGTTGCTAATGTGGTGTCGGTACCAAAGAAAGACGGTAAGGTCAGAATGTGTGTCGATTACAGGGATCTGAACAGGGCTAGCCCCAAGGATGACTTCCCCCTACCTCACATTGATGTCCTTGTTGACAATACAGCTCAGCATAAGGTGTTCTCTTTCATGGATGGCTTTTCAGGTTACAATCAGATCAAGATGGCACCTGAAGACATGGAAAAGACTACATTTGTTACTCAGTGGGGCACCTTCTGCTACAAGGTCATGCCTTTTGGACTAAAGAACGCTGGGGCAACCTACCAACGTGCCATGGTTGCTTTATTTCATGACATGATCCATCATGAGATAGAAGTGTATGTGGACGACATGATCGCAAGGTCTCAAACTGAGGAGGAACACCTTGACCATTTACAGAAGCTGTTTGACCGTCTGAAATTGTACAAGCTGAGGTTGAACCCAAACAAGTGCACATTTGGGGTAAGATCTGGAAAGTTGCTAGGCTTCGTTGTAAGCGACAAAGGTATTCAAGTGGACCCTGCCAAGGTTAAAGCTATTCAAGAGATGCCAGTTCCTAAGACAGAGAAGGAGGTCAGAGGCTTCTTAGGACGCCTGAATTACATTGCTTGGTTCATCTCGCACCTAACTGCTACTTGTGAACCAATCTTCAAGCTGCTGAAGAAAGATCAGGTAGTACGTTGGAATGATGAATGTCAGGCAGCTTTTGACAGAATCAAAGAATATCTCCAAGAACCACCCATCCTTATGCCACCGGTTGAAGGGAGACCTCTGATATTATACCTGACAGTACTTGACAACTCAATGGGTGTGTGCTGGGGCAGCATGACGAGTCTGGCCGAAAAGAGCATGCCATTTATTACCTTAGCAAAAAGTTTACCGACTGTGAGACCCGATACTCACTGCTTGAGAAAACTTGCTGCACTTTGGTATGGGCTGCTCGTCGGCTGAGACAGTATATGCTGACTCACACTACCTTGTTGATCTCAAAGATGGATCCTATAAAGTACATATTCGAAAAGCCTGCTCTGTCTGGGAGAATTGCAAGATGGCAAATGATCTTGATAGAATACGACATTCAGTACATAACCCAGAAAGCCATCAAGGGAAGTGTATTGGCAGACCACTTGGCACATCAGGCCGTAGACGACTATCAATCAATGAACTTTGAGTTTCCAGACGAAAGCATCATGATTGTGACTGATTGTGAAGTACCTGGACCGGATGAAGGACCTGAGGAAGGATCCCGATGGTCTATGCACTTTGACGGAGCCTCCAATGCTTTGGGAAACGGTATCGGCGCTGTAATCATATCACCACAAGGCACTCATACTCCACTCACTGCCCGATTATGTTTTAACTGTACCAACAACATGGCAGAGTATGAGGCGTGCATCATGGGTCTTCAAGCTGCGATCGATCTAAGGATCAAGTTTCTGAGTGTCTTCGGAGATTCCGCTCTTGTGATCAATCAGATCAAAGGAGAGTGGGATACGAAACATCCGAATCTTATTCCTTACCGAGAATGTGTGTTGACTTTGATCCCCCACTTCACGAAGATAACCTTCGAACACTTTCCAAGAGAAGAGAATCAGTTGGCAGACGCGTTAGCTACAATGTCTTCTATGTTCAAGGTCAAATGGGACAATGAGGCTCCCCGGATCATCATCTGGAAACTGGACGAACCGGCATACTGTTGCGATCTCGAGACTGAATTGGTGGCTGAGAAGCCTTGGTACCATGAGGTGAAGAGATATATGGAAGCTCAGGAATACCCTGAGGGTGCCTCTGTCAATGATAAGAAGTTCCTGAGAAGGTTCGCGGCAAAGTTCTTCCTTAGCAACGACATCTTGTACAAGCGAAACCATGATTCAACCTTACTGCGTTGTGTGGATAAGACTGAAGCAGAAAGGATCATGGAAGAGCTACATGAAGGGACCTTTGGTACATATTCCAGTGGACATACAATGGCAAAGAAGATCCTTCGGGCAGGTTATTACTGGTCCACAATGGAAGCTGACTGCTACCAACATTCTAGGACATGCCATAAGTGCCAGATTTACGCAGACAAGGTGCATGTTCCTCCAGTTCCTCTGAATGTCCTGACTGCGTCTTGGCCATTTGCAATATGGGGCATAGACATGATCGGTGAGATTAAACCTACGGCATCTAACGGGCATCGCTTCATTCTAGTGGCAATTGATTATTTTACAAAGTGGGTTGAAGCAGCTTCCTACGCTACGGTAACCAAGACCGTTGTGGCACGGTTCATTCGACATAATCTGATCTGTCGGTACGGCGTCCCAGAGAGGATCATTACAGACAACGGTACCAATCTGAATAATAAGATGATCACTGAGCTCTGCGAGCAGTTCAAAATACAGCACCACAATTCTTCTCCTTACAGACCGAAGATGAATGGGGCTGTAGAAGCAGCAAATAAAAATATCAAGAAAATCGTGCAGAAGATGACAGTGACTTATAAAGATTGGCACGAGATGTTACCGTTCGCTCTACATGGGTACCGTACCTCAGCCAGGACGTCAACCGGGGCAACTCCTTTCTCCTTGGTCTACGGTATGGAGGCAGTCTTACCAATCGAAGTGCAAATACCCTCTCTCCGGATAATGAAGGATGCAAATCTGAACGAAGATGATTGGATCCAGACACGACTTGATCAGCTAAACCTCATTGACGAAAAGAGACTTGCTGCTATCTGTCATGGTCAGACGTATCAGAAACGGATGATCAGGGCATTTATCAAAAAGGTCAGACCACAGGAATATCAAGTTGGGGATCTGGTAATCAAGCGAATCATCCTTCCTCAGAGTGATCCAAGGGGCAAATGGACCCCTACGTACGAAGGGCCATTTGTGGTTAAACATGTGTTCTCAGGAGGAGCCATGATTCTAACCAACATGGACGGTGATGACCTTCCTCGCCCCGCCAATGCAGACATAGTAAAAAGATACTACGCATGAAGAAAAAAGACCCGCTAGGCTGATATGCCTAGGCAAAAATTAGGGCTTCCCGGCGAACCAAAAGGGTTCGGGCAAAATGAAGGGATGAAATGAAAAAATCTGTACACCCGGCAAGTCGAAAACATGAAAAGGCGGCTTGGGCAAAAATGGGTATCCCGGTGGACTGAAAACCCGAAAGGGCAGTCCAGGCAAAAGTTAGGGATAAAGCGTAATACTATGTCTCATTGATCACTTTGCATCTAGAATCCGGTATCTACATCAAGTTCAGACGGCATCGATCAGTCAACTTCATCTTCAACTAAGGTCATCAAGTGATGAGACGCTCTGAGATATAAAGGCAATAGCAGAGTTGAAACCCAGTGGGATCATTCATTTCACACAGCTGTTTTATTTTCTTTTGTACAAAATTTGTATAAACTCTCTTGTTCGGCGGCGTTCTCTTACTAGAACGTCAGCCTCTTGTACATAAAACGCCTATTTACAGGCCATTCAAAAATCAATACAAATATATTTTTTTCAGTTAAAAGTGCCAATTGTTTTTCCTTTTCTGTTTTGTCTTGCGAAGAACGTCCAAGGTTCAATTTGTGATATATGCATTGACAATAATTTGCTAACTCATAAATATTCGCATACGAAACAAAGGATTAATTACAGGTAACATTAGAAACAGGGGCAATAAAAGAGTTGTCTAAGTAATCTAATTGTTCTGTCCTCCAAGGTATCAAGATAGGTTCAGCTAAAGAATACAACCAGATATCCTAATTCCCCAGAGAGTAAGTCAGCAAGTCAGTACACTCTCTTCAAGCAAAGCTACTATCAAACCTTAAGGAAGTTGGGTATCCTCCCGCAGAGCTCAACATTCCCCAGCAGCATGTATGCACGTATTCTTAACAAGCATCCCCGACAATCTTGGTCTAAAGATTGTTCCCCGGCGGTATATCAAATATTCAGTGGAGTCCCTCCCAGTACAGTTCAAAACTTCCCCAAGAGAGTCCAATCCAGTTCCCCAGGGAAGTTGGAATCCATCTCCCCAAGCAGTAAGCTTATCCCCAGTAGATTCTGGAAGCTTATCCATGTAGAGCACGAACGCGTCCCCCGGCTTTATTCAAAGAGTTATTTCCTTACTAGGATATAACTGGGTTATCCTCAGCCAAAAGCCACGGAAAGATCGTCGTCGACAAAGTCTTCTTATCACCAGCGAAGTCTATCAACACTTCCAATATAACAATGGTATCCCCAGCAAGTTATTATCAACAATTCAACAAAGTACCTCGCTCCCCACAGAGTATTGCTTCCCAGCAAGATCGTTAGAGTACTTTTCTCCCCGCAGAGTAATCCATTCGCCAAGTTTATTCCCCAACGGAGTCATCTTCTCCTACCGGTATACTTGCAACTATCATCCCCAGCGGAAGCAAAGATCTATTCTTCAACATCAACCCAGGAGTGACTTCCCGGCACCCGTCAAAGATTTACTTTCCTAGACAAAAAAAATACATTCATAAACATCGCACTTCCATACATCATTATAGCATGCATAGACGCATCCTATCTTACAAATCTCATTTATGTTGAGAACATCATCGCTTGATCCATATCATGCATTGCATATGACTGACCTTTACCTTTCAGGAAAGATTCAGTTAAATTCTCAATCATATTTCAAGACCTAGACCGGTTCAGTTAAATCGACTCCAAAGATTTCTTATCCAGTCAAAGGCCTTCTCTGGTCCAGTTAAATCGACCCCAAACAGATTTTTCTGATAAAGACCCAGTTGAAGACATTCCAAGACCTAGAACGGTTCAGTTAAATCGACTCCAAAGATTTCTTATTCAGTCAAAGGCCTTCTCTGGTCCAGTTAAATCGACCCCAAACAGATTTTTCTGATAAAGACCCAGTTGAAGACATTCCAAGACCTAGACCGGTTCAGTTAATCGACCCTAAGATTCTCTGTTTCTTATCCAGTCCAAGGCCTTCTCTAGTCTAGTTAAATCGACCCCAAACAGATTTTCCTGATAAAGACTTAGTAGAAGTTATCTATGGTTCTCTCGCCGATACTGCGGAGGTGGTAATCCCAGATTTCGCTCAATGATTGCTGTTGAAGTGAAGTTATCCAAGATTCTCTCAATGTTTGATGTTGAGGTTATAGTCGCCTATGGTTCTCTCCCCGATCCTGCGGAGGTGGTAATCCCAGATTTCGCTCAATGATTGCTGTTGAAGTGAAGTTATCCAAGATTCTCTCAATGTTTGCTGTTGAGGTTGTAGTCGCCTATGGTTCTCTCCCCGATCCTGCGGAGGTGGTAATCCCAGATTTCGCTCAACGATTGCTGTTGAAGTGAAGTTATCCAAGATTCTCTCAATGTTTGCTGTTGAGGTTGTAGTCGCCTATGGTTCTCTCCCCGATCCTACGGAGGTGGTAATCCCAGATTTCGCTCAATGATTGTTGTTGAAGTGAAGTTATCCAAGATTCTCTCAATGACTGCTGTTGAGGTTGTAGTCGCCTATGGTTCTCTCCCCGATACTGCGGAGGTGGTAATCCCAAGATTCGCTCAACGATTGCTGTTGAAGTTGAAGTCATCCAAGGTTCTCTCACCATTTCTGTTGAGGTAGTAACCATCCCTGGTTCATTCATCACCATTTGAAGCTCCAGATATAGCTCCTATAACCAGTCAGGACACATCTACACAAAGAATTTGAAGACCAGCTCCCGTAACAGGTCAGGTAATCATTTTTCTTTTTTTTCAGGTATGCAAGTTCTCGCTAAGGAATCTCTTATGCGATTGACATCCAGATGGCATCTATAAGCCCATCCACCATCCATCATCTCTTAGCATGGCATCTATAATCCCATCATCCTATCCATCAATCTCCAAATGGCATCTATAAGCCCATTCCCCACATCACACCACTATGTGAGAGCAAATTTCTGGGCACTCTAGTGTTCAATTATCAGAAGCTTGTCATCCAAATGGAGGCCTATGGTAACTGCACTCAAGCTTGCAAAGGATATCAACAACACCTATCTAGAATAACTGGTGAGTTCTCTAAGAAGTCACGAGATTGAGCTCAAACATGATGAACCTCGGAAGAGAGGGAAATCTATTACGCTCAAGTATGTCAGAAGATCTGAGAAGTCCAAAGCTCTTCAAGTTGAAAAGATTGAGGATTCAGAAGAAGATTCTAAGGAAGATGAAGATGAGTTGTCTCTCTGTCCATAAGGGTTAACTGTCTGTGGAAGAGAAATTAAAGCAACAGTTTCAAATATACTAGAAGGTCAGGTTGTCCCTTTGAGAATACTTCTAGTCAGAGGAAGTCTAGTGGCAAAGAAGTCACTTGTTATGAGTGCAACGAGCCAGGACACTACAGGAACAATTATCCTAAACTTTGGAAGGACAAGCCCAAGAAAAAAGCTCTCAAGAGCAAGAAGAAAGGGTTGATGGAAACTTGGGATGATCCTAACTCTTCAGAAGATGACTCATAAGAAGAACATGCTAACGTGGCGCTAATGGATCAAGTTAGAACGTCTGAAAAAATCCCCCCATAAGATGAAGAAGAATTTGATTCAGACACAGAAGAGGTATTTTCCAAAGAGGTATTTTCTGATGTTACTCATTCTGAATTAACTTCTTATTTACTTGAAATTCTGGAAAAACATGAGTTACTCAAGATTAAAGTCAAGGAACTTAAAAAGTCCCATGAATTCACATCCTCTGAAAATAGCAAGCTTAAGGAAAATCTCTCCATTTTAAATGAAGATTTTTTTTTCTTAAAGATGAGAACTCTGCCCTAAAAGACACGAGAACTCTTCTATAAGATTTTAAGAGTACTGATGGTGTCATCAAGAAATATGACAAAGCCTTCCATAAGTTCCTAGCCAAAAGCACATGGAGAAACATGATGAATTATATGATCTATGGCGTAAGCAGAAATTGAACCAATGGTGTTGTACCCCAAAATTTGCCCTCCCATATTCTTCAAGACTTGCCAAGTCAAAGGTTCAAAAATCTCCCCAAGGGTTGCACAGTTCAAGGGCCTCCTAACAGTCAAAATTAGGGTTTTGGTTCTGACAAAGAAAATGAAGTTTCCAAGGGTCCAATCAAGTCACATATGCCTATAAACATGGTCAAGCGTCCTCATACAAAGTTTCAAGACTTTCAGCACAAAATTGCACAGTCAAAAACCCTAATTGCACTACAGTCAACTGTAGGGTCAAAATGGTCATTTGACAGTCAAAAGTCCAAATTTTTGGTCAACATCTCATTTTGAAGCTACAAACATCATTTGATCAATGCTTGATCATGATTCTCAAAACTTGGCTCAAAAATCACCAAGATGCAAAAGTTTCCTTATTTGGACAGCTGAAAAAGTCAACTGTACATTGACCAGGGCATAACTTTCACATGGATTATCAGAAAAATTCCATCCAAAGCTCATTTTGAATATAAAGATATTTCCTACAACTCCTCTTCATACTTCAAGTCCAAGAAGTGCTCTCACAAAAAGTTATCAATTTCAACATTATAGGTCATTTTCAAAAGTCAACAAAAAAGGACTTTAAGTCAAAGGCCATAACTTGAGATTGGTAAATCAAAATGACATGGGACCAAAGGCATTGGTTAGAGGACTCAAAGACCTTTCCAAAATGTCCAAGAACATGAGCAAAACTTAAAAATTGAGCAAGTTATGCCTTGTGGAAGTTGGGAAATGTTTGGATATTTTGAAAAGTCAACATTGATTCAAATGACCTAAAAATGCTAATGGGCCTCTTTTTCTTCCACAATTCATCATCCAAGGCATGTTCACGACCATTTGGCCCAAAGGGAAGTTTTTATCATTTTTATTTATTTATTTGGATTTTTTATTATTAATAATTCATTTAATTAAATAAAATACATGAAAAATACCAAACCTAATGTTTTGAATCTTTTTGTGCATAGAATAGGATCAATATTTCGTGTGCAATCAAATATGGAAGGAATTATGGTGATTGGATATGATTGAGGCCAAAATAGCATGAAAAAATATTTGAAAAGATCTTTGAAAATCAAATCTTGCAAATCATGAATGCAAAGGTTTTTGTGTGATTTCTCAACCCTAAATCATTCACAGGTACATATACATGCTAACCCTATTCAGAACAGACTCCCAGCTGCGCCAGAAATCCCTAAGCAAACTTGAAATTTTTCAAGAAAAGTCCAATACTGAAAACCAATTTCTAGGTCGATTCAAGCCATAATATTGATTCCATTGTGTTCCTGAGGCTTCAAGGAACGTATACAGATCAAAATCAACGTCCCTAACACAAGAAATAGGTAGCACGACCATGGCCGGTTCAAGCTTTTTTTCAGATTCTTGAAACATCATTCATGCATTATTTGTAAATTCTAATATTGGATTTGTACTCATTATATCATTCTGAAGCTAACAGTGTACTTTGATTGAATTTTTATGCGCTATACACGATTCCACCATTGATGCAGGTTAGGGTTCCTTGAGTTCCAAATTAGGCGTTTCCAAAAGCCATAAAATTAGAGCCTCATAATAACATGAACAGATTCAGGGCGTTTGGACGAAAATAATTAAACCCTCGCGCCTAATTTCTGAGGCC
Source organism: Vicia faba (assembly GCA_948472305.1). Taxonomy (NCBI): domain Eukaryota; kingdom Viridiplantae; phylum Streptophyta; class Magnoliopsida; order Fabales; family Fabaceae; genus Vicia; species Vicia faba. The sequence goes on along the minus strand of OX451739.1, from coordinate 282,537,170 downwards.
ATATGGCCTATTCGCTATTATCAAATCAAGCATGTTTTGGGGGGGGGTTAAAAACCACCGCTAACTTTCTTTTGTTTTCAGGAAAAAATACAACGAAGAAGAAGAAGATGAGGTGTCCAGTGGTAATTGGGTTATTTGAATTTTGCGCTGAATTTGAGCACTAACGATTGTTTTATTATATTATGTTTATTGGTCATATGATAAACAAAGAAGTAAAGCAGCGCGTCTGGCAAGGCACTTGGTTGGTAATCTTCAGGACCTGGGTTCGAGCCCCAGGTCCCTCACCCTTTCCATGTTATTTTTCAGTTAATGCTTATGTGTGGTTTCAATGCTAGCACCCACCGTACGTTCACAAAATCAAGCCATCCACGTGCCCAATGGAATGATCAGAAGGCTATGAGTTGAAGGACATGGTAGACATCAGTCAACAGACACTCATGCCAGCGCAAAAGTCAAACAGGCCAAGGTCTAAATGGGCCCAAAAATACTAATCAAAACCTCCATTTGGGGACAGACCCCCCTAGGTTTGCAAATTTCTCTTTATATTTTTTTCATTTTTATTTTGATCTAATATATTCTTTAATTTAAATATTTTCACAATAATATAAAAAAACATTAAAAAAAATCAGAAAAGACAAAATAAATAAAATATATTTATTTAATTGATATTTTTTGTAAATAAAACCTTTATTAATTAATTAGTTTTAGCCTAGGGTTAATCTTAATAATATTTTTTAATAAACTTAAAACTTGGTAGAATTAGGGTTTGTAATAACTTTTATCCTTTTTTCTTTTTCTTCACTAATAATTAAATATTATTTATTTTTATAATTAAATTACCATGTAATTAATTAGGTTAACTTAGGTTTAAACTTTAATATTTTTAATAAACTAAAAAACAATTAGAATTAGGGTTAGCATTTTAATTTCAATTGATCTTATTAAATTCTCATAAATACAAAAAAACCAAAAAATAATTTCTTTTTCTTTAATTTAATTAATTTGCTAATAATTTAATTTAGTTAAAAAGGGTCCAACGCCCTCGTTTCTAATTTTAATTTAACTCGCGTATTTCTTTCTTTTTCTTTTAATTATTCATGTACCTCTCCCAAAGCCGTGTAATATATTTCTCGCACTTTATTTCTTTATTTTCTGTCAAATCGGGTCCTGGATTAAATTTGGCGATGTGGACCCGCGCCTTTGTAATTGTTTAGGAATGTTATCTTTCCGCACTTTTTTTTTAACTGTTAAATAAATACATGCAAGAATGAATGGCCTAAATTAAAAATAATGCGTAGCTCACCAAATGCATGAACAAGACAAAAATAAACGAATCTGACACACAAATCACACACCACCCCTAGGGTACGCCTCACTGTTGCCTTGCCTCGAAAGGTGATCGTCGAGTAGAGGATGTCTTAGTAAGTTCTCATGATCCGGGAACCTGGCATGAGGGTAGCTTCTAAGGTGTCTTCCCATTGCTCTGGTGATCACCATATCCCGAACCTCGAATTGACCCGAACACCTCCAACAGTGGTGCTACCTACCTCTCAATGGTGGGATGGCACTACTTGAAAGGACATCTACACAGACGAATTCCTTAGGGTAGGTAGACGACTCTAGATACTTGCTCTAATTTCAAAAAACAAATTCAAAAATACTTTTCACACTGACACCTTTTCAAAAAGCTTTCGAAAGCAATTTTTCAAACACTCTTGAGGACCGATACGAGAGTCGAACTGGAATTTTCAAAGAAACTTTTTAAATCCCACAGTTGAAAAGCAAACAAACCATTTTTGAAAACACAAATGAGCAAGTATCTAAGAGCCCATGGATAACCATGGATAGAAAGGGTGCTAACACCTTCCCTTTCTATAATCTACCTCCCGAACCGAGAGCAATCTCTATAAGGAATTTTTCTGTGCTTTTATCCTTTCCATTTGGAGAAAATAAAAGACGGTGGCGACTCTTGCTTCCGCGACATTTCGCGAACCAGCGTTAAACAGTCAGTTCCAGATCCACCGATCACAAATGGTATTGGTTATAGTTCTTATGAGGAATCTAATTCTGATAAGGGAGATAAACCAACTATTATTCTCTCCCATTTTGTCTCTGTTGGGTTTGTGCCAAAAGATAAAGGATAATAAAAAGAGAAACTTTTTATAAACCTAAAGCTAAACCTTTTGCTAAACCTTCTCATTTTAATTCGTGTAAATATGATTATTCTGCTGTTAAACCCAAAGCTGTTAAAAACTCTGGGGCGAGGGTTACTAACAAGAGAGGACCCAAGAAGTTATGGGTACCCAAGAACTAAATAATTTCTGTTGCAGATATTCTTAGCAGTGCAATTGAAACATATGTCATGGTACCTAGACTCTGGTTGCTTGCAAGACATTGAGGGGAAAAGGAATATGTTCCAAATCCTAGAACTTAAGCCTGAAGGCACTGTGGTTTTCGAAGATGATCAGAAGGAAAAAGATCATAAACTCTAAAATAGTTGGTAATGATTTTCCTCTCTATATCTATTGTTTTAATAGCCATTGGAGTAATACATAATGTGTTATCCTTAAACTAATTGAGTGAAAATTGTTATGATGTCATCCTTATTAAAGAATATTTATGTGTTATTAGTTAGAATAATGAGTCTATTCATTCAATGGTAAAAAGGAAAAACAACATTTCTAAGATCAGACTTTTCGATCTTAAAGAGCTCTTCTTAAAAATGTCTTATATTATCTAATAAAGAGCATTGGGCCTGGCTTTGATGATTGGGCTACGTTAGTATAAGAAGAGTATCTCAGCTAAATAAGCTTAGTTTAATCAGAAGCCTTCCTAATCTAAAGTTCTCTTCAGAAGCTCTTTGTGATGCATGTCAGAAGGGAAAGTTTTCAAAAAAAAGAAACTTCTTTTAAAGTAAAGAATATTGTTTTTACCTCCATACTTTTATAACTTCTGCACATTGATTTGTTTGGACTAGTGAAAACTATGTCAATTAATGGAAAGGAGTATGGATTAGGAATGCTTAATAACCATAGCAGATGGCTTTGGCAATGTCTCTTTTTCACAAGGATGAGTCACATTATGTGTTCACCACCTTCTGTATCCAAGTGCATAACGAAATGAATCTCAGTTTTATCAAGACTAAAAGTGATCATGGTTGATATTTTAAGATCAAACTCTCTAAGAGGCTATTTGTTGGAAACAACATTTATCTTGTCTTCTCCTACATCAAAATTCCATTGCATAATGGAACTGTTAAGGGAATAACATGTCATTGAGGTATTGTGCCAAGATCTTGATCAATGAGACCCACATGGCAAAGCACTTCTGGGTAGAGGCTATAAACACAACATTTTACTTTCAGAACAGATTCTTTATAAGACCTACTCTGGATAAGACTCCCTATGAATTATGGTAGAACAAGAAGCCCAATATTTCGTATTTTTATCCTCCTGGATACTCTGGTTTTTTTATTTAGTTCTATAGATAATCTTCATAAGTTTAATTCTAAAAGCTAAAGGTTGTATCATGTTAGGATATTATGAATGCTTAAAAGGCTACAAAGTATACAACAATGAAACACTTTGTGTTAGTGAATTAATTTATGTTAAATTTAATGATAAGCATGACCTTGAAATTCAAATCTAGATGAATTTTTTCAGATCTAAAGATACTCAAAGCCATTATCTCAAAAGATACTCAATCAAAAGTTGTTGAATCACATATCTTGATCTTCATATTATGAGGAACAAGTTATGGGTTTAAGCGTCTCTGATAGAACTTACATCTGTTGATAACGCGTGTTGAACAAAGATTGGTTTCTATCTATTCAAGAAGAATTCTATCGCTTCTCAAAAAAGGATGGTGTGTGTGAGAAATATGTGTTGTTAACGCGTGGTATTCTAGAATAATAAAAGATCTAAAGGTCAGAAGACGTTAAACTAAGAAGAAGTTGAAGAACAAACACCATTGTTGTAGCACAAGCATAGATCATCACATGCTAAAGGATTGATTATGTAGCTTCTATAACTAAGATTAGATTCTGGTGATTCGAGAAGAACTAAATCACATCTCACATGATAATGGTTTGCATGGAGAAATCATGCTCTTGGCATGAAACCCTTCAGTTTGTTGAATTATTTTCTAAGGTATGTATTATTCTTTAAATAGATTTTGGAATGTGATACTTAAAAATAGTGAGGTTCTCATATATCATAAGTATCCTTATTCAGGATATTCTCTTGAGAACACTTTTGAACCTTGGAAGCGGGAAAGTTTACTCCAGCATTAAATGTTTAATCAGTTAATTGACATATTGGATAAATAACTACATTGGAAATGAAAATTGTTAGCACATTTTATCTTATTCCTTTATCAATTTTCGTCATCTCTTTCTGTCGCTTGTCTGGGAAATTGTCTTTATCTCTACTTTCTTTGTTTTTATTTAAGGGTTTGTCAGTTTCAAGATTGTTAGTTCTCTGAACAAAATATTTTTCCCTATTTTTTTCGTTTCTTCTTCTTCTATTTAAATGGCCTATATATATGTAGTTATTGCATCCCTTCCTTCATCTGTCATCCCTTAAAAGTCTCTCTCTCTATCTCTCTCTCTCTCTCTCTCTATCTCTCTCTCTCTCTCTCTCTCTCTCTCTCTCTCTCTCTCTCTCTCTCTCTCTCTCTCTCTCTCTCTCTCTCTCTCTCTCTCTCTCTCTCTCTCTCTCTCTCTCTCTCTCTCTCTCTCTCTCTCTCTCTCTCTCTCTCTCTCTCTCTCTCTCTCTCTCTCTCTATATATATATATATATATATATATATATATATATATATATATATATATATATATATATATATATATATATATATATATATATATATATATATATATATATATATATATATATATATATATATATATATATCTCACACACACACATTATGGCTTCAAAAAACCCCTATGGCGATGATGATCTCCTCTTAGTCATTCCTGAACTTCGTCCTAACATTCCTTGTCTGAGAAGTGATGAACTTAATTTAACCCAAAGTGTAATAGTGAAAGCTTAGTCTGGTTATTTTTCAATGTTGCATGGACCAATCTATCCTAATTAGGTAAAATAGTTTTGGAAGTATGCTTCCGTAAGTTTTAATGGTGCCTCTATCAGTTCCAGTATTTTTGGTATCCCTATCATCATTACTCCGTCAACCATTGTTGCTCCGATTGACTATGTTCAAACAGGCACAACTGTTGATCACTTTCCGTTCAAATTCTCTTTTATATAAATACTTGATACCATTCATGACACCTCCATTAATTTTGAACCCAACAATCCTCAAAATCTCCTTCTCGTTGCTAAGATTTGGTTTCAGCTAGTTCTAACCAACTTTCGCCCGAAAAATGTGAACATGAACTCTCTGCCGTATGATGACAGACTTCTAATATACTTCCTTGTGCATCATGTAAGTGTCAACTTGCCCCCAAACTATCTTCAACTATCTTAGGGACTCGATTACTGCTTCCAGAAATCACCATCAATCCTCTGAAAGTTGTAAGTTGTCTGAAAGTTTTGTAATCATATTATGTTAAACCAGACTTTGATACTTCTGAAGTTATGAACTTCTGGAAGTATAGTAAGTCTACGTTTCACTGGGTATTATTCAGAGGTTATGAACCGTCTGAAGATATGATCAAGAGACATGGTCAAATGACATGTTCTAAAGACATGTTCTAAGACATAGTCTAAGACATGGTCTAAGACATGATCTAAACATGGTCTAAGACATGGTCTAAGACATGATATAAGACATGTTCTAAGACATGGTATAAGACATGTTCTAAGACATGGTCTAAGACATAGTCTAATACATGATCTAAGACATGGTCTAAGACATTTTCTAAAGACACGGTCTAAGACATGCTCTAAGACATGGTCAGAAGACACGATCTAAGACATGTTTAGAAGACATGGTTTAAGACATGTTCTAAGACATGCTCTAAGACTTGTTTTAAAAGATATTGTCTAAGGACATGTTCTAAGACATGGTCATAAGACATGGCCTAAGACATGTTTAGAAGACATGGTCTAAGACATAGTCTGAGACGTAGTCAGAAGACATGTTTGAATGATATGGTCAGACAAAAAAATGGTTTAGGTGTTGAACCTTATGATGACATGATGTTGTGCATCTTATGGTGGCACGATTTTAGTTTTTGGAAGAACCACTGAATTAGTTTTGATGTTTGATGCAAGTCATCAAGACAATGACTAAACATGTTTTGTTACTTCTTAGTATTCTAATAGTAAGCCAAGTTCTAAGATGAAGACCAAGCATTTCTAGTCAGACTTTGATGAGGCGTCAATGGAGAATTATTCCTTCTCTATGTTATCTTGTGTACTGCAAAATTCATTTTGTGAGTCTTGGGCTCAGGGGGAGACTCTGAACAAACATAAATGAGATTTTGGGTATTAACAAACTTCGGGGGAGTTGGTTAGCCTTTCTAAATTTTTGTTCCATGGTGATTACCCTGTATGAATTATTCTATCAAAATACATGGTTTTGTAATCATCAAAAAGGGGGAGATTGTAAGAACAAGATTGGTTCTGCATCTGGCCTTATACTTTGATGATAACTTTACATGTTATCTTAGAGAACAATTATGTACTATAACGGTTTCTGTCTAGTGTGTAGCTTTTTCTAAATAGGTTCCTACTCTATTAAGAAGGCGTGTGACGTTATCAGTTTCTGAACTCAACACTTTGGAAGAATACCTTTGGTACGTTACACGTTAAGTCAAGGTTCTAGAATGCTTCTTATGCAACGGTTCTAAGAAAGTTTAGTAAAAGAACTTATGATCGGGACTTATGCAAGAAAGAGGCCTTCTAAAGCTTTATTTTTGTTGTTCCGAGTTCTTAAGATGCTGAAGACAAGGTTCTGCTGAATAGGTTCTGAAGATCTATATATATTCTTCTAAAGCCCAAGTGGTGGAGTATCTGAAGGCAAGGTTTCTCTGAACACAATCTAAAGACTCAAAGACTTAGGTTTTGCAGATACATAGTTTTGATCCTTCTACAACATGCTTCATTAACATACAAATCAAAAGCCCCTAAAGATGTAGAAGACAAAGATAAAGACTAATGGATTGCGCGTGATGGTGAGTATGAAAGTACAAAAGTACATTATGACCTCTACTCTAATAGGGTGGAGTAAGGACAAACCTTTTTGTACCATTATCTACCAGTTTCACCATGACCATTGGGAACAAACTAGTCGTATTTGTGTTTCCTATTCTACTCCCTAACAGATCTCTTTTTCAACTATAAAAGGAGAACTTGGAAGAATTTGAAATCAACGAATCAGTTCTACAAAACTACACCAAACCGTTGTATAAACTTTATAGAGTAATTCTTTGTATAGTTTTATAAATAAGAAAAGAGCTTTTGTTTATATCTTACTATCAACACTTTTGTGTTGTTGTACTTAAACATTGTGTAATCCACTTGTATAGAAGCATCTTTGTATACACATCTTAGCCAATCAATGATTGTTGATAGATTCTTTGAGAGACTTTGTGAGTTTGGATTCTCAAGAAGACTTTGGTTAAGGTCATAATGGATTTGCAATAAGGATCGACAGACTTATTGGGGGTGCCAATAAGGTTGATGAGACTTATTGTGATTGTCTGTAATCGGGTTGATTATAGTGGATTAATTCCTTGTGTATAAGGCAAATCACCTTGTAGGATGGACTGGGGTAACTTTGTTAACAGTGAACCAGGATAAAAAATAATTGTGCATTTATTTTTATTCACTTGTTAAGCTTTGTATTTGAGTTTCTAAAATATTATATTTGGTGCAATTCAATTCAAACCCCTCCCCCTTTTTCTTGTGATTCTCACACCTTCAAATGGTTCAATGACTACTTTGATGGTTTGTTTGAATTGTCTTGTTACTATTTATTGTAATGATTTTGGAGATGACTTGATCTATTTACATTTGATTCAAATTGATATTATTATGGGTATTAATTGGTTAGAGTTCAACCGTGTGCATATCAATTTTTTCAACAAGTTAGTGTTCTTCCCTGAGTTTGATGAAGAGGGATATTTGAAGTTTATATATGTTAATCAAGTGGATAAGTTCTTGAAAGATTAGGCTTAATTATTTAAAATGGTCACTTCTTTGAAATTCTAGACTGGAGTTGCGATTGTTAATCTACCAATAGTGTGTGAGTTTCTAAATGTGTTTCCATATGACATCGGTGATTTTTCACAAAAGAGAGAAGTTGAGTTTTCTATAGATTTAGTATCTGGTACTAAGCATGTGTCGATGGAACCATATAAAATGTTTGTGTCATAATTGAGTGAGCTGAATAATAAGTTAGAAGAACTTTAGGAAAAGAAGTTTTTCAGACTAAGTGTTTCGCAGTGGGAAGCACATGTGTTATTGATTAAGAAGAAAGATGGTAACATGATGTTATGTGTTTATTATTGACAGTTGAATAAGGTTGTATTTAAGAACAAGTAGAATCTTCCTAGGATTGTCGACCTTATGGATCAGTTGGTGGATGCTTGTGTATTCAGTAAGATTGATTTGAGATTAGGTTGTCATCATATTCGAGTGAAGGCGGAAGATATTCTGAAGATTGTGTTTAGAAATCGATACATTCACTACGGGTACTCAGTGATGTCATTCGTTGTGTCGAATTCCCCTAGTGTTTTTATGGAGTATATGAATAGGATATTTCATTCTTACTTGGATCAGTTTGTTGTTATATTCATAGATGATATTTTGGTTTATTCTAAATTGAATGAAGAGCATGCAGGACATCTAAGAGTTGTGTTATATATATATATATATATATATATATATATATAATATATATATATATATATATATATATATATATATATATATATATATATATATATATATGTGTGTGTGTGTGTGTGTGTGTGTGTGTGTGTGTGTGTGTGTGTGTGTGTGTGTGTGTGTGTGTGTGTAAGTGTGTGTGTGTGTGTGTGTGTGTGTGTGTGTGTGTGTTTGCGCGCGCGCGTGCGTGCGTGCGTGCGTGCGTGTGTATGTGTGTGCGCGCGCGTGCGTGTGTGTGTTTTGGAATTATTATTATTATTATTATTATTATTATTATTATTATTATTATTATTATTATTATTATTATTATTATTTAGTAAATAATTAGAGATAATTGATAAAATAGCTGTTTTGAGTAAGAGTTGAAGTGTGGTGAGAGTTGTTGGAATAATTAGAATTATTAATTACTTGAGAATTAAGTTTATTAGAATAAATAGATAATTGTGCTATTTTAATTTAATTATAGAATTATTAAACTAAAATATAATAATTATTTAACGGAATTATTATTTTGTTAAATAATAGATAGTTAGATTTTTAGAAGAAAAAAATAGAGTTAGTGAGGTTAAGAGAATGTGGGGGTGTTAAGGAGAATTAGGTGAATAAATAGATAAAGTTAGAATTAGAATTCTCTGATCGTGAAAATTGAGGAATTGGTAAAAGATGCAAGGAGACATAAGCTTGAGTGATCTTAAGAAGGAAAGAAAACTCAACGATCTTCAATTTCGAGGTAAGGGGTAATGTTTCACATATGGGTTTTTTTTTGTTTTCTGAGATTTGTGCGACTAATTTCCCTTATGCTTGAGTTTGAATTACTTTATTTCGAGATATTCAATCAACAATGTTTTGAGAATTATCTGCTGCTTATTTTTGAAAAAAGATTTTGTGAAACATGTTTATATGAAAGATATGTGTGATACCCTTGTGGTTTTAAATATGTATTATTTACATGATTTTTAATTAAATAAGAGTCGTGGGGTCTTAGGATGTTTAACTCTTCTCATAGGTAAGAGTAGTCATCATGTGGTTATAAGAACCTGGTGACGAGCTGAGCAAGATAATTGTCTTATCTTCGTCATCAATTATTACTCCAAGCCTTACTAGATCGATGGTTATGTTGTTGAATATATTGACATTTTGTTAAAAATCAAATCCTTCTTACATCTACAGACTATATAGTCGCTGCTTCATAAACAAATTGTTCATAAGCGTCTTGGACATATACGACTCTCTAATTTGTCTCAAACCTCCTTCGGAGTCGTCAAGTCCAGGCACTAGTGCAGAAATGACTTTTTACATCGGGCGAAATTGACCTTTTACATCGGTTCTTGGTCCGATGTAAAGTCAGGCGAAGTAGTAAATAAGAGACCTTTTACATCAGTTCTGGGTCCGATGTGAAAAGGACACCTTTTACATCGGTTATAATATATACCTGATGTGAAAAATAAATACAATATTTTTTTTTGAAAACTGACGCAACATATTACATCGGTGGAAGTCATGGCCGATGTAATAGATTAGGTTTTTACATCGGTTGTTACACTGTGCCCGATGTAGAAAACATACGTTGAAGGTTTTTACATCGGTTGACAGAATGACCGATGTAAAAAGTAAAAAAAAAATTTGAATAAAACATTTATTTTCTGGATGATTCCCTGTAAGAAAAAATTGGTACCAATTTTTTCATATTTTTTCAATATCACACAGACCATTTAGGTCGCTATATATATCATAGCTTTCCAACATAAAATAGACCATATCTAGGTCGATATTTTCACAACAAAATTTACAAAATGAACAATTATATTGCAAACTTGAATTGTATCACAACAAAGAAACTCACATCAATTTTACAAATACCACAAAACATACAAAAATATTCAACCTTTTACAAGTCTTTTTATAAACTTGAATTACCAATATAAAATTCATAAGTAGATGAGTTGTAGCTTCTGTAGACAACACCAAAATCACATTGCCTGACAATAAATAATAACAATTAACATCAGCAAAAATTATCAAGAAACTCAATGCATTTGCAAAAACCATATAAAGGTTAATCTTTCTATAAAACTCACCAGATAAAGGTTAATCTTTATATAACTCAAAGAAACATTTTGACCAACGAAGTCGTAAATCATACAAATCATCTTGTGTTAATTCTGTTGGGTCATCAAATACCTATAATACATAAATATAACAATAGAGTTATTCTTTAAAATTTAATATAAATAAGTTGCAAAACACAAAGTAAATAACAAAGTAAAGTTATTGTTATTACCTGCATCCAATTCTCGGTTATATTGGCAGAGACAATATCCAACATATTTTTCATCACATAATACCCACAATCATTAGAGTTATGTTGTTGTCTTGTCTACAATTGAATGACACGATTAGTGAATATTTATTATAAATTTAACTATAAAATTACAATTTGCATCACACTTACATTGGGATGAAGCCACGTAGCCTTTTTTCTATTTCCATTTGCCATTTGATGAATCACAAAAGAACTAATACAAACATCACATAATTAAATTTATTTGCCAATGAAAAATCACATAACTATTAATTACCAATTCAAGACATACACGATAAACTTACTTTGTAATAATTTTCTTCGTGTTCTGATCAATTTCCCGATGAAGTGAACAAAATACGACCACTAAATTGTCTCTTGGACACATGACTATTAATTGCCAATGATTCCTGTATGTGTGTATGGAAATAGAGAAGTCACATAAAATATAGATGTTATCAAAATTAAATAATATAAAACACAATTTCATAAAAACTCTTACCCATGAATCAATGGTAGTAAGTGGCACACTCTATTTTCATCACGTAACTTTTGTAGTACGTAATTCTTAACATCCACTTGAGATTTCGGTACATTATCATTATAAATACACCTCGCAGGATCCATAAATCTATATAATTCTGAAAGGGAATTCTCAAGACATACACGATGAATATACCTGAATAATTTTAAAATAAACATTAGAATCAAAGTGATGAGAGATATAACATATTAATAGAGATTGACTTTAATAAAACAATAAAATGTACTTACGTGCACCAAATTTGCAGAACAGACACGTCAAGCCAATGACCTAAACCCACCAATAACTCTCTGATACACTTAGCTGACATAAGAAAATTAGAGACATTCGGACAATGACTTAATTGTACTTCCAAATGGTTGTCATTCATTTTCAAAACCATGAGTAACAATCTTTGAGCATCATCAACTTCCACGTCTTTTGCGCTTCCTTTTGCAGCTGAACAACTTCCTCTTCCGCTTCCATCGACATATTCCATCTCTTTAATGCATTTAATATTTTCTGTGCTTTTTGATAAACCCATAGACTTAAGTGTCTCCATTAAAGATTGATGATACATCTTACGTTCTTCAGCAAACTTTTCTTCAAATTCAGATCTAAGTTTTGCTTCCATTGTTGCAAGTTGTTCATTTACGTCAATATGATGTTGTTGACGTGACCTTCCAAAATAAGTGCTTTGTTTATGGCGTTGTCCAACACCACGAACACGGCCTCCATGCTCAGACGTTCCAATGGCTAATGTCAAGATATCATTACGTCCATCCAGCACAATTGCACCTTTTTCAGCTTCTTGAACTAGAGAATCCTACAAAATACAAAAACCAATATTAATCAAAATGCAAAAACCAATATTAATCAATATGCAAAAACCAATATTTATCAATATGCAAAAACCAATATTAATCAAAATGCAAAAACCAATATTAAGATATCGTTTACTTACAATTTTTTCAGCAACCTCTTGTGTAGATTTTGATGTGTATTCTCCCCCTTTCTTTTGTCGTGCTCTCTTCCATAACTCATGGCGTGATGGTGGAGATGGAAAACCATCATCATCTAATGTGGAATTATCTCTCGATGATGACTTTTATTTCATAAGTTTCTCCCCAAGCAAGCGATACCCTCCACGAGACAATAAGTGTGGGTATACATTCTTAGCCACATTATCCTTACCCTTTTGACTTTTTTCCTATTATAAACTTAAAAAGTTATTAATCACTAAATATAATAAAAATGTTATATATGCACACAATAACATATAACTCCTACTAACCTTAAATTCAGGGGTATCTCGAATCTTGAGAAACTCTTTCTACGCGTCTTCCGTAATAAAGTTATACTTGACATATGGAGGAGGATCATTTTCTATGGGATGATTAATGTATCTGTCTGTGAGTTGTGTCTTAAAACCTCTACATCGCTCTCCCGCATATTTAATCCATTCTTTTTTCAACCTATCCTTCTTTGGATCTTTACATTCTGGAATAGTGAAATGAGCCTACAAATAAAGTACATGTCATATGTTGTTAATAAGTATATGGTTATAAAATATAATAAAGTGTTGTATTTAAAAATATACCTGAATATCAGTCCAAATAGCATCTTTTACACCTTCATCTACTTCTTTCCAATCATTTTTCACAATACTACAGTATTGCCGAGCAAGACATGCTAGATAACTCTTAAAATGTGTAGCATTTTTACCAACACCGATACATTCATAGGTTCTTGGATTAAACTCGACATTTATTTTTTCACCTGTTTGATGTACTTTGTCAATTTGTGTCATGAATATGGGACCTCTAACTCTTTTTTTATTGGGGTTACTAGATGAAGAAGGGTTGTCGTTTGAATCACCCATGTATCTGTTTAAGCATAAAATAAAAACAATTAGACATCAAATTAAGCACAAAATAAAAACAACTACACATCAAATTAAGCACAAAATAAAAACAACTACACATCAAATTAAGAACAAAATAGACTTATAAAAACAATTAGACTTATAAAAAAATCTTACTAGTCCTCCCATATCCCTTCTTCATGGTCTATGCGAATAGCATGCACATCATCCCCTTCATTTTCTTCAATGAATGTAGCAACATTTGTTGAGAAAGGATGAGTTTCAGAAATATCAAGATTCTCATCATGATTTTCATCACTATAATGCACCTTTCCTTGTAAAACTACTGACCATTTTTTATTAGAAGGATATGTGACATAAAACACTTGTTTTGCTTGAGATGCCATGATGAAAGGTTCGTTCGCATAAGCTAACTTGCTAAGATCAACCAGTGTAAATCCAAATTCATCGATTCTTACACCACTGTTGATATCAATCCATTTGCATTTAAATACAGGAACTTTAAACACAACATAATTAACTTCCCAAATCTCTTCAATCACCCCAAAGTAAGGTGTAGATGCCATAACCGGGTTTTTATCTTTAGCACTAGAGAAGTGCATGGACTCGGCCACAATCATAACCCCACTATTTTGCGTGGTACTACGGTCATCCTTTGACTTTGTACAAAAAGAGGTTTTATTAATATCATATCCACTCCAAGTTATTATGTTGCATTTAGGCCCATAAGACAACCACTTAACTGTATTAGAAGCATTATCTTCATTAGTAATTCTTTCTTTAAACCACTCAGAGAAACTCTTATTATGCTCTTTTAACAACCATCTTTCATTCATCTTGGGGTACTTTTTCTTTATGATGCTTTTGTGAGCAGATAAGTAAGGTTGAACTTCATCTGTGTTATTAAATATATACAAATGCGCTTGAACAACCACATCAATACTTAAGCTCTTGACCTTTAAACCTTGTGTACCCACACCCTCACATCTTCCATCATGGCGAGACTTGGGAACCCCTACAGCATCCACTCCTGACAAATAGTTAGAACAAAACTCAATTGCTTCTTCTGCAATATACCTCTCAATAATCGATGCTTCCGGACGGTGTGGGTTTTTTGTATACCCTTTTAGGATCTTCATGTATCGCTCTATTGGATACATCCACCGTAAAAAAATTGGACCACATAATCTAATCTCCCTTACCAGATGAACAATCAAGTGAACCATAATGTCAAAAAATAAAGGAGGAAAATACATCTCTAATTGGCACAAGATAACTGCAGCCTCATTTTCCAAATCATCTAACTTTAGTGGATCAATGGCTTTACAACAAATTGCATTGAAAAATAAGCACAACCTAGTTATAGTCTTCCTAACGTTGTTAGGTAATATCCCACGAATAGCCAATGGTAGTAGTTGTTGCATTAAGACATGACAGTCATGAGATTTTAAGCCAACTAATTTAAGATCTGTAACTGATACAAGCCTCTTGACATTTGATGAGTAACCATGCGGCACTTTGATACTCTGTAAACACTCACAAAAACTTGTTTTCTCTTTTTTAGACAAAGTGTAGCAGGCAGGAGGCAAATATGTCTTGTTACCTATATATTGTGGAGTTAACTCTTCTCGTATACCCATCAAACCCAAATCCAAACGAGCATTAATACCATCTTTTGTCTTTCCTTGAATGTTGAGAAGTGTTCCTATTACACTATCGCATACATTTTTCTCCACGTGCATCACACCGATACAATGTCTTACATCGAGACTAGACCAATATGGAAGATCGAAGAAAATCGATCTCTTTTTCCATACATTTTTCACAGTAGATCGTTTTTGGTACTTTCCAAAGACTACATCAAGTCCTTGTTGTCGTTGATAAACTTCCTCTCCAGACAAGGGCTTAGGAGCAACACCATGCTCTTGTTCCCCATTGAAAGCTTTCCACAATCTACAATATGGATGATGACGTTTTAGAAATTTTTGATGCCCGAGATAAACGGTCTTCTTTCCTTTTTCAAGCTGATGGTAACATGTGTCTTTTTCACATATAGGACACGCCTTATTCCCTTTAACTTTATACCCATACAAATTACCATATGCCGGAAAATCGTTGATGGTGCAAAACAACATGGCATGCATATTGAACTGTTCGCCAGAATACGCATCAAAAACATCCACCCCTTCCTCCCACAACACTCTTAAATCATCAATCATTGGACTTAGATAAACGTCTATGTCATTTCCGGGTTGTTTTGGGCCCGATATCATCATCGATAACATAATATATTTACGCTTCATGCACAACATAGGAGATAGGTTGTAAATCATCAGGAGAACCGGCCAAGAACTATGGTTAGTACTTAGGTTACCAAACGGATTCATTCCATCAGTAGCAAGTCCAAGTCTAAGGTTTCTCGAATCTTTGCCAAAATTTGGAAACAAAGAATCTATTTTCTTCCGTTGCAAAGAATCAGCTACATGGCGAATTTGTCCATCACATTTTCTTTCATCTGCATGCCAACTAAGATTCTTTGCGTCATCTGCATTGGCGAATAATCTCTGGAACCTTTGAATTATTGGTAGGTACCATACCACTTTCGCAGGAGGGCCCTTTTTGACCACCTCATCATCAATTGATTCACCATATTTCTTCTTGTAGCGTGACGCCTTGCACTTCGGACAATGAATATAGTTTACA
This sequence comes from Vicia faba, assembly GCA_948472305.1. Classification (NCBI taxonomy): domain Eukaryota; kingdom Viridiplantae; phylum Streptophyta; class Magnoliopsida; order Fabales; family Fabaceae; genus Vicia; species Vicia faba. The sequence goes on along the minus strand of OX451739.1, from coordinate 282,520,899 downwards.
TACTCTTTTCTGTATAATATGCAATCATTAGGGCATGCATGTATCTTTTCATACTCCAAACCCATCGGACACAATATTTTCTTCGCCTCATAATAACTACTTAGCATTATGTTACCTTCTGGAAGCATTTCGGTCAACAATTCAAGCAACTCGGTAAAACTTTTGTCAGTCCACCCGTTCTTTGCCTTCAGATTAAATAACTTTAACACTGCTAACAGACGTGTAAAATTTTTGCATCCTGGGTACAATGGTTTATCCTTGTCACTGCATAGAGTATCATACGCATGTGCCCTCTTAAACGAATCTTGTCCAATATCACGCATCATGTCTTCTAGACGATCATCCATTTCTACACTAACATCATCTCTTTGAGACACATTTGACTTTGCTACTATTTCACCGTGCCATATCCATTATGTATAACTTTGACAAATCCCTAGACAAATTAGATGATCCATGATTTCTTTCTTACTACGTTTTGGTTCTTTATTTGCACAACGAACACATGGGCAGAGAAAAAGCGCAGGAAGACTTTGTTCAGCATTACTTTCAGCAAACTGTAGAAATTCCATCACTCCATGTTCGTATTCGTCACTTAATCGATTAGCTCTCATCCAACTACGATCCATACCTATGTTCGCACAGAGGAAGGTCTGACGAAAGGTGTGCCCGCGGCTGCGCTACTTCATGGAGATTCCGAGATCGCAAGTTGCGCTGCTTCGCGGAGAAAGAAAAATAGAATCAATGACATGAAATGTGTATCGGAAGATGTCAAATATTCCAACTGCCAAATTATTACTAATATTATAATTAGATTATTGGGTAACACTTAAAGAACTCCTGGGTGATATATCCATTTGGTCGTTGTCCAGGAAGAAGCAATCTGTAATGGATAGTAAATATAACAGGAAGATTGGAATGATTTTTCCTCACCTTTGATACAAGACATATTCAGTCGATATACCACAGGTACTTTTTAAACAAGATAATATAATAGAGAAACGCTTTTGTTTCTTAATTAACAGGTCGAATATGCGAAAACTTAATTACTCTAAATTCTTGGGAATATATTAATCAATGAGTTATTTGTGATAAGTTTTCATTTAAATTTTACTGTAAAATTTTCATAAACTATCAAATTTTCAAGAACAAAGAAAGAAAATACTGGGAAAAAAATGATAAAAGTTGAAAAAGAAGGCGATTTACCGGAAGGAGGAAGACGAACCGGCAGAGGAAGACGAATCGGCGGAGGAAGACGCACCGGCGGAGGAAGACGATCCGGCGGAGGTAGACGAACCGGCAGAGGAAGACGAACCGGCGGAGGTGTGGAGAAGACGACGGAGACGGCAGGTTTGTGGGCTGAACAGTGACGCGGGTTTGTGGGCGGCGAAGGGAGGAAGCGGTTTGTGGAGAGACGGCGGAGATGGTGTGGAGAGACGGCGGGTTCGTGGGCGGAGAACAGTGACGGCGAAGGGAGGGAGCCGTTTTGTGGTTTAGAGCGTGTATAGAGTTTTTCTGAGAAAAGGGAAATGAACAGTGTCAGGGGTTTTAAAAATTTATATGGTATCTTTTACATCGGGTATGACGTGGACCGATGCAAAGCTATGAACGTGGAGGGGTTTTTACATCGGGTATGACGTGGCCCGATGTAATAAATTCCATTTATTTTATTAAATTTAATCACTTTATTACATCGGTTGATAGAATATCCGAAGTAATAGGCCAGTGAAAATTCTTTTACATCGGTTATTCTCCAGAACCGATGTAATAGGCCAGCAAAAATTTTTTCTCCATAATTACAGAAATGCCACCGTGTTTTATTTTCTAATAAAAAAGAATATTTTTTATTTCATTGGAAATTAATACCTGATGTAATAACTTTTAAATTTTATTTTTTACATCAGTTATTTTTATACCTGATGTAAGGACGTTTTCTCAAATGTCATTTTTTTAGTAGTGAGGATATGATACATCACCTCGTCTGAAACACATAGACAAATCAATCTTATACTTCATCTATGCCCAATCAGAATCCTCCATGTCGTTTGATTTTGTCTTACACAACGTCTTTTATAAACTTTACTGAGTCAACATATCCTTAACCCTCTTTTGCTATAATCCAAAATTATTCTTCCCGAAAAACCTTTTAAATTTGAATTTCACACCAAGTTTAATCTTCATCTTATATAAATTGTTAGAATAACAAATAGTATAGAAGATTAAAGATAAACAAAAAAACAAAAGGTTGTGAACATGATTGATCTTTGTTAACGCAGTTCGATCAATGGTGCCTACCTTTGAGACTCTAGAGAAACTATAATTACCTTTATTTATGTCTTATGAATTAATTGAATTATAGTGTTACAAACCATATATATAATATTAGGATTCAGTTTATATAAAACCTTAATCCTCAGTTTCTTTCGACAAATAATTATCTCTACCCATAATTATTTCAACAACAGAAATTATACCTAACAACCCGTAATTACTTCAATAATCCATAATTATCTCAACAATATGAGACATACTCAACAATATAATAATCATTGTAATCGATTATAAGATTCTTTAATCATGATTCCTTTTCATTTTTTGTTGTCAAAATTCATTCTAGAGGATGTTGAGGCCATTAGAAAAATATCCACATGCTTCTTATCTTCCTCAGAGGATTCATCAAATTGGTCACATGTGCACATTAGTCCTCTCTTCTTTTCTCAAAATTTATTTTTCTTGGATATCTCTTTCTCCAGCTTCAGTTGAAGTGTTCAGGTTCTTTGTATTTGTATATAATAACCTTCTTGTCGTCTTCCTTATTGTCTCTTAGATCCTTGAAATATTTGAACTCTAATGGGAAATTTCTTCTTCCTTCTTGCTCGTAGATATTTCTCTTAATTGGAGATGAGGGATATCTAATCATTTACTAATGCTTATGCAAGATCTTCTTCTTGACATTATTCAGCTTGCAGATTCTCAATCTTCTTGCTTTTAAACATTAAAGTATCATATTTTGACATTCTAAGAGTTCCATATTCATCAAGATCTATATCATGAATATGGAGGGAACTTATGATATACTCAAGAGGTAAGGCAGTTAGGTCTTTTGCTTCTTCGGTTATAGTTATATTTAGCATCCATTTTTTTTGGAAGACTTCTAAAAATTTTCTTGACATGATGGTTGTAATATATATTTTATTCAACACTTTGAGTCCAAAGATAAAGTTTAAAATTTAGAAAACATGATCTCCATGTTTTCATCTTGAACATCTCATACTTCTTTATCAAATTATTTTCTTTGGATTCATTTACATGCATATTTCCTTCATATTTAAGATACAATAAATCATAGATAATATTTGCTGATTCAATGTTGGTATTATTATCATACTCCTTGAAGAAAATAAAATTTACAAATATTTTTTTATCTTCATGGTACAACTTGTAAGTTTCTTTTGTGCACCATCCATAGTGAAAGGACTAACCTCTTTGCCTTCACCTTCGCAGCCTTCTTTCATTAACTTCTGTAATTCTAAATCTTAGGAGACAGATAACTATAAAGCTTATCATTCTAATATTTAGATTTTTTCCATCAAACATAGGAGTATCGATCCCTTATTGTTTAAATGATCAGTCATATTTTTCTCGAAGATATTTTATATTACAGCGTTAACTGCCTAAATAAGATATTGAAGCTATTATACCAACTAAAGATAATAAAAACACAAGAAAAATGTGACATTTAACTATATTTGACTTATTAAAACTTTTTCTTTTTGTTTCTGTTGTCCTCCAATTTTGTTCAGATAATTAAAAAAAAATTCAAAAAATATGAATATAATTTTTACTTTTAATTATTGGCATTTTTATAATTTTAGTCAAAATTCTCAACAAAAAAAAATATTTAAAGTTGTATTTATTTATAGTCTAAATTTCAAAAAAAAAAACATTTATTGTTATTTTATTTTACCATAATTGTTTATTTTCTTTAAGAGTCTTTAAATATCCAACGAAAATCAATTATTTTCTTTGCGAATACCTAAACCTTTCTTGATTTTATAGTTGCATGAGTTGAATGTTGAAATACTAGTCATTGTGGTCCATTATATTATAGATCAGAGTAATTTCACACAATCTTATACTCACTATAAAAATTGGCTCACATTACTTGTATGAGTTTCTCGTGCACAACTTGTTCTTTTGTATCTTCACTACGTTAAAAATAAAAAATAACAGTGTATTATAGACAGCGCTCATTTCAGAAAGCGCTCCTATAAATTAAAAAATTAAAATTATAAATTAAATTAATAAAAAACGCTGCTAAAGAGTATGAAAAAGAAAACGCTGCTAAAGAGCATAAAAAAGAAAACACTGCTATAGAGCATAGATACGAAAGCGCTTTCTGAAAGCGCTGCTATAGGACACAGATAAGAAAACTGTTGTGAATTCAATGCCAATAACAAAGTATTGAATAAGGGAAGAATAAAGAACAAGGAAGAAGAAGAACACAATAATTGGTTATAACTGCTATTCTTTACTTTCTCTTAGAAAACAAGATTACAAGTTTACAAGAATAACAAATAACCCTCTCACCCTAAATTAGGATTTGCTGTGTTGGCAATGATGAGAGACTAGTATGCTATTTATAATAAAACCTAACATACTAACTAATGGGCTTTTTCCACAAGGCCCATTATACAAGCTAACTTAACAAACAAGCTAACTTAACAAATTAGGGTTTAAACACTAAAACCTAATTCGACAAGCATCCTTCGACAAATACATGCTAGAACCTTCTTCGACTACAGCAAGTACTTCGACCAACTAGAGTTCGATCCAAAATCCCACAAATCTCCACCTTGGACCTAACTCTACAGCATCAAGAGACACTAACTAGCTTTCTTCATGCAGCTTTATCAACTGCATACAGTGGAAAAAACTTGCAACTTGGCAATGTTTTGGTGATCATATCAGCAGCATTGTGATCTGTCGAGACCTTCAGCACTTGGACTTCTCCACGCTCGATTACCCCTCTGACGAAATGCAGCCTCACATCTATGTGCTTGGTTCGCTCATGATAGGCTGAGTTCTTCGACAGGTGTATTGCACTTTGACTATCACATTTAACAGTGATACCTTGACCTTGAAGTTTTAGCTCCTTCGCAAAACCTTCAAGCCACAATGCTTCTTTCACAGCTTCAGTTAGGGCAATATATTCTGCTTCAGTAGTTGATAAGGCAACAACCTTCTGAAGAGTTGCTTTCTAACTAATTGATGTACCAAACATAGTGAAAACATATCCAGAAATAGATTTCCTGGAATCCATACATCCTGCATAATCAGAGTCAACATAGCCTTCGACTGCTGCTTTACTATCTTCACCCAAGGCTCCACCATAAATTAAGACTCTGTTCAGAGACCCATTTATGTACCTTAGAATCCACTTTAACGCTTGCCAGTGAGCCTTTCCAGGATTCGCCATGTACCTGCTTACAAGACTTACTGCATATGCTATGTCGGGTCTAGTACAGACCATAGCATACATCAAAGAACCAACTATATTAGCATATGGGATGCTGTTCATATAGGTTCTTTCGACATCAGTACTGGGACATTGATCAATGCTCAGCTTGAATTGAGGGTTTGTTGGAGTCACAACAGGCTTTGAATTCGACATACCAAACTTGTCAAGAATCTTTCGTAGGTATGCCTCTTGAGATAAGCATAATTTCGACTGCTTTCTATCTCTTCGAATGTCAATTCCAAGAATCCTAGATGCAGCTCCCAGATCCTTCATGTCGAACTCCTTATTGAGTTCAGCCTTCACCCTCATTACATCTTCGACATTGTTGCTTGCTATCAGAATATCATCAACATAAAGCAACAAAATAACAAATGAATTTTCAGGTCGAAATCTGGAGTAAACACAATGGTCGAACTGACTTCTAATGAAACCTATGTGTTCCATGAACTTGTCGAATCTCTTATTCCACTGTCGAGGAGATTGTTTAAGTCCATATAAAGATCTCTTCAGTTTGCACACATAATCTTCTTTCCCCTTTTCGACAAACCCTTCAGGTTGCCTCATCAGGATTGTTTCATCTAAGTCACCATACAAGAACGCAGTCTTCACATCCATTTGTTCCAGTTCAAGGTCGAACTGAGCCACCATGGCAAGCAACATTCGGATGGATCTGTGCTTCACAACAGGGGAAAATACATCATTGAAGTCGACACCTTCTTTCTGAGTGAAACCCCTTGCGACTAATCTTGCCTTGTACCTCTTCGACATTACTCCTTCAATTCCTTCCTTAACTTTGAAAATCCACTTACAGCTGACTAACCTTGCCCCAACAGGTTTCTTGATTAGTTCCCAAGTGTGATTATCATGAAGATATTTCATCTCATCATGCATGGCCTTTAGCCATTCAGTCTTCATTCGACTCCTCATAACTTCCTTATAATCTCTAGGTTCTTCGTCTAGAACTTCACTTGCAGAGATTAAGGCATAAGCTACAAGATCTGCATATCCAAGTCTCTGAGGTGGTTTTATGACTCTTCGTTGCCTATCTCTCGACAATAGGTAGTCATCAACAGTTTCCTCAACATCATCAGAATCTTCTGTTTCTTCTTCGACTTCATCTGGGATACGCATTTCAGCATCAACATGCTCCACCTCAACAGGAATCTCTACCTGTTCCAGCTCTTCGTCAACATCATCAGTTTTCTTGAAAGCCATTTCCGTTTCATTGAAAACTACATCTCGACTGGTGATACACCTCCTGTGACCTGGCTCTAGGCACCATAGCCTATAAGCTTTTACTCCTTCAGGGTATCCCATAAACATGCATTTCAGAGCTCTAGGTTCGACCTTGTCTTGCCTAATGTGAGCATAGGCTACACAGCCAAATACTCTTAGTTTGTCGAGATCTGGTGGATGTCCCGACCAAACTTCTTCAAGTGTCTTCATATCTAACGCTGTCGAAGGACATCTGTTTATCAGATATGCTGCTGTCGAAACAGCCTCAGCCCAAAACACCTTCTTTAATCCCGCACTAGTCAACATGCATCTAACTCTCTCCAAAATAGTTCGATTAAACCTTTCAGCCAAACCATTTTGTTGAGGAGTACCTGCGGTAGTTCTGTGCCTTGCAATACCAGAGGCAACACAAAAACTGTCGAACGCCTCATTGCAAAACTCAAGGCCATTGTCGGTTCTCAACCTCTTTACCTTTCTGCCAGTTTGATTTTCGACAAGAGTCTTCCAACTTTTGAAATTCTCAAAAGTTTCATCCTTAGTCTTCTGGATGAATACCCATAACTTTCTGGAATAGTCATCTACTATGGATAGAAAATACTTTGCTCCTGAATGTGATGGACACCTTGCAGGCCCCCAAAGATCAGCATGGATGTAATCAAGGGATCCATGAGTTCTTTGTTTGCCTTTGTTGAACTTCATTCTACAGGATTTTCCAAGTACACAGGGTTCACAAAACTTCAGCTTTTCGACTTTATCTCCACCAAGCAGATTTTGTTTCCCTAATTCGACCAGACCCCTTTCACTGACATGGCCCAATCTCATGTGCCAAATTTCTGTCTTCGACAAAGGTTTCGTGGATGTAACATTTGTCGAACCACTTACAACTTCAGCCTCAAGGGTATACAAGCCTTGTTTCTTCACGCCTCTCAAGACTTCCTTCGACCCTTTCATGACTCTCAGGATACTTTTCTCTCCTTGAAAAACATATCCTTTCTTGTCGAATTCACCAAGAGAAATCAAATTTCTCTTCAAATCAGGTACATACCTGACTTCAGTCAACAGTCTTATTGACTCATCATGGAGCTTGAATCTCACAGATCCAACGCCTGCAATCTTGCAAGCTTTGTTGTTTCCCAGCAATACCGATCCACCATCTTGATCACATAATTCCTCGAACAAGTCTTTGTTTGGAGTCATGTGCCAAGTGCATCCAGAATCCATAATCCACTCCTTCGACGAGTTGTTGCTTGAAACCACAAGAACATCAGATGATTCGAAATCATCTTGGACAATAGCTGCATTGCCATTATCCTTACCTCCATGATCTTTCAGGCGTTCAGGGCACACCTTTCTTGTGTGACCTATTTTCTTACAGTGATAGCATCTAATACCAGATGTGTCACCACTATAAGACTTCGACTGATTTTTACCTTTCTTCTTGTCGAATTTTCCTTTAACAGCCAAACCTTCACCAACCGTCGAAGGTTTATGCTCCTTACGTTCGTTCAAGTCCTTAGAGTACAAGGCTGATTGAACTTCTTCAAAGGTCAGGGACTCTCTTCCATACAAGAGGGTTTCTTTGAAGTGAGCATGTGATCTGGGCAAAGCGCACAACAATAACAACGCTTGATCTTCATCATCAATCTTTACATCAATATTTTCAAGATCAAGAATCAGCTTGTTGAACATATCCAACTGCTCAGCCAACACTTTGTCTTCGATCATCTTGAATGAATACAAAGCTTGCTTCAGGTAGAGTCGATTTACCAGAGATTTGGTCATATACAAACTTTCAAGTTTCACCCATAACCCTGATGCCGTCGTCTCCTTTGATACCTGTCGAAGAACCTTATCACCAAGGCTCAACAAAATTGCGCTGTGTGCTTTCTCGATCATGGCCGTCTTCTCTCTTTCTGTTAACGCAGCGTCCATCGCCGTCGCTCCCTTCAACGCTTCCAAACAACCCTGCTGAACCAGTAGGGCTTTCATCTTCAAGCGCCATAAACCGAAATCATTCACTCCGGTGAACTTTTCAATCTCATATTTTGTTGAAGGCATCTTCTCCACGCTCACCGCACCAATTTGTTGTGAATTCAATGCCAATAACAAAGTATTGAATAAGGGAAGAATAAAGAACAAGGAAGAAGAAGAACACAATAATTGGTTATAACTGCTATTCTTTACTTTCTCTTAGAAAACAAGATTACAAGTTTACAAGAATAACAAATAACCCTCTCACCCTAAATTAGGATTTGCTGTGTTGGCAATGATGAGAGACTAGTATGCTATTTATAATAAAACCTAACATACTAACTAATGGGCTTTTTCCACAAGGCCCATTATACAAGCTAACTTAACAAACAAGCTAACTTAACAAATTAGGGTTTAAACACTAAAACCTAATTCGACAAGCATCCTTCGACAAATACATGCTAGAACCTTCTTCGACTACAGCAAGTACTTCGACCAACTAGAGTTCGATCCAAAATCCCACAAAAACATTTTCTGAAAATGCTGCAAAAATAAAAAATAAAAGCGCATCATAGACAACGCTCATTTCAGAAAACGCAGTTATAAGTTAAAAAATTAAAACTATAAACTAAATTAATACAAAGTGCCGCTAAAGAGCATAGAAAAGAAAGCGCTTTCTTGAAAGTGCTGCTATAGGGCATAGATACGAAAGCGTTTTCTGAAAGTGCTGCTATAGGGCATATATTAGAAAGCGCTTTTGTCATTAAAAGCGCTGGTAATGCTTATACTTTAAGCAGCGCTTTCTGAAAGCGGTGTCTTTTCGGAATTCTAAAATTAAAACTCTTAAACCCTAAAATAACAAAACACAATTCACACTCCCTCCACCATCTGTTCAACCATCTTTCTCCAACAGCCTCTGATTCTGTCAAATCGTCGTTCACACTCCCAGCATCATACCCCTCTGTTTTCGTTCCATCATCAACGAAAAACGGCTATACCAGTCAGCATAAACTCCCTCTGTATCATTCCAGCCAACACCGAGCAATAACACCCGAACGCTCCTTCCGGCTGATCCCTCTGTCGTTCTCTTTCTGCACAACTCAACACCACTTTCGCTCAGCACTCATCGTAGTAACTCCACTGCTCCAACTTTGTTCTTACATCAACATCATCATTAATATCTTTGCTTTCGACTTCGACAAATTTTGGTAAGTCTCGATATCACTTCGTTTTTGTTAGAACTGTCATGCTGAGAAGAGTATTTTGATAAAATTCTAAAAAACCACTTGTTGTGTTTGTTATTTTGAGTTGATCTGAGTAAGGATAACTACGGATTGTTTAGGTCATGTGCATTAATTTCGTATGATGAAGTCATGATAACAACACGTACTATATTGTTTGAATCTGAATTTTAGTTTTGATATCAGTTTCGTTCCATTTGTGCTAAATTTGATTTTCAATTTCTTCTTCTGAATTCAGAGAGGCTAAACTGAAAATTGTGTTTCTGTAGAAATGCATTCATGATTATTACAATAGATTTCCTATAGCTATATATAGTTAGTTATCCTATTTTTCTATTACAAAGTACCGTCTACTTAACTCTAACTTAGTTATCCTGTTTTTAGTCTCTGTCCTTTTTTTTAAGTATTGTTTTTGTTTAGCTTACTTAATAGTAAGACCATGGATAAAAAAATGGATGTCTGCCAATCAATTGTCCAAAGATTACGAGAATGGGGTATTGGAATTCGTTAAGTTTGTTGTTGAACACGCCGAAGACGCCAATCGAATGAAATGTCTTTACTTAAGTTGTTGTTTTATGGGTCGGGTTGACGCAGTTGGGTTGCAATTGCATTTATTGAGGCGTGGAATTGATCGAAGTTATACATGTTGGATATTCCATGGCAATAAAAGTAACGAGAATGTTGAACCGGAGGATAGTACGACATATGCTTCAGACGAAAATGGAACAGACACATACGATTGGATCGAGTCGAAAAGATTGCAGAAGCACTTGAAGAAGATCTTCAGGATTATCCCAAAATGTTTGAGAGGTTGGTAAGCGATGCATAGAAACCGTTGTATAAAGGTTGCACTAAATTCACAAGACTATATGTGGTATTAAAGTTGTACAACTTAAAGGCGGGCAATGGATGGTCGGATAAAAGTTTCACAGAGTTATTAGCCATTATGAGAGATATGCTTCTGGAGGATAATGTTCTTCCTAATCGAACCTATGAGGCCAAAAAAATATTGTGCTCTTATTGGCATGAGCTATGATAAGATACATGTTTGTCCAAATGATTGCATTTTATTTTGAAACGAACATGCATTGTTAAATGAGTGTCTTAAATGCGGTTTATCTCGATATAAGAAAAAATTGTCTCCAACAAAAGTCTTATGCTATTTTCCTATAATTCTGACATTTAGACGCATGTTTCATAGTGAAACCGATGCAAGACACTTGACTTGGCATGCAGATGAAAGAATTGTTGATGGAAAGTATCGACATCCGGTAAATTCACCATAGTTATCAAAAATTGATAATGATTTTCCTGATTTTGGAGAAGAAGCAAGAAACCTTCGCTTGGTATTATCTACGGATGGAATGAACCCACATGATCTTCAAAGTATCTCACATGCCACATGGCCTGTGATTCTTATGATTTATAACTCACCTCAATGGTTATGTATGAAGTGTAAGTACATGATATTATCTATGTTAATTTCTGGGCCTAAACAACCAGGGAATGACATAGACGTATACTTGACACCTTTGATCGAAGATTTAAAGATTTTGTGGGAGAATTGTGTGGAGGTTTATGATGGATATAGAAAACAAAGCTTCAATTTGAGGGCGGTGTTGTTTGGCACAATTAATAATTTTCCAGCATACGGGAATCTATCAGGGTATAGCATTAAAGGTCAAAAAGTGTGTCCTGTTTGTGAAGATGGAACCGATACGACGCGATTGGACCTTTGTCAGAAGAATATCTTTCTCGGTCATCGTAGATTCTTAAATTCTAAACATCAGTATCGTGGGTGGAGAAAAGCATTCAATGGAGACATCAAACAAGGTAAAGCTCCACATGCATTGTTAGGTGACCAAATTTTTAAAAAGGTGAAAGATGTGCGTACTCAGTTTGGCAAGCCTTTTGCACATACAGTTGTCAAAAGTGGGTGGAAAAAGAGGTCTTTTTTTTTTGAATTGTCATATTGAAAGCCTTTGTATGTGAGACATTTTCTCGATGTTATGTATATTAAAAAATATATATTTAAAAGTGTTATTGATACGTTACTCAATATAAAAAAAAAAATTTAAAGATGGCCTTAAAGCAAGGGAGGAAAATTTGAACTCAATGCATTTGAGAGAAAAATCATCAAAATGATTCTTCAGAAAATAAATTTAGTAATTATTCATTGATTGGTCACTAGAGGATAAATTCTTTAGAGGATAAGAACTTGTTCTTCTAAACAGAGGATTAAAGTGTTGACACTGTTGTGTTGAGTTGATTAGAGAAATATGATGATATCTAGAATAACTCATAAATAAAAGATATTGTTGAGAGCATTAACCATAAGTTAACAGCTCAAAGTTTTCGAGAGAGCGAAGCTTTCGAGACACACGTTCAGATGATGCTTTGAGAAAGGTGATATACCAAGCTGCTTAATGGTCAATGTGTCAGCTAAAATCTTCCATATTCATCTTGAGTATAGATATTTATTAAATAGAAGCAGAATTTTACACTATTTCTAGAAGAGGATAAGTAACATAAGTAACATATGTTAGAGGATAAAATTGTTATCTGTTATCATCAAAATCAAAATTATAGAATTTTTTTTAAATCAAATTTGGTTGAACAATCTCGAGAAAATTCTGACATAAGAAAATTTTCAAATTTGTAAGGTTTCAAAGACCCTTAAATCCATTGCCTATTAAAGTCGCAGACTGCGGAATAGTGTGTCTAAGAAACTCTTACTAAAATGTTTCATGGATTTTAATTTTCACTTAGAATTCACGTCTTAAAAGGAGGAAATAGATCCAACTGTATAATCAAATATGCAACCAAAAAAAGGCAATTTTTTTTCACTCATCTATAAAAACTCGAAATTATTTTTGGAAATTTTCGGAAATGCATCTTCGAATGTATTTTATTCCATTTTTGTCAAAAACTGATTCGGAGATGTATCTCCAAAAATTTCCAAGATAAATTCATAAATGCATCTCTGAAAACACTCATGATTCCATTTACTACCTGTTTTTATTAAAGTTTGTATTGTTGTTAGAGACTCTCTATCGATTTTAACCAATATTAGAGTCAGAGGAATTGTATCCCCGCGTTCGGTCCCTTGCATTCCCGTGTTTCTGACCTTTACACAATCTAGCATAAAAAACTTGAATTTTTGAAATATCGACTCTAAATCAAAATTTTACCGCATCATTTCAATCGAAGAAAAAAAATCAGAGATCAAAGTCTCTATATTTTGGTATAAAATACAGGACACCATCCTAAATTTCTTGTTTTTCTATTTTATTTGATTTTTTTTTTATTCTCATATTTTCTAAAATATACAAAAAAAAAAACTATAGACTCTTAATTTGATTTTATTAAAATTTTAATTGTATTTTCATATTTTTATAATTTTATTTTAATCGTTTTTCTGTTTTTTAATTATTTTTCTCAATAGAAACATTATTGTTATATACATATTTGTTGTATTGCTGATGCATGAATACTAGATTTGTCTATTCGGATACATCCAATATTAAATTTATAAAAAAACACAATATGAAACTTTGAGATATACATATCCGAAAATATTATTTTTTATAGTATTTTCGAATATGCATCTCTTAGTTTAAATATAATAGATTGTCTCACTCATTAACGTTCTATTTTATAAAAAATAAATGCTTCCGAAGATACATCTCCGAAAATCAATAACATTTTTAAAATTTTATCAAAGATTTGTAAGATGGTACAAAAGTGAAAAAAAAATCTAGGGTACTCACATCGGCTAAAGAAGGTGGCAGAATGCAAAAACTACCCCTGACTTCATTCCAAAATACTAACATGCATACATATAAACTACCCTGACCTCATTTCAAAATACTAACATTAACAATCTCAGAGATCATTGCATTATAAATAATAAAGGAATTTCTTACTACTCCTTATACATTCAAGAAAAACCTTATATAATTTTCAAAAAGTTTCTATGTTTCAGAAAATATATTTTCAAACGTATATTTTTTCTGTTAAAATTTAATTAATTTTGGAGATGTATATTCGCGAATGTATTTGAGGTACATTTTCAAAATATTTGCAAACAGTAACAAATTATAATTTTCAGTGTTTCACATATTTTAATTACAAAATAAATACAAATACCATTATCAATATTATATTCACGACATGAATATATATATATATATATATATATATATATATATATATATATATATATATATATATATATATATATATATATATATATATATATATATATATATATATACACTTGAGGTACATTTTCAAAATACAATGCAAAATCGATAAACAAAATATTATCCAAAGTCGAAAACTAAAATACAATCAAAAGTATATGAATGTGAAGACTAATACGTATGGCAGACAATGAGTCGGCCCGTCACTCTTCTGGCGTTCATATGCTGCCTCCTGTACTATAGAGCTTCCCGAGCCTCCGCCAAGATGGCCTCTAAAACACCTCTAACCTCAGAGTCATTAGGAAACAATCTTCCATCAATACATGTTTGTCCAATCTCCACGATACGATAATACCTAGGCAACAAATCATGAGCATGATCGGCCATAGCATACTCCTCCTATAGATTCTCCTAATGAGCTGGTCTAGGTGGATTTCCTGGAGTATTATGTATCAAATATGGATGAGACACCTTGAAGAACCATCGGATGTAACCGTCCACGTAGCTCCAATCGTCTGGTGTTATGGAACTCCATGCCTAATCTAGTACTAGATGATTAACATAATCATCAAACATGACATCCATATCCCTACGTTTCACCAGGGGAGGAGCAAACACAGCAGAATCCCTGAGAATGTACTACATGTACCCGTACTGACGCATGACGTGCCCAGGCAGATGAGCAGATGTCTTGCGTGACTCACAAGCCAACCATCTCGAGTATAACACAACATCGTCAAATGGAATCGTCATACGGAAGTCTATGTATTCCTGGAAGTATATATCATCAAAGACTAAGCAGTCTATAAACACCCTGAATGACTTTGTCGTATGGTTCCCACTAAGTGGGTCGAATGCAGCGGCACGTGATTTTACTTCGGCATATGTAGGATCAAGTGGCCAATTGGATATGCGAGGGAAGTGTTGTAGGATCCAGGCCTGAAAAGACAAGAATGATTAGTTAGTAAAGGCACCGCAATAATTAACAAAATGATATATACACAACATAAGACCAAAAAATGTTACCGTCAAGAGTGTGATGTTGTCGGTCATCTGTTTCGTCTTTCTCCTACAACCTTCAAACAACTTAGTATACAAGTACATCAAACATGTGGCCCTCTAATTGCACCCATGGATCCACTCAAAGTCCTCAAAATACTGCATGTATATGACATCCGTGTAAGTGGCACTCGTGCCCATAAAAAGGGAAGTGTCAACCAGATACAACAGGTATGCTCTCATAACACACGCTCTGTGTTGGGCTACCTGTTCGGGATCACCATTATCCTGTCTTGATCTTGCTATCTCATCATCAAACACCTTCTGCAAACAGCTAAATCTAACATGAGTACCACAGGTCTGATCTATCTCCTTAGTAGCACTCTATGGGATAACTCCTAAGTACTTTACCATCAATTCCAGTGCATCCTCTTTGCCACACCTCCCATGGTCTAAAAACCTCCCTCTTACCGGAAGATGCAGCAGAGACGTAACATCGTCCAGTGTGATTGTCATCTCACCAAGTGGTAGATGGAACGATGATGTCTCATGATGTCATCTCTCAAGAAAAACGTTAATCATACCATGGTTAACAATAGTATATCCAAAAAGGATCAAATATTTCAACCTTGAAAGCTGGAAGACATCCTGAAACCATGGCTCACTAGGAGCTGTTAGGCGAGTGATCTTCCGCGCATGATTAATGATCTTTACCGGATCATGTTCCCGTCTACATGGATTAACAAAAATGATTCAACCAAACAAAACTTGATAATAAAAGAAACACTATAACCATTAATAGTTCGAACCAATATTTACCTCTCCATCTCAAATATGTCTGGCAAGATGGTCCAGGTATAGAGGGGGCAGTGATAAATCGAAACACCCTCCTCCAAAACTCCTAGGTTTCACATATGCGGCCTCATCTTCCTAGAGATGGGATGCCTGTGATGCCTCGGGTGCCGCTTAGAACTGAGGTTGGGATGCATCAGGCACCGACTATATGGCCTCAAGTGTCGGTTGGGAAGGTGGTGTCTCACCAGCCTCAAATACCATAGGTGAAGCATTGTGTCTACAGAAAGATGGAGGCAGTGAGGGAAGAGTAGGAGAACCTCGCCGGTTGCGGGAGGACGAAGAAGAAGGCTGAGAACCATGAACACCATAACCTGTAGTCGCCTCTGCCATAATTTGTCTAGAGGTAGAAGGAGTCTGGAATGCTTGACTCCTTTTGTAACACCTCACTTTCCCAATTAGAATAATTATAATAAAATATACAAAATATATCAGAGTACACAAGTAGGATGTCACATCTTTCAAAACCCATAAAGTTTCAAGTCACTTTGTTACTTCATTTCTCATAAAAATCAATTGAACAGTGGAACAATCAAACTATTTCACTTTCATGGCGCTAAGGCCTCAATAATAATAAGAACTCCACGAAATGCGTGGTTCAACATAAGTATGAAATAAGATACGCAATAGAATGAAACAATGCAAAGCATAACAAATTCCCAAATTCTCGTGTTAGGTATTAGAGCGACTCCTAAGTCTCAATCAGGTAACACACTCAAAGCACTACTCAGGTACCTGATTATTTGTACTCTCAGAGGAGCGCAGACACAACAACAGAAAAGGGGTGAGAATTACATTCAATAAATATACGGTGAATATCACATGCTAAGGAGTAGTAATTCACATCATTCATACAATTCACATATCATTCACTAATTCACATCACAAACATCATCTATATAACACAATATCAAATCAACAGTAGTGCAATGCAATGAGACCAACACTGACTCAATACATGTGGTACTAATCGGGCATAAGCCCTCTCTGTAATGCCAAAGAGGGCAGCAACAGGACATGAGCCCTCACCAAAATGCCAATACAGGACAATAATAGGGCATAAGCCCTCACCAATAAATACATGCAACACTGACATGCAACAACTAATTATGCAACTACGGGGAATAATTCCTCAACATTACACCAATACAAGTTAACATCATCATCATAATCATGCAATATATTATGCAATTCATCCATACCTTTCATATAACATCACCATGTTAAATCACATTATCCAACATCACTCATCACACGAAAACTCACACAAGGTTCCACATTTTAAGACAATTTCCATTATTACTAGCCTTCTTATATCTTCCTAAGTCATACTAGTCATTATGGGTCAAAAGAACTTACATTGCACGCGAAAATAGAAAAGAAATCGAGAAAACAGGAATTTCCGCACCTCGACCTGCTCATACGCGTATGGCTCTGCCCCATATGCCACTATAAGAAAATACACAATTTTCCAGGGGATAATCCCCTCACAAGTGGGAAAAAAACCCACACAAATGCAAAATTTGCGAGGGGACTGCTCCCCTAGGAAAACAGGAGGTCGCAAATTGTTTTGTGAGGGGCTTTCCACGTTGTAATACGGTGGAAGAACTGACTTAGGTGTTTTTCATTTTATTGTAATTTTAGCGGATAGCAAGATTCACCATCGACTTTTCTTTTATCCAATAAAGGAAAGGGAGAAAACAACAGGAAATGCCTTTTGAGAATTTTCTTAAGTTCGGGGGATAGGTTATGAAAAGGGAAGGTGTTAGCATCCTTTTCATCTGTAGTTATCTACGGGCTCTTAATTGCTAGCTCACTTTGAAATACTTTGTAAATGTGTTTGTATTTATTTTGAAAGTATTTTAAAAATTGTCTTTGTTTAGGCGAACTTTGTAATGATTCTCGTCTCTATAAGAATGTATACAAAGTGTTGACTTTTGAAAATATTTCATGAAAGTGTTAGTGTGTTTGAAATATGTTTTGTTTTGAAATGTTTGCGAGCAAGCAACTACGAGTGTTCTACCTACTCAAAAGAAAGTCTTTGTTCTTTTCCTCCTCCTCTAGATAGTGTTATCTTACCATTAGTTGGTAAGAAACTTTATCATTAGACGTGAAGGGACAGACGTGGTTCATCGTACATCCATAGAAGGCAATATTGTAAGATACCTTAGTAATTTATTGTAAGGGACTAAGATCGTTTACGGAAGGAAACATCAAAAGGTCATCGAGGGATTATGATCTTGTAACCGAGAGTCTTTGTTAAGGTATCCCACGTTCGAGGGACATGACTGTTTTTAATCTAAGGCAACAAGTGTGGGTTAATCCTAGATGTTCATGTGTACAAAGTGTATTATTTTCATTTATTTTGTCTTGAATTAGGGTTGTCTATTTGTTTGATTTTAAGTCTTATCATACAAACCTTAATTACTAGCAATAATATGAAAAGCGATAAATTGCGGAAATTAAATAGTCCTACGCTATTACATCACTTTAGGGGATGGGGGTACAAATTACAAATGGAGATGACAAGTAAATAAAATCATAATTACTATTACAAGGCTTTGACAATTACATAAATTATAGTGAGAAATAATAAAATGTACAAAGATGCAAATGTGAAGAAAAGAAAATTGTTTTTGTTTGAATTTTTGATTTAAAAAAAGGGTTTAACCTAATTAATTAATTTGAAAAGAAATTAATAAAAATCCTAATATTTAAATTAGTTTTAATTAATTTAAGAAAGAAAATTGTTTTTAGGGTTTTTGTTATTTATAAAATAAAGTAAAGATAAAATAAAAATAAAAATTTTTAGTCTAATTATTTATGGAAATATATTTTTATATATTTTTGATTAAAAATACAAAATAATAATAATAATAATGAGAAAAAAAATTAAAATATATATATAAATTAAATATGAAATCAGGGGGTTTGAAAAGAAAATGGGTAGTTAGAAAATAGCAAAATGTTGTAGGCCCAAAACAATGCTTTTTGTTTGAATCGGAAAAAAGGAATAAAAGAAACAAATGGGCCTGCGTTATTAGAAATCAGGGGGTATGAGGAAAGAAGTGGAACAAGCCCAAAGCTGAGAAGGCCCAAGCGCGTTTGTGAGTGAGAAGGAAAACAAGGAAAATATGAAGAAGAAAAAAGGAACAAAAGAGTACGTTGGGGCTCGAACCCAGGACCCTCCATAGTAATACCTTACGTGTGCGCTCTCTGCCATTTGGGTGGTTGTTTCATCTGTTATTGAAACAACTTGTAATAAATATAAAATAAATTAAGTCCATGCTGACAACTTCGTCTTCTTCCTCGCGCCAACTCTGAACCAGATTTTTGAATTTCATATCTTGCTCATTTCTTAACCATTTTAGAAATTGTAAACATCAAACTTATTAGAAATTTCACCACGATTTCAAATATGTAAATAAATTAAACAATGGATCAAAGATAAGCACGAATTTATGTTGGTACCAAATCTGACCTAATTTTTTCAGAAAGTTCAAACTTAAAATTCTCCATGCTCAGGCAATATATGGATTCTAAGGACATGGTTAGTTTCAGAGATATGGTGTCTACATTTTATCTGTTAAAATGAAAGCCAAATGATGCTTGTATGAAGAGATAGAAGTTCAGAAAACTCACCTTGCAGATGGAGATCATGTTTTGAGTTTGAGCACACTTCAGGGTGTTGTAATGATCTGGTTAGCTTCACTGAACCTCCAAGAAGCTATTGTAATGCTTACTTTGGGTTGAGAGTGCTTGAATCGTGTTGGAGAAGTCAATGTGCAAAGTGCGGTTTTTGAAAATGGAGGATGGTGATGGAGGTGTTATATTTGTGTAACAAGTGTTTGGTTAAGTTCTTAATCATATATAAATGTTGTGTGATTGATTTTGAGGAAGAACGCACGAGTGAAATGAGAGTTTGAGGTGTGAGGTCAGAAATGGCACAAAAATGAGGTTTTGATGCAATTTTGAGTTTAAGGAAGTTTGAGAGAGT
Source organism: Vicia faba (assembly GCA_948472305.1). Taxonomy (NCBI): domain Eukaryota; kingdom Viridiplantae; phylum Streptophyta; class Magnoliopsida; order Fabales; family Fabaceae; genus Vicia; species Vicia faba. Next base: position 282,500,877 of record OX451739.1, on the reverse strand, counting down.
TTTAAGGCTTGTAATTTTGGGTCCTTGGCTTGTAAATAATGTCTCAATTTATAGGAAAAGGTTTGAGGACTTGAGATGATCAGAATTACAAGATCACATGTTATGGCCATTTGACTTGTTTTTGAAGCAAGCTTGACAAATATGGTTTCAATGCATAGTACAAGGCTTGTATGGTGGTTGGCAGGCTCTAGACAAGTTGCTTCTGACTTTGAGATTGTGTATGTGCATAAGGAATAAGTGCAAAGCTCAAGGAGAGTGGACTTTGTGATTAAAGCCACTTTTCCAAAATGGCAATGTTATCTTTGTGCCAAAAATGGATTAATCACTTGGATAATGACTCGAATGCTTGGATAATGGCTTAATCAGTTATGTAAGCATTTAATTATTGAGTGATTTATAAGTTTGAAGCTTGCAAAGTGGGATTTTTACAGCATGGCTTGAGATTTGGTTATGTGTTCATCCTAAAAATGACTTGTAATTCAAGAATGAATGTCCAACTTCTTGCCTTTGATTCTCTTAGCTCAAGCATGATCTCTTCAAGTTCTTAGACATTTTGGAAATCTTGAAACATTATATATAACCTTCATGTTGACCATTTTGGCTAAATCATCTTGGATCTAGGTGAAAATTGGTCAAGAAGTTAGGTCAAAAATCTGCCTAAACTTGTAAAAAATTTCACCAAGTGTTTTATGAAAAATGTCATGACTTCATGGGCTTATATCTTTAAATCTAAGAATTTTTTGGACATCAACCCTCTAATAAAAATTTGTAGGATTCATCAAGATCTACAACTTTAATTTTGAATGTTTTCTTTGAATCATCTTGCATCTTGGTGAAAAAAGGTCATGAAGAAGTAATGAAATTATCAAGTTCAAAACACTTAGAAAAAATTTCTAAATATTGAAAAGTTTGACTTTTTGATGATTTTTTACTTTCTTGATTCTTGATGATCAAGCTTCATATTTTTTAATGTCTTGATGAATCTTGATCTTTGAAACTTATTGTTGACCATAAAGTCAAAGTTTAACTTTTGATGTATCAGTTGACTTTTTCATCAGTTGACCAAATTTTAAGTATCAACTATTTGATCTTGAGAAATGAATTGAGTCATACAATTAGGTTAAAATGATGTGTTTGAGTCTTTAAGATTATGCTTCAAGTCATTAGATCATGTATTAGGGCAAAAGTTAAAAATCAGTCATTCTCAGTCAAAACCCTAATTTTGACCATTTTGTCCCTTTGATGATTTGAACACTTTTCTTGAGGAATTGTGATCCAAACTTGATAAATTGATGAATATGACTTCAAAATGTTGATATTGGCCAAAAATATTGAAATTTGACTGTGGGTTGACCACAGTTGACTTTTTACACAATACAGCTGATTTTCAGTCATCTGATCAATTGACTGAGCAAAATTGTGATCCAAGACTTGAAACTTGGCATGAGTATTTTTAGAGGTCTATAATGAACCATGAAAGTAATTTGAGGCATTAGAAGTCTAATTGTCCTTGTGAAAATCAAAACCCTAATTTGGGGTCCCAGTGCTTAAGAGGTGATTTGACCTAGTCAGCACTGCTATTGAAGATCTTTGTGAGAAATGCCTTGAGAAAAGAGAGGGCAAATTTTGGGGTACAACACACATCACCTATTTACCAGGGGCTAACCTCCTCGTAAAATATAATCACAATTTTCAAGTCTACAACATACAGACGTTGGTACAGGCTAGTAGTGTAGGTCATTTACTTGGGTTTAATCCTCTGAAAAAATGTATAATTAATATAAAAATAAATAAATATAATTACTAGAATATATAAATAAACTATTTTTAATATATACTAATTTTTTTTTGATAATAAACATAAAAATACTAAATATATATACTAATTTATACTAAATATAAATAAATTATTTTTAATATAAATTGTTTTTAAATATATACTAATTTATACTAAATATAAATAAATTGTTTTTAATATAAATTGTTTTTAAATATATATACTAAATATAAATAAATGGTTTTTAATATATACTAATTTTTTTTAAAAACAAAAATCGAAAATCAGTCAATCTTATATATATATATATATATATATATATATATATATATATATATATATATATATATATATATATATATATATATATATATATATATATATATATATATATATATATATATATATATATATATATATATATATATATATATATATATATATATATATATATATATATATATATATATATATATACAAAATTAGATTATAAGCATAAGATAGAAGATAAAACAACATTATATTAACCACAAACAATATTAATACAGCATCTAACACAACAACCACACAAAACACAACATCAAATAATTTTATAGAACAACAACCATTAAAATAGAAAACGGAAAAGAGTAAAAATAAATAAAAGAAGTTAGAAAACTGAAACAGCTCTGAAACACACTTCTTTTGCGTCGGCGGCCCAACTTTCGCGCATGACCGACAGATCTGGATCACTCTTCCTTCATTTTTCCATGTTGTTCATACTTTTTTTTGTTTTCATATAGTTGAGAAAGAGAAAGTGTGTGAGAGAGAGAGAGAGAAAAAAAAAATAAAAAGTGAGAAAGAGAGACAGAGAGAGAGAGTGAGATACATATTGTGTTTTTCGAAAAATAATTTGTCATAGGTTGTCCCTGGCAAATGGAAAAGCAAAACGACAAAAAATATTTGCCAGGGGTTACCCCTGACAAATAAAAAAGTAATAATGACAAAAATAATTTGCCACGGGCTGTCCTAAGAAATGGAAAAACAATAATGACAAAAAAATATTTGTCAGGGGTTACCCCTGACAAATGAAAAAGCAATAATGACAAAAATAATTTGCCACAGGCTGCCCCTGAAAAATGCTTATCATATATTTGTTTTTGTTTTTTTGCGTTGCGAGGGGATTAACCCCAAGCAACATGTTAATTTAGTGAGGGGCTTTACCCCTGACAAATATCCTATGGCTAAATAAGATTTTTCTTGTAGTGCGCATATGGCTTCTTCCTCGCCCCCAATCCTTGCGTATCATACACGTAGGACCCAACTACCAGGCCTTATACGCGTATCATACTTGTATCACCAGAGGGAGATTTCCCTCAAAACCTCTCCAAAACCTCCCATACGCGTATGGCCTTCCTCTCATACACGTATCATATGTGTTTAGGCAGAAGACCGTGTTGGCTTGGGGATAGGGCATGTACCATATGCGCACAGCCCCTGAGAGTGTCCCTCATACGCGTATGGTCAGTCTATTATTCCAAAAATCTGCTTTCATACCAGTACGATTTCCACTCATTTTGAGCAATTTCAACCTCCTAATTTAGACCCAAAAAAGTATTTTTAAACATGATAACTTATAGACTTAAATCAATTTCACTAATCTATCATTCTATAACAATTCTCTACATCAAAATTCTCACTTTTCATCATCTTCCTAAACTCACGTTTTCTATATTGGGATTTCATAGAATAACACCACAACAGCAACAAGTATCAACAACAATCACATCATTAACATCAATCAATTCACAATTTCACATAAAATCACATAGAGACAACATTAATTAAACAAAAGCAGAACATACAACAATTACATACCAAAATCTAAAGAGAGAAAGAAAACCTCACTACCCTCTCATGTTATAATCACCCTTTTAGATAACCCATTATCCCCCCTTACCTTAGTTTGGAGTTTTGATCCTTCAACAATGGTGGAATTCTCTCTTGCCTTAACTGTTTCTTCTCTTCTCTTCTTTGTTTCTACGTGACAGCAATTTCTTCCAATTACTTCTACCACTCTCTCAATTGTGTTTTATTATTGTCTAATAATAATAATGGAAATAATTATAATTATAATAATAACTATAATAATAATAATAATAATAATAATAATAATAATAATAATAATAATAATAGTGGTAACCATACCATATATCTAACAATAGTATTTTCATTAATAATAATAGTATATTTCATCATTCACCAATATTGTTATTATATCATAGGCTAGGCTTTATTCTAATTATCTAATTAGAATTAAGTTCTCACATACCCTTAGCCATGCCCACATACTTTTAGTTATGCTAAAATAATTTAAAATTAACAAACAATGACTAAATATTCAAATGGGGCATTACACATTTCCCTTCGAACCAAAGCATGATGTGGAAGACTGCAGTGTCTCAACCTAGATGCTCTTTCAGCCATAAGTCATATAGAAGTACGAAACAAAGGTTACCAAAAGACTCATGTTCAAAAAATGAGAAAAATACAGACAGACTAATAACGGAGATGCATTTCTGGTTTTATATGTAAACATTGAAAAAAAAACTGAAATATAACTCTGGTACGTCTTGCAACTTTCTGCTTCGTCGATGGCGAAGCTCAGCTACTAACACCTTAAAAAAAGGTCATTGATCGTAAAAATAACCTTACTAAAACGTTTAATCTCACTTCTAAGTTTGTAAACACTAAAAATACTTCAATTATCTAACCTAAAACTCAATTTCTATTTGCAACTACATTAACTCAAAAAACACTTACAATTTCTGATTTTTGTTGGTTGATGAAGCTTGAACAATGATGTTAGATGATGTTTGATTGTTGTTTGTTAATTTTGGATGAGATTTTCGCACAATGGAGTATTCGCACAATGGATTTTGAGAGGGTTTTGGGTTTGAGTTTCAAAATGTGTTTCTGAAATGAGGAAGGGAATAAGATGAGCGTGCGTACTTGTATCAACATATTCTGGAAATACACCTACGGGTTCCACCCGTAAGTACATGTCTAGAATATTTTTGCGTGATATCTAAGGTTTCTTTGGCTAAACTATGATCTGCATTTATAGTGCTTTCAGAAATACACCTACAGATCCCTCCCGTAAGAATATCTCTGATTAATCCTTCTCTTTAGAGGATCTTGTTCATCAATGGCTTGATTAAGTGTACTTTCATAAATACATTTCCGAAAACTTGAGACATTTACGTATTTTTACAGTGCGCTAGAAAGATATGGGGGTGTGTTAAAAAATTCCCATAATAATAATTGATTGTATGAATCCATTCACACTAAAAATAAGGTATTCACCTCCTATATATGCTCACTCAATCATCAACTCACTTAATCACTATCTACATACACCTCCTCACCTTACTTCAATGCAGACCCGGCCTAAGGCCTCACTTTTTTAAGATGACTTTACTTTCAGTGGTTACGAATGTGCTACAAATCAGACCGACGATCCAACTCTATCACATCTTCTCGTAATAACAATCAATAAACCTGTAAAACCCTCCAAATTTGAAGTGTGTAGAAACATTATCCTTAAGCATTTATCATGAAGTTACATGAAATTTACCAGATAGTGACAATGATCCAAGCAATTATATATATCCAAATGCAGGAAAATGAATTACAATCCTAGACATTCTATTTCCACAGTGATGAAATGAAATATGTGATTGAGATAAGGCTCTGTCTACACTTAGGTGACAGTAAAACTTGTATGCCAAGTAACCTAGATGACATTTATTAATCCTAACTTTGTCTCCCTAATCTATCAATTAATCTGGAACAAACAACTTGTCTTGCCTTGAGATTATCATTAAGATTTCTCCTCATCTGATTGAGAGCATGGAGGATCAGAATTAACGAAGAAGTCATCCACTGAAATTAACAACAAAATAAGCATTGTTAGTGTTTTTTTTTTCCATAAACGCTTAATTAAGTTGTTTATCCAAACATGGCGGGTTTAGAACTACCTATATCCTGTTGATCTGGAGATTCAAGCAACATGTCTGAATCAGATGGCAAAAATGGCGAACCCGGATAGTTTCCCAAAGCTCCTAGATCTGCAAACACAGTTGTAAATATCTTGCGAACTTAACTATATATCTAAAATAAGATCTTCATATGAAATTACCTCCCAAGTTTGGCAAATCTGCGGTTAAATCTGATAGGCTAAAATTCCATTGAATTTGATCCAGTGATCGAGAAATTCCGTTTCCGCCATCTTGTGCCAGCTGTAGTCCTACTGAACTTGCTACGTCGGATGTAAATGCTGAATCAAGAACTGATGTGTCTGTGCCCATTCCTGATATTTCGGATGCGGTGAAGGGGAAATGACCGCTCGATGCTACTGATGTCGGACTCACTGGCATTTCTGAGACGGATGACATAGTGCCATTTTGTTGAATCATGGGAGGCATATCAGGCACACTGTGGTCCATCACCATACTTCAACAATATAGCAGAACAAATTACTTTTATAAGGAAACGTAAAAATAAAAGAAGATCCTCCACATTCAATCTTAACGATAATATTGTCCGATGTATGAATAAAATAAAAGAATCACCAGTAGTTGGAATGAATTATGCTTAAGTACTCACTCATTCCCGGAGTTCATCCGAATAGGGTGAAAATTGCTCGGTGCAGGGACTCCATTAACAACGTGACAACTTGATATACCCATGGAGTCTATATGAGGCTGACCTGCTGCTGGCATAGGATGCTGTTGCAGCACTGGATATCCCATAGGTAGATTGTTGACTGCACTGCAAATAAATGGTGTTAAAGAATACTGAAGGGATATGACCCAATTCGAGTATGGTCACGCTACAAAATTTAGAGAGAAGCTAGAACTAAAGAAAAGAAATCCATTATATTTCTCATTGATTCTAATAATGAGACCATACAATGCTTATATAAGTTGATGCACTATATAAGGTATTCAACAATCCGCAAAAAGAAAAGAAAAAACTAAGCATAAGGCTCAAATAATTCTCAGGCCAAAATAGACGAGGAAAGTTTCCAGTAACATAATCATAAGGACAATCCTGAAATGGTACTAATATTTTACATGTCTCAAGTATCTAATCTTCTTAATTGTCCAATGTATTATATCTTGAGTAAAATCATGCAGAATTACAATTAATGGTCATCTCATGATAGTTTTAAAATTTTAGGTTACTGATTAGTTCACTTAAATATTAACCAAGAAGTTTCCACAACTGCAATATTGTGTATTATTGGATAACACTTTGAATAGGGACATCAATTGTGCATGGTTCATAAACACAAGATCAAACTGAGAAGTGATAACAAATAAATAGTACAAAACGGCACTTAACATTTTTGGAAGGGTTGGTCTAATATGGACACTTAACATTTTTAGTAAAAAGGGAAAATTTTATCATTAAAAAAAGGAAAAGGGATTTAATATTTTATTCAAATTACTAAAAATGGTAAGAGTTCACCTTTGGACCCTTTGAGGTTCGTATTAGTCGAGCTCAACCTAGAAATGCCGAAAAGAGCAAGGGAGAGCTTGTTTGGATGGGAATTATTTAAGTTAATCTACTAGCATAAGCATGTGTGAGTAGTATTACCACACACCCAATGCAACTCTTCATCTCTGTTACACTTACTTTATTCTTGTGTTAATTCTAAATCGCCCAACATTTTGTCTCGTACAACATCGCAAGTCTTATCGCAGTCCGATAAAAAATTTCCGTCAACTTGAGCATAACTTTGTGTCATATAAAACCACTGAAGCCATCCTCCATTTCAGCCACCCAGCTTGAATTCAATGGTTAACATCCCTTACTATTTCTCCAACATTTTATATTCCAGACCCAAGATATTTAAACTATGTGACTTGTGTTATGATATAGTCTCCAACTTTCACCTCTAGGTTAGAAACGCTTCTCTTTTTGCTGAAATTACATTCCATATACTTTGTCTTACTTCTTCTTAGAGGAACGAGTTTCTAAAGCTCATTTCCAAGTTTCCAACCTCTCATTTAAATGCCCTTCAACTCTCGAAGTAGGACTATATCATCTGCAAAAAACATGCATCTTGGTGCTAGCTTTTGGATGTGTTCTGTGAGTACATCCAAAATCAAAGTAAAAAGATAAGGGTTTAGGGTTGAACTTTGATGCAAACCTATTGTAATGGGAAAATCGTTTGTTTCTCCAACATGTGTCCGAACACTAGTCGATACCCTTCATACATATGTTGGATAACTCAAATATATGTAATTCTAATCTCTTTCTTCTCTAGGGAATTCCACAAAATCTCTCTAGGCACACTATCATGCATCTTCTTCAAGTCAATAAAAATTAAGTACAAGTCTTGTTGGTCCATATGATACTGCTCCATCACATGTCGTAGTAGATAGGTCGCTTTCATGGTCAGCCTCTCAAGCATAAAAGCAAATTGATTATTGAGCCACTTTTCTTTGTCTTCGTTCAATCACTCTTTCCCGTAACTTCATTGTATGACTCATAAGTTTTAATCCCTCAATAATTCGCACAACTTTGTATATCCTCCATGTTCTTATAGATTAGAACTAAAGTGTTTGACATTTACTTTGATTTCATAATTTCGTTAAAGAGTTTGGTGAGTCAATCAATGCCTCTATCTCCAAGAATTTTTCACAATTCAATATGTATGTTGACTGGCCCAACTGCCTTATTGTTACTCATCCTTTTCAACACTTCTTTTACCTCTTGTTTCTAAATTAGACGATAATAATTATAGTTTCAATCCTCTTATCTAATGTTGAGTCTGCTAGAGTCTAGTGAGATATCATACCATTCATTAAATAAAATGTAAAAATACGTCTTCCACCTATCCTTTATATCATTTTCCTGAATCGAGATTTTGCCTTCTTCATTTGTAACACATCTTACTTGATGCAAATCTTTTGTCTTTCTTTCTCTTCCCTTAGCAAGTCTATATATAGATTTTTCTCCATTCTCAGTTCCTAAAGATTAGTATAATTCATCAAAGACTTAGGTTCTTGCTTCACTCACCACCTTTTTAGTCTCGTTTTGAACTTTATTATACTCTTCTCATGTTTAAGCATTTTTACACCTAGACTACTCTTTAAGACAATCCTTTTTTACTCTAACTTTACTCTGAACACTTTCATTCCACCACCACGATTCTTTACCCCTAGATCAAAACCTCTTGATTCTCCCAACATTTCTTTAGTTACTTTTCTAATCTCTTGAGTCATCTTATCTCAATCCCACATATCATCAATTTGCACTTCCTTGTGGTTGTCAAAATCCTCCCTCCAAGATTTTGTGTTGGAAACTTCTTTATTTTTCACTCTTCAAATGTCACCACTTATCTGTGACGCTCTCATGTGACTTCTTCTCTTTGCTCTCCTCTTGATTCTTACATCCATAATCAATACTCTATTTTTGATAGTCAAGCTCTCTCACAAAATAACTTCACAGTCCAAGCAAAACTTCCTATATGACTTTCTAATAAGAAAGAAATCTATCTGAAAACATGTCACGCCCCTCTCTTATATGTGATAAGATGTTCATTTCTTTTCCTAAACCAGGTAATATTAACTATAGTAAAATCAAAAGCCGACGAAAATTCCAAGATAGATTTACCCTCCACATTTACCTCCGAGACCGAACCATATCTCTATGCACGCTCTTAAAACCTCTTGCTACACTCCCTACATGTCTATTTAGATCCCCTCCTAGAAAAAAACTTCTCTTCTTGGAATATATCCTGAAGTAAGCCTTCTAAAAGTTTCAAAATTTTATTTTAAGGTGTTATGCTAACCGAACCTGAGGTGCGTAAGCACTAATTACATTAAAAGTATCTTATTCCACTACAAATTTCAAAGCTATGATTTGATTTCCTGCTCTTTTCACATCCATTATATTCTTCTTCCACTCCTTGTTCACGATAATCTCCACTTCATTTTTCGATCTAACTTTTCCGGTGTATCAAAACTTAAATTCTGAGTTGTCTAATTATTTCACATTTTCACATGTCCACTTAGTTTCTTGTAGACACGTGAAATTGATCTTGTCCACTATTTCCATATATTTCCCCGTGCCTATATTCCATGATCCAAAACGAATCCTACTCTCATCAACTAACTTCTTTACCCACACCCGTTCACGAAAACAACATATATGAAAATTAATTTGACTTTTGTTAAAGAAATAGCTTATACATAATAAATTGTTATGCTATCGGAACTTAGTTAAGTTGTATATCTAAACATGGCCTAAAAATCATTGACCTCTTGTTGATAGCAACTCAATATATTTCAATGATATTATATGTTATCAAGCCTTCATGGTTTTAAAGAACTTCAATCTATACATTATACATGAAGAAAGGGGTAAGAATTTACCAGGCATAGGATGGATTCCATTTTGTATTGGAGCCAATGGAACCTTTGGAGGCATGGGACACTTCATTAGATGATATTGATGCTCAAGTAAATGATTGAATAAAACTATCTGCTTTTTCAACTTTAGTCTAACATAATAGGCCCTGAAAAAATCAGCATTCTCTTCTTCCAACTTCTGCCACACTGAATTAATAAAAGCAACAGTTACAAAGCAATGTAACACAAATTTTTATCCCTCTATAGAGAAAATTGTTAAGATGCAAAGCTACATAAATGACATGACAGAGAAACCTAAAGATGCCTACCAAGAGTTGTAAATCCGGGATCTATCTTTGCCCGATTCAGCAGTGTTTTAACCACTTCATCTTTATTCATATATAACTGCAGGCACCGTTCTATTAAATTCTGGACCTACAAAAAATTTTCGAATAAACCAAAGGGGAAACAAACAGATTAAGTTATTCGATCCACAAGACAAAGGAAGTAAACGAAAAGTAGACAAATATAGAAAACTAGTCAAGTGTTTTATTAAATAACTACGATATTCTTACAAGCTCGATATCCTGCCGCGAAACCTTTTTGCTATCATTGCTTGATGCGGATGCTGAGCCTGAATCTGCAACAGGAGCATCAGTTGTGTGATTGTTAGGTGGTTCACTCTTGGGCTCGTGAGAAGCTTGAGCTGATGACTGTAATTCTTCTGTACTCTACAAATCCATAAAAGTTGTATTTAAATTTGTTATAAAATTGTAAGCAGCAAAAAGTGTTAACAAACAGATCTAAATAATCAGAGTTGCATCACCATAAGAATTGAAAGTAAGGAAACATTCTGCAATATCGAAAACACGACAGAATCAAACGAAAAATATAAAAGGCATGTGACGGGAAAACCTGCAACTTCTTCATTTCAGCAGAAAGAAGGTTGACTGCATGTCTTTTGGGAATTTCGAGTAAACACTAACTTCCTCTGAATTCAATATCGGTTGGATATATGTCTAAGACACTGCTGTGTATAAACAAATTAAATCTGTAACAACAAAAACAGCTTGTAAACCGTGCCGCTCAATAACTGTTCCATATCATTAAAAATCACAAAAGTAGTACATTTTTTACATTGCTAAGGTAAATATGAGCGAATCCGCGATGTAAGTTTGAGATGCAATGCAACAAAACACCCCATTCCAACAACTCTCTTTTAAAGATTAAGATGTTTCATTTCACCAGTTTCTAACATGAATTTTGAACTTCTTCAGGAATGGAAACAAATCAAAGTTGCATTTTGTTCTTCATACTACTACTAGGCATTAATTAGTATCTAAATTTTGCAACCACATGAACAAGGGTTCAAAAAATTAAATTAAATCATGAAACACTCAGAAGAACCTTCAAGCAACAAAAGCAAAAATGAAATTCAGTGAAACAGTGTCTTTACCAAATGAATACTAAATACCTCCATTGAAATCAGATAAACAAAAACAACCCTTTTGAATCTCAAGTAAAAAAATAGCAAATTTTAAGCAAGTAGATAAAAACAAAAATTGAAACAAACCAGATCTAAATTGATAATGAAGAGATGAGAACTAAAACTTGATTGACCAATTCAAAATTTCCTTCAAAGGAACAAACTTTCTAAGCTACAAGACAACATAGAACCATCCGAATACATAAACACAAAAAGGGTAATGAAGATCTGAAAGAGGAAAAAAAATTACCTCACACCCACTTCCTGAATCTGCAACCCCAGAATAAAAACAAAATAAAAAAACAGTTTTTATTTCGACAAATTGAGAAAACCGAAAACCCCACCACGAATTTCAAACTAAACTAGCTTGAAAAGTATACATCAGGAGAAAAGATTGAAAATTTGGGAATTTTGAAAAGTGGGGTTTGAAGATTGAAGAGTGGAGGTTGAATAGGAATTGAGAGTGAAGAATGAGAATAAGAGAATTGAGGTTTAAGCAGAGAGAGAGAGAGAGAAAGAGAGATATTTTTGAAAAGGGTGGAAAATGATATTTACAGTAGAGACAGAAAGAACAGAAGTGTGTGAGAGTAATAGTGAAGAGAATTACAGAGGGAGAGGGTGAGAAAGAAAATGGTGGGTGAATAAGAAAACAAAAATTTGAGGTTGATGAATGAAATTGAAATTTATGGAAAGAAAATAAAAATCTATCAAAATGGGATAGTGACTTCTTTTGACTCTTTGTGATTTGTATTTGAATTTTGAAGTTTCTTTTGTTTTCTTTAATAGAAAAATTTGAAAAATACTATATAAATTGAATTTACAAAGAAAAGTGAAAGGTACATTTAATGTGACTTATTAAATAAAATTGATTTTTTTTTATAAAATTTAATTTGAATTTAAAGTTTTAGATTATGAATAGAAAAAAAAATTGTTGGTGAGATGACAATCGATTTGATTAGTCTAAAAATATATTTACAGCTTTAAAACAGAAAAGAATAGAAAAATATTTCAAAAATTTAAGTAAATATATAATATCAGACACATAAATAATAATTAAGACTCTAAAAAATGAAATGTCTTAGTTGTTGAAACCGTTGAATTCTCACTATATTGATAATTGATGCAACGTATAAGATCATCAAATATATATTTTCTCTTTTTGATATTGTTGGTGTTGCTTTTATCGAGATTACTTATTTAATTGACTTTGAATTTTTGAAATGTGAAAAGGAGGGTAATGTTAAAAGTGAAATTAAGGAGTTTTGGCAAACAAACAAATTAAGGGTCAAAATTGGAAAATTCACAAATGTACTCAAATATTGGAATCCATAATAGATGTTTATAATGTTATAATCAATTCTTCTACATAGGATATGTCGATTATGTCATGCAATTTGAAAGTGTGCAAAATATCCAGACTTTTTTAAATATGTTGAAATTACAATATTAGACCATGTGAAGAATAAATTTGTTTGTGCATGAACTAATCAGGTTAGACACTTTAGAAATATTAGAACTAATAGAGTTTAATGTGTTCATGGTAGATTAAAGAACTGGTTGGGAGATTATAAGGATGGTTTTTGCAAGGGTTGGGATCAATTAATCAAATGATTGAAATGCAGCATAAAGAGATGTGTGCATCATTTGGTAAAAGCATTACAATATTAGAACATAAATTCAATGACAAAAATGTGTACTCATAGTTGATTGGTAATATATCTTGTGTGGGATTTAGCTTTATTTATCACGAAGTTATGCAAGTGTAAAAAACAGGTTCAAACATCTCTAATTGCAGTTGTACACTTAGAAGAACATATGGTCTTCCTCAAGCTTGTTTAATAGCTAATAATATGAAAATCGATAGACCTACACATATGGATGAGATAAACATGCACTAGAAAAGGCTTTGGTTTGATGATAATGGTATAATTAAGGATGGTAAATCAAATATCTATATTATGACATGATGAGAGGTGATTCAATAGAGATCTTTGAAAGATGATTATAATATGCAGTTTCACATCAAAGAGCGTGTCAACTCAATGTATTTGAATTCTCCTTGTTCACAATCCAAAAAAAGTTCTATTAAGGATGCTCACATCGAAAAACTATTTTCTTCCCCATCCTTATCTAAAATGAAACACATTAAGGAGATGCATGATTTTCTACACAAAAACATTGACCAGATTGTAGATGTTAGAGGTGGTGGTAACTACAGATTTCGTGTTTGTTTCAGCTTTGTGATAAGCGTAAATTGTAGTTATTTTTGTATATACTTTTTATTGTACTTATTGACTCTTTATGATTAATATCAGTTGAATAAACTCAACTTTTGTGTAAATTCGTTTAGTTTATACATATTTATCTTTTCGTGTACATAGTGTATTGTTTGATAGTTATGTATTTATTTTGTAGGTATTTGAACATTGTTGGAGCAAGAGGAATAAAAGCTCCAAGATGCATTGTTGGATCAATAAAGAAATAAGGCCAAGAAGAGACATCCATTTGAAGTTATACAGAGAAAGCAACAAAAGTTATTGGACTGATGTGCATCGCCAGGCGACGGCCGGGTGAGGGACATCGCGTCTGCATCGCCGGGCGACGGTGGGGCAAGGAATGACCAGTTTTCCAATTGATTCAGCCTTGTTTTGCTGATGTGTCGCTGGGCGAAAAGAAGAAGTGTTGTCTGGCGACGTGTATCTGTCGTCATGCGGGAGAAGATATTCTCCCCAATTGTCTATGTGGCGTAGTCTGGGCCAAGAGTTTAGGTAGCGTCATCGGGTGACGTGTTTGTGTCGTCGGACGATGGTCACGAAACTGATTTGCTTTATATTTCATTTTCATTTTGTTTGGTTATGGTTTTAGGGGTGGTTTTTATTCTCCCAATTCCATCAACCTCATTTTTATAGTGGATTAGTTTAGATAACAACTATGTAGCTTGCTTAGGGATGATCCATGATGGATTGCTCTTTGATCGATGCTGACAAATCAGTAGATTTATGGTTCATTTCTCTTTTTCTTTGTGTATTCTCTTTTGGTTGGTTTTGTTATGTATTTACTTTGAACTCATGTATATTTATCTCCCATGGCATTGCATAAAACTTTCTTTACAAATCTTTATCGATTGTTGTCTTGGATTTTTGCCCTGTGCTTAGGGGTTTGGGTTGCTATATACATATATTGTGTGAATTCTTATCTAGGATGATTATCTAATAGTGTTTGTGTGATCGGTGGATCTGGAACTGACTGTTTAACGCTGGTTCGCGAAATGTCGCGGAAGCAAGAGTCGCCACCGTCTTTTATTTTCTCCAACATGGACAGGACAAAAGCACAGCAAAATTCCTTATGAGATAGTTTCTCGGTTCGGGAGGTAGATTTATAGAAAAGGAAGGTGTTAGCACCCTTTCTATCCATGGTTATCCATGGGCTCTTAGATACTTGCTCATTGTGTTTTCAAATTGTTTTGCGTGCTTTTCAATTGTGAGTGAGTTTGAAAAAGTTTCTTTGAAAGATTTCTGAATAACTCTTGTATCTGTCCTCAAGAGTGTTTGAAAAATTATTTTGAAAGCTTTTTGAAAGTGTCGGTGTGAAAATGTTTTTTGTTTTGTTTTTTAGAAGAGAGCAAGTATCTATGAGTCATCTACATACCCTAAGGAATTAGGCTGTGTATAAGTCCTTAAGGTAGTGCCATCCCACCATTGAGAGGTAGGTAGCACCACCGTTGGAGGTGTTCGGGTCAATTCGATTATTAGGGACAGTGTGGTCACCGAAGCAATAGTAAGACACCTTAGAAGCTACCCTCATGCCAGGTTCCCGGATCATGAGGACTTACTAAGACGTCCTCTACTCGACGACCACCTTTCGAAAGGCAACAGTGAGGCGTACCCTAGGGGTGGTGTGTGCGATTCGTGTGTCATGCTTCATTTATTTGTCTCGTCATGTTTGTCGTGTTCTACGCTTGATTTTAATTTAAGTCCATTCATTCTTGCATGCATATTAAGAGATATAAAATTTGCGAGGAAGTAAATCTAAGACTATTACAAAGGCGCGGGTCCACATCGCCAAAATTAAACCGGACCCGATTTAGCAGAAAAATAAATAATGCGAAGAAAATAAAGTGCGAACAATAAATTACAACGCTTTGGGGCAATTACATGATTATATAAACGATAAAAGATAAATGCGCGAATTAAATGATTAATGACGGGCGTTGGACCCTTTTGCAAATAATTAAAATTAATAAGGATTAAAAAATTAAAATTAAATGAGAATGATATTTTTGTATTTTATAGATTTAATGAAAAAAAAAGAAATTAATTGAAATTAAATTAAAAGGGAAACCCTAATTCTAATATTTTTTTATTTGTATTAAGAAAGAATTAAAATAAGATCTAAATTAACCTAAAATTTATGTACAATTTAATTTATGAAAATAAAATAATAAATAAATAATATTGTTATTCTGAAAAAAAGGAAAAAATATTAAAAGGAATAAAAAAAACTTAATTAACCTAATTTTTATTTTGTTGGATTTTTATTAAAAAAAGGAGATTTAAAACTAAAACCTAATTAACTAAATATTTTACACTCTAATTTATTTATGAAAACAATTATGATAAAATAAATATTATGTTCTTTTTTGTATTTTTGATTTTTATGTTTTTTATATTTTATGGAAAAATAATTAATTAAAACAAATAATTAAAATAAGCAATCAATTAAAATAAATGAAATAACAAAAAGAAATCAAACCAGAGTGGGGGTGCTGTCCCCAATTTAGGAGGTTCAAATTTAATAGGCCTGGCCCAATAAGCTGGAATCCGTTGACTTTGGGAATCATGTATGGTGAATTTGACTAGGTGTACGCTGCACCCTGAAGCTTGATCATTGATCTAACCATGGTGGACGCGTGGCTGATGGATGAGGAGGGCATATGATGGACTTTCACGTTAGGCCTGCATGGGATTTACAATTGAAAAATAATATAGGATTTGGCCAGACCTGGGACTTGAACCCAGGTCTTGAAGGTCACACGCCTTAGTCCCTGCCAGCTGAGCTATTCGCTTTCATTTAACAAATAATAATACATAAACGTAATAAGTAAAACATGGCCTTAGTGGGTCAAAAACGCGCGAGATTTAAATTGGCCAGTCCCCTTGTGACACGACGTCATCTTCTCCACTATCCCTGTAAAACAAAACCTATAGGCAACGGTTTTTGCAACGTGGTTTTAAGGTGGATTCCAGAAAATAGCGAATAGCATTCTAGGCATCATAAATTGTTCGCGAGGGTCCAGGTTGCTTCGTCTCTACGCTCTGAACACATCCATGGGGTTGATAAGGTCCAATTTTGCTATATTTGGAAACCCCTAAATTCAAAGCTGTGAAACCCTAACGCTTGTCAATGGCGAAATCGCGTATGTTGCTCAAAAACGAAATCAAACATATTGGTTAGCACATAAACATCAATATAAACACGAATCCATGAAAAAAAATGCAAAATAACGCTTAGTTCATGCTATGCGAATTCAAAATGTTCTTGATACGGTTGGACTTTGTGATACCGTTTCAGGGTGCTTTTCTTGTTGTTAATGATTGGAAAAGGTTCTGAATGGTCTCAGAATGCTATTGAAACAAAAATCAGAGCTTGAATCGTCCAAGAACCTTGAATTCAGTATTGAGTTTTTTTGAGAAAATTCAAGAATGCTATGCTTGTTTATGCGCAGCTTTTTTTAGTCTTTTTATCATTAGGGTTATGTTCTGATCATATATGGAGCATGTTAGGTCAATAATTTCCACAAAAATCTCTTGCAATTATGAATTGAAGATTTGATTTTCTTCCATTATTTTTTCAATCTTTTTCACATGGTTTTTGTACCAATTTGCATCCAATCACCCCAAATCTTTCCTCATTTGCCTTCACACGAAATATTGAGCCTATAAAGTGTATAAAAAGATTTTTTAGATTAAGGTTTATATTTTTCATGAATTAAAATCATTTAAATGAATATAAATTAATATTAATTCAAATAAATAATTAAAAAATATGAGAATACTTCCCTTTGGGCCTAGTGGTCGTGCATAGGCTTGGCATGAAGAATTTTGGAAGATAATTGAGCCCATTTGCATTTTTAGGCCTTTTGCATCAATGTTGACTTTCAAAAATTTCCAAAAATTTCCCAACTTCCACAAGGCATAACTTGGTCAATTTTTAAGCTTTTCACATGTTCTTGGACATTTTGGAAAGGTCTTTGAGTCCTTTAACCAATGCCTTTGGTCCCATGTCATTTTGATTTACCAATCTCAAGTTATGGCCTTTGACTTAAAGTCACTTTTTGTTGACTTTTGAAAATGACCTATAATGTTGAAATTGATAACTTTTTGTGAGAGCATTTCTTGGACTTGGAACATGAAGATGAATTGTAGGAAATGTCTTTCTCTTCAAAATGAGCTTTGGATGGAATTTTTCTGATAATCCATGTGAAAGTTATGCCCTGGTCAATTTCAGTTGACTTTTCCAGCTGTCCAAATATAGCAACTTTTGCATCTTTGATGATTTCTGAGCCAAATTTTGAGAATCATGATCAAGCATTGATCAAATGATGTTTGTGGCTTTAAAATGATATATTGACCAAAAATTTGAACTTTTGACTGCCAAATGACCATTTTGCCCCTACAGTTGACTGTAGTGCAATCTAGGGTTTTGACTGTGCAATTTTGAGCTGAATGCCTTGAAACTTGACATGAGGATGCTTGACCATCTTTTTAAGCATGTGAGACTTGATTGGGCCTTTGAAAAGTTCCTTTGCTTGACCAGAACTCAAACCCTAGTTTTGACTGTCTAGGAGACAGTTGAGCTGCACAACCCTTGGGGCATTTTGTGACCTTGACTTTTGACAATTCTAGATGAATATGGGAGGGCAAATTTTGGGGTACAACAGTTTGGATTCTAGAGATAGATTTAGCTCTATTATTCACTTGGGTGTCTAATTAATTCCTCTGTGTTGGTTGTGTTTACTAAGAGATCGTTAACGCGAGTAGCACAGTTGACTTCTGTGTTGTTAAGGTTGGTTAAGAGATTGTCGCTGAGATGATATAGTGGGTGTAGTGTTTGATACATTGTGACATTGACGAGTACTGTAGGTTAAGTATAATTGGTCGATAGATTTAAGTCTGTGACGAGTAGTATATATACACTCTTGATAAGTTATTCCTTTTTCTTTTATTTTTGTTTACATTTATTTTTTGTTGATAACTTTTACCCTTCCAATTCAAACCCCCTAACTCATTAACGAATGATTTGTCGAAGAGAGACTCGATAACCAATTTTTGTGGACATGGTATGATATAACCTATATCACCCATTAAAATAATACTTTACCTTTTGCTTGTCGCTTTACTGCTTCATCAAAATGGCATCGTTACCGGTGATTGGTTTATTGTTTCACATCGCGATAGTTCTCTTGTTTTTTAGTTTTGTAATTAATGTATTTGTTGTATAGAAATTATGCATGAACATGTTTATGTTTACTTATGAATTTATTTGTTTATGTTTACTAAACTTGTACATATTTTTGATACTTGTAAATTTAGTGTATATATCTGTTTCTCTTCACGGTTGCCAAAGGTGTGTTTAGATGTGTAGTTCTGGTTAGAGCTCTAAGAGATGAGAGTGAGGGCAGGAGTGAAGCATTTGACTCGCCCGAAGTAACGTGCAGTTTGTAAATATCAGGCGTCGAGCTTACGACGTAAAACAAGCATATTTTGTTGTTTTCCATTTTGTTAGTTTAGGTAGTTGAATGCAATTGTCTAAAAAAATTTAACTCGGACTGCTTCTTAAATTTCATATCTTCACTTTTAAATTTATTTAGACAATTTCATTAGGTCTTTTAGTATGTGTATATTAATTGTGTTCACTTTTGTGTTTGTCTTTGAGCTTGTTATGAATAGCTTAAGGATATTGAGGTGATTTGTCAAGTTTGATCGTTTCGACTTGCAAATGCGTGGTAATGATTTTGTTAAGGTTTTGTACACGTTTGAGGTATGTGTTTATCGCTTTCTATACTTTAGCATATTCATGATACTTAGACTTTTTACAATTTTTATGACATTCATTCTTTTGTATACTTGTTCATTTTTGAATCACTTTAGTTCCTACCCTTTTTGTGAGGTAGCTTTCCATTGTTTACATATGCTGGAGACCACAATTCTTGTTTTAACTGGATTTTATTATTCTTAATCTTTTGTTTTGTGTTGATTGTATGAATGAAATAAAAGGATCAAGGCATTTTGTTTCATTTTTATCACAACTACCTAGCCAAATAGTCAATTCACCTTGTGAGTGTGTGATCATTAGTATCCCCTTTTGAGCCTTTTAGTCAATGTCCATGTTATTTTTGAACTTGATGTTTGTCTATGAGTGTTTGGTTTTCCTTTTTGAATGGACATTGATTCTTTGTTTTCTTGAACCCTTAACTATGATTTATAGTTTGAATTTTTTCCTTGCCTTAGAAAGTATGAAGTATTCACATTATAATGATGGTTGAATTCAAGTTGGGGAGAGCAATGTTTGCTCATGTATATGTTGGTTGCTATGAGGTTGAGAAATAGAAAAAGAAAAAGAAAGAAAAAAAGAAGTGAAAAAGAAAGATTAGAAAAAGAAAAGAAAAATTTGAAAAAGCTTTGAAAAAGAAAAACAAAAAGATTATGGAATAATATTGTGTTAATAAGTAGTGTGATTGGTGTGAAATATTGGGGATGAAATATGAATTTTGATTGAAATTTTGTGTTTCAACTTTTGTGAGTTGATCACTCCCTTAGGTTTAGGAAAGTTTTTTTTTTTCCGATTAGCTTTAGGACTTATCCCTTGTTTGTTAACCAAGCTACATTACAACCTTGAAAAGCTCTTGTGATTCTTGCTTTTATGTCTTCAACGTGATTTTTGGATGAGTGTATAATTTAATCTTTTGTTTGCAAGGTTGTTTGATGAGTGGAAATACCTCATTTTTGTGTGTTTGTCATCTACCGATGATTGATTTTGCTAGGTGAGATTCATTTATGAACTAGTGTTATTTTAGAATGTTTGGTATGTGTAATATGGTGGGAGAACGGACTTGGATGTTTTGCGTTTTATCGCAAATATTGCAGATAACAAGAGTCGCCACCGACTTTTCTTTTATCCAATAAAGGAAAGGGTGAAAAGAATAGGAAAGATCTTTTGAGAATTTTTCTTGAGTTCGGGGGGTAGGTTATGAAAAGAGAAGGTGTTAACACTCTTTTCATTCGTAGTTATCTACGGGCTCTTAGTTGCTAGCTCGCTTTGAAATGCTTTGTAAAATGTGTTTGTGATTTATTTTTGAAAGGCGCCTTTGTTTAGGCGAACTTTATAATGATTCTCGTCTCTATAAGAATGTATACAAAGTGTTGACTTTTTAAAATGTATCATGAAAGTGTTGGTGTATTTCGAAAAATGTTTTAAAATGTTTTGTGAGCAAGCAACTACGAACGTTCTACCTACTCAAAAGAAAATCTTTGTTCTTTTCCTCCTCCTTTAGATAGTGTTATCTTACCATTAGTTGGTAAGAAAACTTATCATTGGATGTGAAGGGACATGCGTGGGTCATCGTACAATCATAGAAGGCAACATTTGTAGGATACCTTAGCAATTTGTTGTAAGGACCTAAGATCGTTTTTACCGAAGGCAACATCGAAGGGTCGTCGAGGGACTACGATCTTGTAATTGAGGGTCTTTGCTAAAGTATCCACGTTCAAGGGACATGATTGTTTTATTCTAAGACAACAAGTGTGGGTTAACCCTAGAGGTGCAAGTGTGTAAAGTGTTTGTTTTAGGATTGTCTATTTGTTGGTTTTATGTCTTGCCAAACAAACACTGGTTACTAGCAATAATATGGAAAGCGATAAATTGCGGAAATTTAAAGGCCTACGCTATTACAATACTTTAAGGGATCGGGTACAAAATACAAATGGGGGATGATAAGAAAAGTAAACCTTAACTATTACAAGGCTTTGACAAATACATTATAATATGAAGTAATAAAATGCAAAGAAATGTAAAATGAAAAGAAATTGAAAAGAGAATTGTTTTTATGATTTTTTGTATGAAAAGGTTTAACCTAGTTAATTAAATAAAAAAAAGAATTTGATTAGCTAAATTCCTAAATTCTAAGTTAATTTAATTAGACAAAGAAAATCAAAATAAAAATAAAGTCTAAATTAATTTAATTAATTTAAGAAAGAAAAATGTTTTTAGGGTTTTTATTATTTATGAAATAAAATAGAGATAAAGTAAAAATAAAGATTTTTGGTCTAATTATTTAATAAAATATTTTTGGTATTTTCGATTAAAAAAAATATAATAAAATAAAATAAAGAAAATAAAATAAAAAAAGAAATGTAAATTAAAGGGGGTCTAAAAATGAATCAGGGGGTTAGAACGTAAAACGGTTTTTACTTTAGGCCCAAACTGTTTTTTTTTGTTTGTATCGGAAAATAAAAACAAAATATAAAAAAAGTGATGATGGGCAGCGTGTTAGGAAAGAGAAAGGGGTGATGATGAAGTAAAATGATCATGGCTCAATGGAGGGAGGCCCAAGCGCTTCCAAACAAACAAAACAGAAACAAGAAAAAATATGAAAAAGGCAAAATGTCTCGTTGGGGCTCGAACTCAGGACCTCCTATAACAATGCCTTACGCGCGCATTTCTTGCCAGTGGGGTGGCTGTTTCATCTGGAATAGAAACAATTTGCAATAAATTTTAAATAAATTAAGTCCTGATTGTACTTCATCTTCTTCCTCACGCCACATTTTTGAATCTATGAACTTACTCATTTCTCAACCATTCTCAAAAGTGTAAATATCAAACTTGTTAGAAATTTCACCACAATTTCAAATATGTAAATAACTTAAGTTATGGATCAAAGATGAACACGAATTTTAACTGGTACCAAATGTGACCTAATTTATTCAGAAAGTTCAGACTTAAAATTCACATCACTCAAGCAATATAAATGAATTCTAAGGGCATGGTTAGTTTCAGAGCTATGATATCTACATTTTATCTTTGAAAATGGAAGCCAAATGATGCTTGTATGAAGAGTTAGAAAATCAGAAAACTCACCTTGCAGGTGGATATCGTGTTTTGAGTTTGAGTTCACTTCAAGGTGTTGTAATGATCTGGTTAGCTTCCTTGAACTGCCAAGAGACTATTGTAATGCTTACTTTGGATTGAGAGTAACTAAAATATTCTAGAGAAGTCAATATGCAGGTTGCTGATTTTGAAAATGGAGGAAGGTGAAAATGGAGTTACAATTGTGTAACTTGTATTGGGATGACTTCTATATGTGTTATAAAAGCTTAGTGAATGATAAAAATGGAAAATGCACAAGTGGTTTAAGAGATGGCTATCAAAAATGGCACAAAAGTGAGGCTTGAGAGCAATTTTGAGTTTGAGGGAGTTTTCAGGCTTGTAAAATCATCCCTTACGCTTGTGAATGAAGTTTCAATTTATAGGCAAAGGTTTGGAAGCTTGGAGGGATCAGAAACACAAGATCACATGTTATGGATCTTTGGCTTATTTTTGAAGTAATCTTCACAAACATGGTTTCAATGCAAGGTACATGGCTTGTAGGGTGGCTAGCAACTTTAAACATGTTTGTTCTGTGTTTGTAGAGGATGCTTGTGCAGAAAGAACAAGTGCAATGCTCAAGACAAGTTGACTTTGTGATTAAAGCAACTTTTCAAGAATGGCAATGGTGCCTTTGTGACATAAATGGAAATGCAACTTGGATAATGGTTCAAATTCTTGGACAATGGTTCTAAAAGTTGTGTAATCAATTAATTATAGAGTGAAACACAAGTTAGAAGCCTGCAAAGTGGAGTTATACAACATAGGTTAGGGTTTTGATCAAGTGTTCATAACAAAAATGACTTGTAATTCAAGAATGGATGCCCAACTTCTTCTCTTAGATTATCTTACCTCAAAAATGATCTCTTCAAGTTCTTTGACACTTTTGAAAGCTTGAAACATCCTATAAAACTTTCATGTTTTCCACTTTTGCTAAATCAAATTGGAGCTATGTGAAAAATGGCTAAGAAGTTGGGACGAAAATCTGTCTAAACTAGGTTAAAATCTCACTAAGTGTTTTAGAAAAAGTGCATGACTTCATGGGCCTATAACTCAAAATCTAAGCATTTTTTGGACATGTGCCCTCAAATACAAAGTTGTAGATTTCATCAAGATCTATAACTTTCATGTTGAAAGTTTTCTTTGAATCATCGTGCATTTTGGTGAAAATTTGGCATGGAGTAGTGAAATTATCATGTACAAAAACACTTGGAAAAATTTCTAAGTCTTGAAAAGTTTGACTTTTTGACTTTTGAATTTCTTGATTTCTTGATGATCAAGCTTCATATTTTTGAATTTATTGATGAATCTTGACTTTTGAAACTCAATTTTGATCAAAAAGTCAAAGTTTGACTTTTGGTGTATCAGTTGACTTTTCATCAGTTGACCAAATTTCATCTATCAATTGTTTGATCTTGAGAGATGAATTGAGTCATGAAATCAGGTCAAAATTATGTACTTGAATCCTTGAGATCATGTTTCAAACCAATAAGTCGTGTATTAGCTCAAAAGTCAAAAATCAGTCATTCTAGTCAAAAACCCTAATTTTGACCATTTTGCCCTTTTGATGATTTGCACACTTTTCTTGAGGAGTTGTGATCCAAACTTGATCAATTGATAAATTTGATTTCAAAATGTTGATATTGGTAAAAAATCTTGAAGTTTGACTATAGGTTGACCACAATTGACTTTTTACCCAATACAGTTGATTTTCAGTCATTTGATCAATTGATTCAGCAAAATTGTGATCTAAGACTTGAAACTTGACATGAGTATTCTTGGAGGTCCATAATGAACCATTAAAATCATTTGGGGCATTAAAAGTTCAATTGTCCTTGTGAAAATCAAAACCCTAATTTGAGGCCTCAGTGTTTAGGAGGTGATTTGACTTCGCCAACTCTTGTGCAAGCTTGAGCTATTGAAGATCTTGTGAGAAACATCTTGAGAAAAGAGATGGAAAATTTTGGGGTACAATAATATGATTTTTTTATTTAGCATTTGTTTCGTGTTTATATTATAGTCGTATCTTAGTGCTTAGTGTTTACTTTATGTGTATTGTTTTTTATTTGAACCATTGCTTTTGTTTTCTGTTTTCAAACCTTGTTAATTCGTGATTCTTTGGTTGATCGTTTTTTTTCTTAGAGTTGTTTGTTTTTTGTTTGAGGACAAACAAGTTCAAGTTGGGGAGAGTTTGATAAGTGCAAATTATAGTTATTTTTTATATACTTTTGGTTGCACTTATCGACTCTTTGTGGTTAATATCGGTTGAATAAACCCAACTTTTGTGTAAATTCATTTAGTTTGTATATATTTGTCGTTTCATGTACATAGTGTATCATTTTATAGTTTTATATTCATTTTATAGGTATTTGAGCATTGTTTGAGCAAGAGGAATAAAAGCTCCAAGACGCATTAATGGATCAATAAAGGAATAAGGCCAAGAAGAGAGAGCCAACTGAAGTTATGCAAAGAAAGAAATAAAAGTTGTTGGACTGATGTGCATTATCGGGCAATATTCGGGTGAGGGGCATCGTGTCTATGTCGTCGGGCGACGGTGGATCAAGGAATGACCAATTTTCCAGTTGATTCTGCCTTGTTTCATTGCTGTATTGTTGGGCAAGGAGAAGAAGTGTCGTCGGGAGATGTGTATCTGTCGCCGGGCGAGAGAAGATATTTTCCCCGATTGTCTACGTGGCATAGTCTAGGCCAAGAGTTTAGGTAGCATCATCGGGCGACGTATTTATGTCGTCGGGCGATAGTCGCGGAACAAATTTGCTTTATATTTCATTTCATTTTGTTTGGTTATGGTTTTGGGGGTGGTTTTTGTTCTCCCAATTACATCAACCTCATTTTTATTGTGGATTAACTTAGACAACAACTATGGAGCTTGCATAGGGATGATCCGGGGTGGATTTCTCTTCGATCGACGCTGACAAATTGGTAGGTTTGTGGTTCATTTATCTTTTTCTTTGTGTATTCTATTTTGGTTGGGTTTGTATATGTATTTACTTTGAACTCATGTATATTTATCTCCCATGGCGTTGTATAAAACTTGCTTTACAAATCTTTGTCGACTATTGTCCTAGATTTTTGCTCTGTGCTTATGGGTTTGGATTGTTATAGACATATACTGCTCGAATTCTTATCTAGGATGATTATCTAATAATGTCTGGATTCTAGAGATAGATTTAACACTATTATTCACTTGGGT
This sequence comes from Vicia faba, assembly GCA_948472305.1. Taxonomy (NCBI): domain Eukaryota; kingdom Viridiplantae; phylum Streptophyta; class Magnoliopsida; order Fabales; family Fabaceae; genus Vicia; species Vicia faba. The sequence goes on along the minus strand of OX451739.1, from coordinate 282,474,856 downwards.
GTCTGTGATTAATGCCTCTGTGTTGGTTGTGTTAACTGAGAGATCATTAACGCGAGTGACACGATTGATTTCTGTGTTGTTAAGGTTGGTTGAGAGATTGTTATTTAGATGATATAATGGGTGTAGTGTTTAATACGTTGTGACATTGACGATTATTGTAGGTTTAGTATAACTGGTCTATAGGTTTAATCCTGTGATAAGTAGTATATATGCACTCTTGATAAGTTGTTCCTTTTTCTTTTATTTTTGTTTACATTTATTTTCTGTTGATAACTTTTACCCTTCCCATTCAAACCCCCTAACTCATTAACGAATGATTTGTCAAATGATAACTCGATAACCAATCTCTGTGGACACGATATGATATAACCTATATCACCCGGTAAAATAATACTTTACTTTTTGCTTGCCACTTTACCATTTCAGCACTTTGGTAGATTTGGGAGAGGAGAAATTTACACTTGTCTATTAACATCTTATCAAAGAGTTAATGGTCCAAATAAAGATTACACAAGGTTATATGGGAAAAAGAATTAAACAATAAAATTCATAATGTTATAATTCCTAGTAGAACTAATTAAGCACGTGTTGAAAAGTGGATGTGTTTCTCTGAAATGGGTCATCTTGTAGCAAGTGCATATGACATAGTATATGTCGATCTTATAAGATATGGTTATCAGAAACTTTGTCCCACTACAAAGTGGCCTACCATATAATCATGTCGTACCTAGTATTTGAATTTGATGGATTTCAAAATCTGCTCATTTTGTACAAGTTTATTTGAAACCATGATGTCTTATATCACGAACATATGTACAACAAAAAACTCATGCAAAAAATAAAATTCATGCAATTATCACACCCTTGTTCCTCATCGGCCTCCTATTATAAAGAGCATATTGTGCCTCTGATAATATCATACGTAAGGTGTCCATTGAGAGGTGCCTTCATGAAACTCTCCTTTTTGATAAAAACATCATCGATAATGACGATGGAATGAAAAATAGGACATCAACGACATGGTCTATCCTAGCTTGTTCCTCTTATAATATCTCCTAGTGTCTCTTTTGGGATCTCCCATTGGCACTATCTTTAGATAATAATGAGAAACCTTGTAAAACCATTGGATGTAACTGTATATCGTACTTCATGGACTAAGAGCTGGCACACTACGTACATCCTTTGTTACTAGAAGCTCATGGTACTCAAAAAATTGATCATTGATATCTCTACAAAGAAATGTGGGAGGCACAACCAATGTGTGGTCCCTAGGTATACCCTACAAAATACGCGAACTTCCTTAGTACTCGCTCAGGTAGTTGCGGGTACTTAAGTCGAGACCCGAAAGCTAGTCATCTAGAGTGCCAACAAATATACTTTAAATGTCATGTGTGGTGGGGCTCATTGTATAGTGTGAAATAAATATTATGTGCCAGAATATGGTCAAGAGCATTTTTGTACAGCTCAAACCCCGAATTCCCTGTGTATGGGTTAATCATGCATGCAACATGCAACTCTTTGCTATACTCGGTAACATATTGTCACTCGATAATACTTGGAAAATGTTGGAGGACCTATGCTTGAAGATGGCTCAGATGAAAATCAATAATATATACATACAAGTATTGTGAAATTAATAATTTCAAGTATTTATATTACCTAAAATAGATTACTATTTCACGTATTTTGTCTCGTCATCCACTGACTAGCTTCATTTAGATTTAAGTACGGGTAAATCAAACAAGATATTTCCCTAGTTATACATGTCAACCATCTTAAAGTCTATTAAGTAACTAATGTAGAAACATCGACAAAGGTAACACTTTCGTCCATAAATATCATTGTATTAACCAAATACAAGAAATGTGTCATCAAAGCACATTATCTATGAAAAGAGACACAAGTGTCATCGCCATTATGATTAACACCAACACCCAAGTGATCATAGTAATTTTTCTTTAGAAATGAAAATCTTGCACATGTTCCTTAAGTATTTACAATCTCTTTGCAAGTTGTAGTCGGGTCAGCTCCAAATTATGTAACCACGAGTTCTAAGGCATCATCCCTTTAAATTGGAGTGTGATCCAACAATATGTTTATGATTGAAAGATGAAGGATACATGATACAACATATAGAGTGATACATCATACAAAGTAATACTCATATCAGGTTTAAGAGGTTTTGATATGTCAATTTTGATCTTAATTTTAATCATAGTTTTTTTTTGGGTATGAGTGTATATTAACTTTCTCAACCACCGCTGAAGCGGTAAAGTGGCAAGCAAAAAGTAAAGCATTATTTTACTGGGTGATATTTAGATTATATTGTATCATATCCACAGAGATTCGTTATCGAGTCTTCATTCGAAAAATCATTCGTTAATGAGTTTGGGGGTTGAATGGAAAGGGTAAAAGTTATCAACATAAATTAAATGTATAAAAAGGAAAAAAGGAATAACTTATCAAGAATGCATATAATCCATTTCTCACATACTTAAATCTAGCGACCTGTTATACTTAACCTACAATACTCGTAAATGTCATCATGTATCACTCACAATCTAAGTCATTTCTAACCCAAATTGAGAGGCCTACTGTATCACCTCGGTAGCAATCTCTCAACCACCTCAACAACACAGAAGTCAACTGTGTTAATCGCATTGACGATATCTCAGAGCGAAACAATCAACACAGAGGCATTAATCACAGACACCCAAGTGAATGTCAGCTCTAAATCTATCTCTAGAATCCAGAAACTAAAAGACTATCATCCTAGATAAGAATTCAAGCAGTATATGTCTATAATAACCCAAATCCCGAGCACAAAGTAAAAATCTAGAACAACAATCGACAAAGATTTGTAAAGAAAGTTTTATATAACGCCAAGGGTGACAAATATACATAAGATCAAATTAAATATATATACAAACCCAAAAAAATAGGGAATACACAAAGAAAAAGAGAAATGAACCACATATTTACCAGTTTGTCAGCGTCGATCGAAGAGCAATCCACCCCAGATCATCTGTATGCAAGCTCCATAGTTGTTATTTAAGCTAATCCTAACAAAATTGGAGGTTGATAGAGTTGGGAGCAAAAAATTCTCCAAAATCATAACCTCAAAATGAACGAAAATGAAGTTTATAAAACAAAATCCCACAGACCACGCTAAACGGGCTTCACTTAAATTCACTAAACTGCCTTAGAGCGTGCTATGCAGGCTCAGACCGTGCTTAGCGTGCTCGCCTCTACCAAATTTTCCTCTTCATCTCCCAGGGTGCGCTAAGCGCCCACAGACCGCGCTTAGCCCCATCTGCAACATTTGTTTTCTTTATTTCTTCCAAAAATGCCTATCCGGAGCCGTGTCTTTGTTATCTTATTCCTTGATGCTCTAAATACGCAAAAATACCTACAGAAATACATTAAAACTATCAAACGATACATAAATGAATCATACATACAATTATACACTAAGTATACATATGTACACAAAAGTCGGGTTTATTCAACCGAAATTAACAACAAAGAGTCGATAAGTGCAACAAAAAGTATATACAAAAATAACTACAATTTACACTTATCAAACTCTCCCCAACTTGAACTTGTTTGTCCCTAAAAAAGAAACAAACAACTCGAAGAAACAAAAACGATCAACCAAAGAATCACAAATTGACAAGTTTTGAAAACGGAAAACAAATGCAATGGTTCAAATGAAAATCAATACACAAAGTAAACACTTACCACTAAACTACGACTATAACATAAACACGAAACAAATACTAAATACAAAAGTCATGCCAAACATTATAAAACAACACTAGTTTGCAAATGAATCACACCTAGCAAAATCAATCATCGGTAGATGACAAACACACAAAAGTGAGGTATTTTCACTCATCCAACAACCTTGCAAACAAAAGATTAAATTATACACTCATCCAAAAATCATGTTGAAGACCTAAAAGCAAGAATCACAAGGGTTTTTCAAGATTGTAATGTGGCTTGGTTAACAAACAAGGGATAAGTCCTAAAGCTAATAGAAACGAAAACTTGCCTTAACATAAGGGAGTGATCAACTCACAAAAGACTCAAGCAACACAATTTCAATCAAAATTCTTCTTCATTCCAAATTTCTCAAACCAATCACAATACTTATTCGCACAATTATATGAACTCTTTTTGTTTTTTCTTGTTCAAAGCTTTTTCATTTTTTTTATTTTTATTTTCTTTTATTTTTCTTTCTCAACCTCATAGAAATCAACCACAAGTGCTCAATCATTTTTCTCCCAAATTTAAATTCAACCGACATTATCATGTGAATACTCCCTACTTTCTAAGGCAAGGTAAAAATTCATACAACAATACAAATTTGAGGGTTCAAGAAAAAATCAACAATCAAAATCCATATAAAAAGTGAAATCAATACTTATAGACAAGCATCAAATTCAAAGAATATGGACAATGACAAAAGGCTCAAAGGGGTTACAAATGATCACACACTCACAAGGATAATTGGATATTTGGTTAGGTAGTTGTGCTCAAAATGAAACAAAAATGCCTTGATCCTTTTCATGCTTTCATATAATCAACACAAACAAAAAATTAAGCATAATAAAATCCAATTAAAACAAGAATTGTAGTCTCCAGCATATGTGAATAATGAAAAGCTACCTCACAAAGAGGGTGTGAACTAAAGTGATTCACAAATGAACAAGTATATAAAAGAATGAATGACATAAAAATTGTAAAAAGTCTAAGTATCATGAATATGCTAAAATATAGAAAGCGATAAACACATACCTCGAACGTGTACAAAACCTTAACAAAATCATTACCACGCATTCACTAGTCGAAAAGATCAAACTTTACAAATCACCTCAATATCCTCAAGCTATTCACAACAAGATCAAAGACAAAAAAAGTGCACAATTAATATAGACATACTAAAAGACCGAATGAAATTGTATAAACAAATTTAAAAATGAAGATATGAAGTTTAAGAACTAGTCCGAGTTAAATTTGTTTAGACAATTGCATTCAACTACCTAAACTACAACTAAACAACACTGGTGTGGTGGGAAAAAGGAAGGAAGCAAAGTGACACAAATAGAAGTCACTGGCTGAAAACAGCAGAGTGCACTAAGCACCCACATAGCGCGATAAGCGCGCTCAGGAAAATACATAAAAACCAGCAAAGCTGCTGCATTTTCACCAAACCCCCACTACACCAACAAACCTACACAATCAAAAACACAATATATACATAATATAAAATCATTGGGGTGCATCCCAACAAGTGCTTGTTTTATGTTGTAAGCTCGACGCATGATATTTACAAACCACACGTTGCTTCGGACGAGTCAAATGCTTCACTCCTGCCTTCACTCAAATATCTTCAAGCTCTAACCGGAACTACACATCTAAACACACCTTTGGCAACCGTGAAGAGAAACAAATATATACACTAAATTTAAAAGTATCGAAAATATGAAAAAGTTTAGTAAACATAAATAAATAAAATCACAAGTAAACATAAACAAGTTCATGTATAATTTCTATACAACATATACATTAATCACAAACATCCAAGTGAATGTCAGATCAAAATTTATCTCTAGAATCCAGAAACTAACAGACTATCATCCTAGATAAGAATTCAAGTAGTATATGTCTATAACAACCCAAATCCCGAGCACAGAGCAAAAATCTAGGACAACAATCGACAAAGATTTGTAAAGCTAGTTTTATATAACCCCAAGGGCGACAAATATACATAAGATCAAAGTAAATACATATACAACCCCAACAAATAGAGAATACACAAAGAAAAAGAGAAATAAACCACATATCTACCGGTTTGTCAGTGTCGATCAAAGAGTAATCCACCCCAGGTCATCCGTATGCAAGCTTCATAGTTGTTATTTAATCTAATCCTAACAAAATTGGAGGTTGATGAAGTTGGGAGCAAAAACTTCCCCAAAACCATAACCTCAAAATGAACTAAAATGAAGTTTATAAAACAATTTTTTGCAGATTGCGCTAAGCGGGCTAGCCGCGCTAAGCGGACTTCACTTAAATTCACTAAACTGCCTTACAGCGCGCTAAGCAGGCTCAGACCGTGCTTAGCGTGCTCGCCTCTGCCAAATTTTCCTCCTTAGCTTCTAGGGCGCGCTAAGTGCCCACAGACCGCGCTTAGCCCCGTCTGCAACACTTATTTTCTTTATTTCTTCCAAAAATGCCTATCTGGAGCCGCCCTTCGACATCTTATTCCTTGATGCTCCAAATACGCAAAATACCTACAAAAGACATTAAAACTATCAAATGATACATAAATAAATCATAAATACAATTATACACTAAGTATACATATGTACACAAAAATCAAGTTTATTCAACCGAAATTAACAGTAAAGAGTCGATAAGTGCAACAAAATATATATACAAAAATAACTACAATTTACACTTATCAACCACCCCAGCCTAGTTCCAATTTTCTATCCCATTTGTTTAGTTCTGAATGTAATCGTTATACCTCAAATTTGGGCCCAAATAGGGATTAAACGAAAATTCAAGTCTTTGGGGTTAGTTTCTCGGAGCCACGAGTGTACCATGAGCCAGAAATTTCAGAATATCCAGGGGCTTCCTTTAAGAATGCGCTTGTAATATTTTTTTTTCATGGAGATTTGCTATAGACCCTCCTCTATTTCTACAATTTTTAGACTCAACATGTTTTTATACCATTTGCCTTTGACACTTTTGATTTTCTAGCATCAAAAGTAGTTGATCTTTTACAGACAATTCAAAGGCTTATGAATAACAATGTTGTATCTCTTAAGTTTATGGATGTAATTTTTAAGAGGATTAGTTTTGCAATCTAAAAAGGAGTAGCGACACAGTTTGTTGCCCATTTGTCTTTTATTTCTATATTGATCTAATTTTCCATGATTATTTATTTATATATATTTGTAGGCCTTTTATTTCTATATTGATCTAATTTTCCATGATTATTTATTTATATATACTTGTAGAGAATTCTTGTGAATAGTTTTTCAGAGAGAACTTTATCTATGAGATTGTTTTGATATAGTTGTTTTGCAGCTTGTTTACCACCTTCATCATAGACAAATGGAGGGATATCTTCTTTACCCGCATACAAGCATAAAGTCAATAAAAAAGAAGTAAAATAGATGCTTGGAAGATATATGAGGTTATTTACACTGAGATCTTGAAAATTCTAAGCTTAAGGGATTAATATGCAGTGTACTGTGTTCTATGTATCATTGTATATATAACTTATACTTTAGATATGACACTTAGACCATCTCCAATGATAATTCTTTGTAAATTTTTCAAAGAATGAATCATAATTTTTCAAAATTTTGTCATTAGAGTCCGCCAAAATGGAAAAACGTTGCATGATAAAGCAATGTTGATGGCCCATTTTTCAATAAAAGTTAATATCTTTTTTATATATCACTTAAAATTAATTAAATATATTAATTTTTTATCACATACGTTTCACTTATAATTTCAATCTACCAGTTTTATAAAAATGTAAAAAGTTTGTTTTTCTAATAAAATTTAATTTTTTATTTTTCATATAATATTTTTATTTTTTAAATTAAAATAAAATTTAATATAAATAAAATATTAATATATAAAATAAAATTGTATGATCTAATATAAAATTTTAAAAAATGCATTATTATAGTGAAAAATTAATTAAATTATTTTAAATTGACTTAATTTAATAGATCCGTAAAAAATCTAAAATTAAATAATATCATTGGAGATGCTCTAATAAACTTGCAAAATCTATTATAAATATCATATTAAAACAAAGCTCTCTCACAACGACACCTGGTCTTTAAGCGTCACATCGTTCAATTTGTGCCATAACATAAATATGTTGAGTTGTCAACAAGCATATCATTTCTTTTGTTTAACATAACTGAAATTTGCATAACTCTGGAGTTGTTAATATTATTAAACATAGTAACGTACCTCAAATACATCGAGATACAATATCGATAATTGTTGCTTCCAAATTAAATATTATGTGATAATATGAAGAAACCTTTTAATTTATAATGATTTTTTTATTGTAGTTGATGATGAAGATGTTTTGTTATGTTAACTATAAATTTTAGAGTTGTCGTAAACTGATCAAAATTTCAATTTTTACAGAAAAAAAAAAAAGGAAGCGGAGAAAGTCTAAGTAGAATTTACTATGGAGTTAAAAGCGGATGTTGGGGTGAGTAGAACAAATTATTTTTATTTGATTTGATGATTTAATTTCTTAAAAATTTTTATGATGCAATGCTATTGAGGCGTAGTTGTCAAGGTTTTAAATAATTTTTGCGATTTCGGTCGGGTGTTGCGACGACTATAGCGGTTTCTGAAAGTTTTTATGATATTTGGTTTCGCAGTGGTAGATATGTGGCGACAGCAAGTATGATGGTGGTCTTATTCGAAATGGTTGTCATGTGAGTTTTTTTGGATTTCACATGTGTTGTGATTTGTTACATTTATCTATTGGAATTGTTTGAAAATAAATGCAATGTTTTTTCCCAGTTCTTGCGGAATATAAGCATAGAAGACAAACCATCTAAATTTGTATTCATCTCTGTTTTAATTTTATGTTTTCTAAAGAAACTCTACAATTGGATGACTCAGTTGTTACTGACTGTGATTTACACAATCACAGTTAATAAAGAGCACATAAGTTGTCTTTTATGCTGATTTATTTGTTTATTTTAGTAGAGTCATGGAACTAATTGTTATGGGTGCAAAAATGAACAATTTTTTATGTTTTTGAAATTTGTCTTTGAATCCTGTGATAAAATCATTATTGTTTTTTCTTATAGTTGTAAGTTATAATAACTTATGTGATAAATTATTTTTGTAGGGATTGCTTCCATTACAATTGTAAAATTACAATTGAGGTTGCGGCATTACATGTATTGTGGTTGTAGAATTATAATTGTAATTATTATCGTTGTGGTTGCGGTGTTACGATTGTAACTGCAGTGGATATATGAGACGATACAATTAGAGAATTAAAAGATGCAACTGTTATGTTTTTAAGAGAGACAATCAGTAAATTAAATGAACAAAAGGACATGCTTGTGAAAAAGGAGATGATCTATTTTAAATTTCATTTGTGTGACATTTAGTTTGAATTGCTATCTCAAGTTATGACTTATATGTGTTCATAACATCCGAACTATACAATATTCTTTGAAAATCCTAAATTAATCAAATACTTTAATGTTACGTATAATATGTTGTATAAGAATATCATTGTATACACTATCTATTATTTCAACAACATTTTTTAATAATATTCTAATATATCAAATCAACATTAACTAAATTTTTTAATATAATTTATGCCACTTGATATCATAACAGTAGAATCAAATCCTCTACTTTATCAATATTGATTAAAAAAATCTGTTTAAATATAATTTATGTTACTTTATGACACAGAAGTGCAGACGAATCCTTAACTTTACATATATATATATATATATATATATATATATATATATATATATATATATATATATATATATATATATTAATGAATTAAATAAATATAATAAATTTATCAAACATACTTTTTTGTTAAATATGTAAAGACAAATTAAGTGATGGATAGAGTATATATTTTAAATAATTTTTATTTTAAAATAACTTTTTATTTTTAATATGCATCACATAGCTCTCATTAAATAAGAATAAAATAAAATGAGTCAATGTTATTATACAGTAAAATCTACGAAACGATAATATTATATATATATATTTAATTTGTTTTTTTTGTTACTCTTTTTACTTTTAAATGATAGTAAATTTATTAGTTTTTAATTTTATAAAATTTCTAATATCTATGATATATTTCATTTTTATATTTTAAAAATATTAAATAGTACATACAATTAAAATAAATTATAAAACAATATATAAAAGTGATTTAGTCTAAAAAATAAAATATAGACAATGTTATATTTATAAACGGAGAACAAATGTTTTTTGAAACATAAATTTTATCTTTCTATTCTATCATATATATATATATATATATATATATATATATATATATATATATATATATATATATATATATATATATATATATATATATATATATATATATATATATATATATATATATATTTTCTTAAATGTTTCATTTTATATTTGATGATTAGGTGAGAGCTGGGATTCCACAAAGTTTTGAGCAAAGAAAAAATCAATTATATTAATTTTATTCAATCATATTATTTTACATAATTAATTTTAATTAATTATATTAAATAATTATTTAAAGAAAAATTTATCATTTAATAACATTAAATTATATATATATATATATATATATATATATATATATATATATATATATATATATATATATATATATATATATATATATATATATATATATATATATATATATATATATATATATATATATATATATATATATATATATATATATATATATATATATATATATATATATATTGAATTAATATTGTCTTCAATTAACAAAAATATTAAATTACTCAATTAATTTTAAATAGTTATAATAAATAATTATTTTTAATAAATAGTTATTTTTCTACAATACTATTCAACTCATACACAATTTAACTTATTATTTTTTAATATCTCTTAAAAAGAAGGTTAAGTTTATTTAAAACTACACATTTATTTTTTAATATCTCTTATTTTACTTTAAAGAGAAATAAAAAATTGTTCTCTAATATCTCTTATTTTTTAATATCTTAGAAATGTGTATCTTTGGTGTAAATAAGGGAAAATATGATCTAATAAACAATATTAAATAATTGTTTTTTATTATGATTTTATAACATTATGTAAATCATAATAAAATATAAAAAATATTTGCCACAAATAATATAAAAAATACATGATACAAATATTTGTCATTAAATATTTAATATCATTACATAAATCACAATAAAATATGAGTCGTTTATAAATACGGACCATTTATTAAAATTAATACAATTAAAATAATAATTGAATAAATGTGTCTAATTGATGTAAATACAGTAAAAAAAACAATTTTGTGATCCACATACGAGAAAATTATGTGTTATTTATCGAAATTTAAACAACTAATATAATAATTGAATAAATATGTCTCATTAGTGTAATTAGAGGAAAAAATAATAGTTAACAATATTGGGATATGTAGAAGACTGGAATTGTGTGTGGGGCATGCGAATGTATTGGTATTGTGATTGAAATTATAGTTGAGTGTGAGACATATGGGGGTATTGGTACTGAGGTGGTGATTGTGGTTGGTTGTGGGGCATGTGGGTGTAATCGTTTTGTGGTGGTGATTGTGGTTGGGTGTTTGTGGTTCTGTTTCGTCGGGGAGGTTGGTGGGAGGTTGATGTGTGTTTGGTTTGTTGTTGGGGAAATGAGGGTTGTGCCCATTGTGTTTGTGGGTCAACCAAATACCTTGGATGAGACACATGTATTTATGGGGTACTAACCGATTTGTACCAAGCTAAATATTGGTCCGTGTGTCGCATATTCCATAGTTGAGGAAAACTGAGAATTGCAAGACATGTCGGTGACGCCTCTGCCACATCTTACACCATTCTAGAGCAAAATCTTTCCAGTTGGTAAGACCCTATTGGACGTCGACCCTTTTGAGATGCCACAGGGACAAACAAGTTGGATCGCATGGTATCTCTTGATGCATTCCAAACTGCATCTTGACACGGTCGTTGTGGTGTGTGATCGGTAGATCTGGAACTGACTGTTTAACGCTGGTTCGCGAAATGTCGCGGAAGCAAGAGTCGCCACCGTCTTTTATTTTCTCCAAATGGAAAGGACAAAAGCACAGAAAAATTCCTTATAGAGATTGCTCTCGGTTCGGGAGGTAGGTTATAGAAAGGGAAGGTGTTAGCACCCTTTCTATCCATGGTTATCCATGGGCTCTTAGATACTTGCTCATTTGTGTTTTCAAAAATGTTTGTTTGCTTTTCAACTGTGGGTTTTAAAAAGTTTCTTTGAAAATTCCAGTTCGACTCTTGTATCGGTCCTCAAGAGTGTTTGAAAAATTGCCTTCGAAAGCTTTTTGAAAAGGTGTCGGTGTGAAAAGTATTTTGAATTTGTTTTGAAATTAGAGCAAGTATCTAGAGTCGTCTACCTACCCTAAGGAATTCGTCTGTGTAAATGTCCTTTAAAGTAGTGCCATCCCACCATTGAGAGGTAGGTAGCACCACCGTTGGAGGTGTTCGGGTCAATTCGAGGTTCGAGACATGGTGATCACCGGAGCAATGGGAAGATACCTTAGAAGCTACCCTCATGCCAGGTTCCCAGATCATGAGGACTTACTAAGACATCCTCTACTCGACGATCACCTTTCGATAGGCAAGGCAACAGTGAGGCGTACCCTAGGGGTGGTGTGTGATTTGTATGTCATGTTCATTTATTTTTGTCTTTTCATGTTATGGTGATCTACGCGTTTGTTTTTATTTAGCCATTCATTCTTGCATGCATTTATTAACAGTTAAAAAGATGCGGAAATTAAAAGTTCTAAACTATTACAAAGGCGCGGGTCCACATCGCCAAATTTAATCCAGGACCCGATTTGACAGAAAATAAAGGAAAGTGCGAGAAATTAAATTTACACGGCTTTGGGAGAATTACATCAATATTATAAGAAATAAAATAAAATGCGCGAATTGGAATTAAAATTGGAAGCGAGGGTGTTGGACCCTTTTTAATGAAATTAAATTAAATTATTAAATTAATGAAATTAAAATGAAAAAAGAAATTATTTTTGGAGGTTTTTTGTATTTATGGTTTTTTTATGAGAAGATTAGATGAAATTAAAATTAAATTAACCCTAATTCTACAATTTTTATTTATTAAGAAAAACATGTTAAAGTTAAACCTAAAATTAATCTAATTATTTACATGGTAATTTATTTACAAAAATAACATTTAATAATTAATTATGGTGAAAAAAGAAAAAAAAGAATAAAAGTTATTAAAACCTAATTCTATAAATTTTAAGTTTATTAGAAAAATATTAAGATTTAAACCTAAATTTAACCTAATTAGTTAGTGAAATTTATTTACAAAAAAAACATTAAAATAAAATATATTAGTTTTTTCATTTCTGATTTTTTGTTATTTTTTATATTTTATGAAAATAATTAATTTAAGGAATAAAAAGAAATAATTGAAATAGATAAAAATAAGAAAGAAAAGAATTGTAAAACCTTGGGGGGTTTCTGTCCCCAACTGGAGGTAAAGCCCTAGCAATTCTGACCCATTAAGCCCTGGCCCTATTGACTTTTTGGCTAGCGTGTAGGTGCGTTGACTGAGACACACCATATGTTCTGAATCCTGGCCTTGGGTTTGACGTAGTGGGACGGGTGGCACGCTTGAGTGATGAGCGTATGGTGGACGCTTTGGACTGAAGCTGCATGAGAATACAATTAGAAGAAAAATATAAGGAAAGGGAGGGGGACCTGGGATCGAACCCAGGTCCTAGAGGTTACCAATGCATATGCCTGTCAACCGCGCTGCTGTGTTACTTTGTATATTATATAATCAATAAACATTATAAGATAAAACAAACGTTAGTGCTTTTTTTTTTTCGCGCGAATTTCAAATGAACCAACCAACGCCTTACACCTCATCTTCTTCTTCCTCGTTTGCTTTTTCCTGAAATATAAAAAGGGTTAGCGGGGGTTTTGAACCCCCCCAAAACATGCACTTTTCAATAATAGCGAACAGGCCATATGGCCCCATAAATTAGGCACGATGGGTGTTTTCAAATCGTCCAGGCTCCCTGATTTCAACCATGGTATTAAGGTGTTCTAATTTTACAGTATTCAGAAACGCCTAATTTAAAACTTGAAGAACCCTAACGTCCTTTAATGGTGGTTCTTCATATAGCGCGTGAAAACTCAATTAAAGCACACAGTTAGCTTCAGAATGATGAGAATAACACAAAGCAAGTATTAGAATTCAAAAACATGACATGAATGATGAAATACGATTTATGCAAAAAAGTGAAAAAGTTTGAGTTCCATTCACCAATTCTGGGCGTTAGGGATATGGAAAACTATTCAGACACGTTTCTTGATGTCTCAGGAAGGTGATGAGATAATTATTTTGGCTTGAATCGCACTGGAAGACAGTTTTCAGTATTTGAGTTTTTCACAAAAAATGCAAAAGTGGTGATGATGTTCTTGCGCAGCTGGGAGCCCCTGATCACTAGGGTTAGCATGTATATATATGTATGAGTGATTAGGGTTGAGAAATTGATCCAAAGAACCTTTGTATTGATGAAGAGATATTTGATTTTTATGGCATATATTTTCCAATCTTTTTCATGCAAACTTGCTTCAAATCATGTCCAATTACCAAGATTCTTTCCAAATCTGATCATGCACGAAATATTGAGTGTATTCCATGCATAAAAAGATTTAAAAACTTAGGTTTAGTATTTTTCATGTATTTTAATTAATTAAATGAATTATTAGTAATTAAAAATCCAAATAAATAAATAAAAATGATGAAAAACTTCCCTTTGGGCCAAATGGTCGTGCACATGCCTTGGATAATGATTCTTGGAAGAAAAAAGAGGTCCATTAGCATTTTTAAGACATTTGAAGCAATGTTGACTTTTCAAAATATCCAAAAATTTCCCAACTTCCACAAGACATAACTTGCTCAATTTTTAAGCTTTGCTCATGTTCTTGGACATTTTGGAAAGGTATTTGAGTCCTCTAACCAATATCTTTGGTCCCATGTCATTTTGATTTACCAATCTAAAGTTATGGCCTTTGACTTAAAGTCCCTTTTTGTTGACTTTTGAAAATGACCTATAATGTTGAAATTGATAACTTTTTGTGAGAGCATTTCTTGGACTTGAAGTGTGAAGAGGAGTTGTAGGAAATGTCTTTCTCTTCAAAATGAGCTTTGGATGGAATTTTTCTGATAATCCATGTGAAAGTTATGCCTTGGTCAAGTTACAGTTGACTTTTTCAACTGTCCAAATATGGAAACTTTTGCATCTTGAGACTTTTTGAACCAAGCTTTGAGAATCATGATCAAGCATTGATCAAATGATGTTTGTGGCTTCAAAATGAGATGTTGACCAAAAATTTGAACTTTTGACTGTCAAATGACCATTTTGCCCCTACAGTTGACTGTAGTGCAATTAGGGTTTTTAACTGTGCAATTTTGTGCTGTAAGTCTTGAAACTTGGTATGAGGATACTTGACCATTTTTATAAGCATGTGGGACTTGATTGGGCCCTTGGAAACTTCAATTACTTTGCCAAAACCAAAACCCTAGTTTTTGACTGTTAGGAGGCCCTTGAACTGTGCAACCCTTGGGGAGATTTTGAAGCTTTGACTTGGCAAATCTTGAAGAATATGGGATGGCAAATTTTGGGGTA
The DNA here is from genome assembly GCA_948472305.1 of Vicia faba. Lineage (NCBI taxonomy): Eukaryota > Viridiplantae > Streptophyta > Magnoliopsida > Fabales > Fabaceae > Vicia > Vicia faba. The sequence continues at coordinate 282,459,384 of OX451739.1, read as the reverse complement.
CAACAGTTGCCCCTGTTCAATCTTCTTAGACCTGAGGATGCATATTGGCTGACGTGCCTTTCGTAATCCGAAGGTGGAAGATGATTGAACACTAGAGTGCCCAAAAATTTGCGCTCACATAGTAGCAGTGATGGGGGGAATGGGCTTATAGATGCCATTTGGAGATTGATGGATAGGATGATGGGCTTACAGATGCCATGCTAAGAAGTGATGGAAGGTGGATGGGCTTATAGATGCCATTTGGATGTTGATCGCGTAAGAGATTCCTTAGCGAGAACTTGCGTACCTGCAAAAGAAAATGATTACCTGACCTGTTACAAGATCTGGTCTTCAAACTCTTTGTATAAATGTGTACCCTGACTGGTTACAGGAGCTGAATCTGGATTTTCAAAAGGTGATGAATGAACCAGGGGTGGTTACTACCTCAACAGGAACAGTGAGAGAACCTTAGGCGACTTCAACCTCAACAGTAATCATTGAGAGAATCTTGGGCGACTTCAACCTCAACAGTAATCATTGAGAGAATCTTGGGCGACTTCAACCTCAACAGTAATCATTGAGAGAATCTTGGGCGACTTCAACCTCAACAGTAATCATTGAGAGAATCTTGGGCGACTTCAACCTCAACAATAATCATTGACAAAATCTTGGGCGACTTCAACCTCAACAGTAATCATTGAGAGAATCTTGGGCGACTTCAACCTCAACAGTAATCATTGAGAATCTTGGGCGACTTCAACCTCAACAGTAATCATTGAGAGAATCTTGGGCGACTTCAATCTCAACAGTAATCATTGAGAGAATCTTGGGCGACTTCAACCTCAATAGTAATCATTGAGAAAATCTTGGGCGACTTCAACCTCAACAGTAATCATTGAGAGAATCTTGGGCGACTTCAACCTCAACAGTAATCATTGAGAGAATCTTGGGCGACTTCAACCTCAACAGTAATCATTGAGAGAATCTTGGGCGACTTCAACCTCAACAGTAATCATTGAGAGAATCTTGGGCGACTTCAACCTCAACAGTAATCATTGAGAAAATCTTGGGCGACTTCAACCTCAACAGTAATCATTGAGAGAATCTTGGGCGACTTCAACCTCAACAGTAATCATTGAGAGAATCTTGGGCGACTTCAACCTCAACAGTAATCATTGAGAGAATCTTGGGCGACTTCAACCTCAACAGTAATCATTGAGAGAATCTTGGGCGACTTCAACCTCAACAGTAATCATTGAGAGAATCTTGGGCGACTTCAACCTCAACAGTAACGCTGAGAGAATCTTGGATATCTTCTACTGAGTCTTTATCAGGAAAATCTGTTAGGGGTCGATTTAGCTGGACTAGAGAAGGCCTTTGACTGGATAAGAAACAGTAAAATCTTAGGGTCGATTTAACTGAACCGGTCTAGGTCTTGAAATGTCTTCAACTGGATAAGAAACAGGGAGATCTTAGGGTCGATCTGACTGAACCAGAGAAGGTCTTTGACTGGATAAGAAACAGAAAAATCTTAGGGTCGATTTAACTGAACCGGTCTAGGTCTTGAAATATAGCTGAGAACTCAACTGGATCTTTCCTGACAGGTAAAGGTCAGTCATATACAATGCATGATATGGATCAAGCAATGATGTTCTCAACATAAATGAGATTTGTAGGATATGATGCGTATATGCATGCTATAATGTATGAAAATATGATGTTTATGAATGTATGTTTGTCGTCTAGGAAAGTAAATCCTTGACGGGTGCCGGGAAGTTGAATCCTGGGCTGATATTGAAGAGTATAATATTTGTCTCCGCTGGGGATGATAGGTGAAAGAGTACCGGTAGGAGAAGATGACTCCGTTGGGGAATAATCTTGGCGAATGGACAATTCTGCGGGGAGAAAAGTACTCTAACGATCTTGCTGGGAAGCAATACTCTGTGGGGAGAGAGATACTTTGTTGAGTTGTTGATAATAACTTGCTGGGGGTACCCTTGTTGTGTTGGAAGTGTTTATAGACTTCGCTGGGAATAAGAAGACTTCGTCGAAGACGCTCTTTCCGTGGCTTTTGGCTGAGGATAACCCAGTTATATCCTGGTAGGGAAATAACTCTTTGAATAAAGTCGGGAGACGCGTTCATGCTCTGCGAGGATAAGCTTCCAGAATCTACTGGGGATAAGCTTACTGCTTGGGGAGATGAATTCCAACTTTTCCTGGGGAAACTGGATTGGACTCTCCTGGGGAAATCTTGAATTGTATTGGTTATGTTCTTCAACGGGACCTATCTTGACACCTTGGAGGACAGAACAATCAGATTGCTTAGACAACTCTTTATTGCCCCTGTTTCTGAGGTGGGAGAGGAAGACCTGTGAGGTGCTTGGTAGTTGTTGATGGACAAACCTTCTTCTGGTAGGCAAGTGACGAGATGACAGGGCGTAGTCATACGCTTTAATCCCTAACTTTTGCCTGGACCGCCCTTTCGGGTTTTCAGTCCACCGGGGTACCCATTTTTGCCCAAGCCGCCTTTTCAGGTTTTCGACTTGCCGGGTGTACAGATTTTTTCATTTCATCCTGTTGTACCCCAAAATTTTCCCTCCCATATTCTTCAAAGATTTGCCAAGTCAAGCTTCAAAGTTCCCCAAGGGTTGCACAGTGCAAGGGTCTCCTAAGCAGTCAAAATTAGGGTTTTGGTTCTGATCAGGAAAATGAATTTTCCAAGGGCCCAATCAAGTCTCACATGCCTACAAATATGGTCAAGCATCCTCATACCAAGTTTCAAGACTTTCAGCACAAAATTGCACAGTCAAAAACCCTAATTGCACTACAGTCAACTGTAGGGGCAAAATGGTCATTTGATAGTCAAAAGTTCAAATTTTTGGTCAACATATCATTTTGAAGCCACAAACATCATTTGATCAATACTTGATCATGATTCTCAAAATTTGGCTCAAAAATCATCAAGATGCAAAAGTTTCTATTTTTGGACAGTTGAAAAAGTCAACTGAAATTGACCAGGGCATAACTTTCACATGGATCATCAGAAAAATTCCATCCAAAGCTCATTTTGAATAGAAAGACATTTCCTAAAACTCATCTTCATACTTCAAGTCCAATAAATTCTCTCACAAAAAGTTATCAATTTCAACATTATAGGTCATTTTCAAAAGTCAACAAAAAGGGACTTTAAGTCAAAGGCCATAACTTGAGATTGGTAAATAAAAATGACATGGGACCAAAGACATTGGTTAAAGGACTTCAAGACCTTTCCAAAATGTCCAAGAACATGATCAAAGCTTAAAAATTGAGCAAGTTATGCATTGGAGAAGTTGGGAAATTTTTGTGAAATGGCCAAAATCATTTATCCTTGAAATCTCATTTTTGACAAAAGGGGCCCACTTTTTCCACTTGAATTAACTTGGCCATGCCTCCCAGGTGTCCCACCTTTTATTTCATATTTTTTAATTAATTTTTTCATTTTTAATTGATTTTATTAGATTTAATTAAGTTTAAATCTTTTAAAATCAAGAAAAAATCAAAAAGTTTGATTAAATGAAATATTTGGCTTTAACTAGCCTTGAAACATCATTAAGCCTATGCCATTTTCGTGCTAAGGCTCAAATAAGGCAAGAATTCAAAATGAGGCAAAAAATGGAAAGTGTGATAATGGTGGTTTATGCCAAAATCCTAAACATCAATGCAAGGCATTATTGGCCATAATTTTCATTCATACACATTGCATAAGAAATATACAAGTGATACACAACAAGGGTGGACAATAAGCTGCGCAGGAACCTTGATAGCAAACTCACATTTTTAACAAAAAAACTCAAAACTGAAAACTCACTTCCAAGGCGATTCAAGTCTCAAAACCTGTTCCATTGGCTTCTTGGAGGATCATAGGACATAACTGAATCATTCCCCAAGCCCCATACTCAAGGAAACGCAAGGTTACCATTGAAATTGGTAAAAGAAATTCCAAAACTGTTTTCCATTATCCATGCATCTTTATCATATTTTGTTGTTATGTTTATGTTTATGATGAAGTTTACAAGCTAATCAGATGATTTAATTGAAGTTTCACGCATTCTATGCCAAGATACCATGTTCGTGTTCTAGGGTTTACAGGATTGAAAATTGGGGGTTTTTGAATGGGGAAAAATTAGCCCTCAAGACCACCACCATTCAACTCAGCGCTTCTGGACGATCTCAAATGTACCCTCGCGCTCAATTTATGAGCGTCTGAGCTCTAATCGCTATTTTTTGTAAGGGCCTCTTCTGAAACGGTGTAAAAACCGTTGCCAATGCTTTGACATTTTCAGGAAAATAAAACATTGGGGAAGACGATTGTTTGTCATGCTGTGATTGGCTGGTTTGAATCCAGCGCGCATTTTTTTATTTTTATAACACTAACGCGTTATTTTGTTTATAAATTTTGTTTGTTATTTAACTTACAAAGAAACAACTTGGCGCAGTTGGTAGGCGTGTAGGTGGATAACCAAGAGGACCTGGGTTCGATCCCAGGTCTTCATTCTCTTCATATTATTTTGTGTTTAGTGATTCCATGCAGGATCAGCATCAAGGCATATCATGCGCTCTCAACATCAAACCATTCACAAAGCCAGGGAGATCAAATCAAAGGCTCAGATCTGAAGACCATGATGGGTCCTAGTCAAAGCTACCACACGTGGCCTGAAAAAGTCAAGCAAGGCTTCAGTAATGGGCCAGAAATTGCTGAGGCCAACCTCCAAATTAGGGGCTTCACCCCCTTAGGTTTTGCAATTTTCTTTCTTTTCTTTATTCTTTTTTATTATTTTTATATTCTTTTAATTGTTGCTTTCTTTTAATTAATTAATATTTTCAAAATATAAAAAAACACAAAAAAATCAGAAAAGATAAAAATAATAAATATTTTATTTTTAGTATTAATTTTGTAAATAAATCCCATAATTAATTTAGATTTAATTTTAGGTTGTAATTTAATTCTTTTTTTTTCACAATAAACCAAAAATAATAAAAATGGATCTTTGACCCTTTTTACTTTTTTAATTAATTAAGTATTTTTATTATAAGTATCATCAACCATTAATTTTGTAAATAAATTTTATAATTAATTTAGTTTTAATTCTAGGTTTCAACTTTAATGCATTTTCTTTAATAAATTAAAAACAATTAGAATTAGAATTAATTATTTGACTTTTAATTAATTTGATTTTCTTTAATGTCATAAATACAAAAACATAAAAAAAAATAAGTTCTTTCTCAATTATTTTAATTTAATTATTTTAATTCCTTCAAAGGGTTCAACGCCCTCGCATTCGATTACGTTTTGTTCGCGCGTTTTATTTATTTCTTTTGTGAATATAATGTATTTGTTCCAAAGCCCTGTAATAGCTATTAGACATTTATTTTCTGCACTCTATTTTAAATCGGGTCTGGATTAATTTGGCGTTGTAGACCCGCGCCTTTGTAATAGCGTAGGACTTTTACCTTTTCCGCACTTTAAAATTCCCGCACTTTTAACTGTTAAACAATAACATGAAAGAATGAATGCCCAAAAATAAAATCAAAGCGTAGATCACCAATGCATGACAAGACAAGCAATAAACTGAAAATGACACACAATTCACACACCACCCCTAGGGTACGCTTCACTGTTGCCTTGCCCCTCGAAAGGTGATCGTCGAGTAGAGGATGTCTTAGTAAGTCCTCATGATCCGGGAACCTGTCATGAGGGTAGCTTCTAAGGTGTCTTCCCATTGCTCCGGTGATCACCATGTCCCGAACCTCGAATTGACCCGAACACCTCCAACGGTGGTGCTACCTACCTCTCAATGGTGGGATGGCACTACCTAAAGGACAATTACACAGCTTTATTCCTTAGGGTAGGTAGATGACTCATGGATACTTGCTCCTTTCAAAAACAAATCAAAATACTTTTCACACCTTACACTTTTCAAAAAGCTTTCAAAACAACTTTTCAAACACTCTTGAGGACTGATACAAGAGTCGATCTGAAACTTTAAACGAAACTTTTTCAAACCCACTCATACTTTGAAAAGCAAACAAACATTTTGAAAACACAATGAGCAAGTATCTAAGAGCCCATGGATAACCATGGATAGAAAGGGTGCTAACACCTTCCCTTTCTATAATCTATCTCCCGAACCGAGAGCAATCTCTTTAAAGGAATTTTTCTGTGCTTTTGTCCTTTCCATTTGGAGAAAATAAAAGACGGTGGCGACTCTTGCTTACCGCGACATTTCGCGAAACCAGCTAAAAACAGTCAGTTCCAGATCCACCGATCACAGAACTGGCGACTCTGCTGGGGACAAACTTTTAAAGTGAGGTGTACCTTAGGACTAAGATCACTGTGTTTTCAATTGCTTTGACTTGTTTGCTTTAAATTGTGGGACTGTCTTGGGAGTTCTATAGATCCTAACCTGGATCTGGGGATACCTTCTTAGAAAGTAGCAACAAGGCTGTGAGGGAACTGTGCGGGGTATACCGACATGGTTGAAGCAGTCTGCTACGTTGATGTGGCACTTTGGTGTGTACCGGTAACCCTTGAGTCAATCAAGGAGAGTATGGGGCCTCCATGTGGTGTCATGAAGCATCAACAGACCTTAGGAACCTTAATTGAACCATTTTGGCCTCTTTAGGGTAGTGAGATGACTACTTTGGTGTACTCCGAAGTCGGTTGATACTCGATACTACACTCAATTGAGGGTTGTTTTCTTGGGATATTTTGATCGCCAGTCAGTGGCTAAATCGAAACGATGAACAATGAAAGCAATCCAATGATATTGAGATCCTTAGAACCCGGTTACTTTGATAGGACAGGTTTGAGCCCACCAACTTCAAGAGGGTAATACCCAGACCCCATGCTGGCCTAAACTCTAAGGGCTTGTCTTGTGTGACTTGTGTGCCTTACATGTTTGCCTTTGTAAATATTTGTGGTGTGTTTAATCATAGCATCATAACATCATACAGCATCATATGCATCCACTAACCATTTCAGGGGTTCAAATCTTCATCTTTGTTCTTGTTTTGTAGGACATGGAAACTATCCGCAGAAAGACAATTCAGATCAACCTTATAAGGGTCCCTCCACAGCTTAAGGAGCTTACATCCAGGATTCCCGAGAACTCGTCATTCAGTTAAAGGCATGGTAGACTCATCAGCCTGGTCAATACCAATATTGAGGAAGAGATGGTAAAGGTCCTTTTCCAATTCTTTGACCCTCTGCATCACTGCTTTACTTTCCCGGATTATCAGCTGGTGCCTACTCTAGAAGAGTTTTCCCAGCTTCTGAAGATTCCCATTCTCAATCAACTACCCTACAACGGTACGGAAAGGGAACCAAAACTTGAAGAAGTAGCTAAAGCATTATGCCTACAACCATCTGACATCAAGGGGCATTGGGAAGCCAGAAATGGTATCAAAGGATTCTTGGCAAAGTTTCTGTTTGAGAAGGCCCAAGAGTGTTGGAATTCCCTTGACCTGCAAGCCTTTGAAGAAGTTGTAGCCCTCCTTGTCTATGGGTTAGTGTTGTTCCCTAAACCAGATCAGCTTATAGATATCAGTGTTGTCAAGGTCTTCATGTCCAAGAATCCTATACCTACGTTGCTGGGGGACATCCTTCACTCATGTTACACTCGAACCATGAGAAAAAGGGGTGTTCTTATGTGTTGCACTCCCCTCCTGAGAAGGTGGTTTATTTCGCACCTTCCACAATCAGTTTTGAAGAACGAGTGAGGTTTGAGGTGGTCACAACGGTTGATGACTCTTACACATGCAGACATACATTGGTGTTCTCGGTCCAGAGAGGATGTCACTATCATTGATCGTTGTGGGGAGTACCCTAATGTTCCTTTACTTGGAATCAGAGGAGGTATTACTTACAAACCGTGCCTGGCTTGGAGACAGTTTGGTTATGCTCGGAAAGATGGCCCTCATGAGATGTTAATTCCTGACATAGTTTTTGACTTCGACAAGGATACGCAAGGACTTCGCCAGAAATTTATCAAAGCTTGGAGGATGCCCAGCAAAATAGACAGCAAGACCCTGGGGCACAGGAACTCCATCCCATTGGAGCCTTATCTCAAATGGGTACGAGCCCGTTCCCAGAAGCTGGTGATGCCATATCCTCATGTTCTCCCCGTGATCAAAGAGCCAGACTTGGAAGGAGAGGTGTCCTACACCATTCAACATCCTGACATGCCCACGTCCTGGGAAGAGATGCAGAAGAGTTGGATCCAGCTTAAGGAAGAACAAAATTCTCTGGAAACCAATCTACATGCCAGTGAGAAAAAGGTCCTGGAGCTCACCCGCCTACTGCACGAGGAAAGGAATCTCAATACCTATATTGCTCCGAAGAGGATGCGTAGTGTCTTTTGGGACTGATCTGCTTTGTAATGTTGGCCTATGAGGCTTTAATGTACTGAACAATTATTTTCTTAATAATAATGTGTGTTCCTTTTTGTCTACGACAAATTTGAATTTTCGAACTCTTGAATGCATTGCATAAACACATATCATTCATCATATGCATCACAGGTACTCTTCTTTTCAGGCTGCTGACTGTTCTTCGCTATTTATTTCAGCATCATGAACCCTGAATCATCAACCGAGGCATCTATCAAGGCTCTTCAGGCGCAGAACGCCCAATTTCAGGAGCTGATCAAGGGTTTGGCTCAGGGTCAATAAGAGTTGAAGACCATGCTTCTGAAGAAGAATAAGAAGAAGAGGAGGACTGTGCTATTTAACACTGGGCGCAGACTCGGGAACACCTTGCGAAATGAGGCTGAGAGGACTACTCCATCTGTGGGGGAAGGTAGTCACCAAGAAGGGGAGGCCCCTACTCCTGTGGGCTCTGATACTGAAACAGACTTCAACGACGAACAGTACCCTCCTGCTGAAGACCGGTACAAGCAGCTGGAGGACAGATTAAAAGCTATGGAAATTCAGCGTGTGCCTGGACTGGATTTCGGAGACTTGGGGTTATCTACTGGGGTGGTGATCCCACACAAGTTCAAGGCGCCTGTCTTTGTAAAGTATGACGGGGCTTCCTGTCCCAAGATGCACCTCCGTTCTTATGTAAGGAAGATCCAGCCTTACACAGCAGACATGAACTTATGGATCCACTTCTTCCAGGAGAGTCTTTCAGGGACTCACCTCGAATGGTTCTATCAGCTGGATGGAATCAACATTCGTAACTGGGAGGATCTGGCCACTGCTTTTTACAAGCAGTATCAATATAATTCCGACCTCGCTCCTACGCGTACCCAACTCCAGGGTATGTCGCTAGGGTCGGGTGAAGGTTTTAAGGAGTACGCCCAAAAATGGAGAGATCTGGCTGGCAGGGTGCAGCCACCATTGACAGACCGGGAGCTGGTGGATATGTTTTTGGGGACCCTATCTGGTCCATTTTTTAATCATCTCATTGGTAATTCCTCTGCTGGGTTTACTGATCTGATCCTGACTGGAGAAAGGATCGAGGCCGGTATAAAATCGGGGAAGATACAGAAGGTTGCCTCCTCCAATGCTGAAAAGAAACCCTTCAAAAAGGAGGCTAGTGCTGTATATAGCTCCCGGAGACCAGAGAGACCTGAGCGCCGCCAATCTGTCAGTGCGGTAATGATCGCCAAGCCTGCTGCCGCTCCTCGGCCGACCAATCCTCAAAGGGCTGAAAGACCCCGGAGAGAGTTCACCCGCTTGAGCATGACCTTATCACAGATCCTGCCACAGTTGCTATCCACCAATTTAGTGACTGTCAGGGAGGCTCCGAAGTTTCCCAATACTACATCTCCTAAGTACAATCTGAATGCTCGTTGTGCTTACCATTCTGATAGCCCGGGGCATGGCACAGATGACTGTTGGGCCCTAAAGAATAAGGTTCAGGACCTTATTGATGCAAAGGAAATATAGTTTGAGGCGCCCGAGAGGCCGAATGTTGTAACCGCTCCCATGCCCCAGCATGGAGTGAATGCTGTTGAGGAGGATTTGTATGTAGCTTCGGTGGATGATGTTGCTACTCCACTGCTGACGGTCAAGAGGAACATGTTGCTTGCCGGTTTATTTCCGGGATGTAGCAAGGGTTGCCCTCTATGTGTTGCTTCCCCTACTGGTTGTGCTTTGCTGAAGTCAGGCGTCCAGAACCTGATGGATAGTAGAGAGATTTTGTTCAGAAAAACTGCTGTTCCTGCTGCCCCTGTTGAAGAAGTGTCAATTGTTACCATCTTCAACAACCCTTCCAAGGCTCCTTCAAAGAAGCCTGTCCAAATTTTGCCGGTTCACAAGATTGCTCCCATCACCATTACTGTTCCGGGGCCCATCCCCTACAAATCTGATAAGGCTGTCCCATGGCACTATGGGGCAGATGTTTACGTTCTGGGTGTGAAACAAGAGTTCAACATTGATGCTGGGATCTCCAACATCACTGGGCCTGCTAAGGTCACTCGTAGTGGAAGACTGTTCTCGCCATACATTGCTCCTCCGGTAATTCATAGGCCTTTGGTCTTCACACCTGCCAGTGTGCCTGTTTCTCCCCCTGACCAAGTGTCCACCCCTGCTGCCGAGTCATCTGATACTCGGGGCAAGGGGATTGCTGCTGATGTGCCTGCCAGGACGGAGGCACCGAAGACCATTGTTGAGGCTTCCAGGCAGGAAATGGAAGAAATCCTCAAGATAATAAAGAAAAGTGATTTCAATGTTGTAGAACAGCTGGGGCACACCCCCTCTAAAATCTCCATGCTATCACTGCTGCTGTGTTCAGAGGCCCATGCCAAGGCCCTGATTGCCTTCTTAAAAACGGCCCACGTACCCCAAGAGACGTCTGCTGATCAGTTCACTGACTGTGTGGCCAACCTAACCGCTGATAATGGCCTGGGTTTCTCTGATGCCGATCTGACAGCAAAAGGGAAGAACCATAATGATGCCCTGCATGTCTCCATTGAATGCAGGGGCACTACTCTTGCTCATGTGCTGGTTGACACTGGTTCTTCATTAAACGTGCTACCCAAGAAGGCTCTGGATAGGCTGGACTGTGAGGGTCTAGAGCTCAAACCAAGTAGCATTGTTGTCCGGGCCTTTGACGGGTCCAAAAGAATGGTACATGGTGAGGTGGACATCCCAATTAGGGTTGGGTCACAGGTCTTCGATTCAAAATTCTATGTGATGGACATCCGTCCATCCTATTCTTGTTTGCTGGGTCGCCCGTGGATCCACAAGGCTGGAGCTGTGACCTCCACATTGCATCAGAAGCTCAAATACCCGGTCAGGGGGAAGATTGTAACAGTGCAAGGGGAAGAGGAATACATGGTCAGCCACCTCAACTCCTTCAGGTACGTGGAAATGGATGGGGAGTTCATTGAGACCCCCTTTCAACATTTTGAGGAGGTGCCACAAACTTTGGCGGCAGCAGAAGCAGTGGTTGAAGAGGTTTCTCCTTTGAAGATGGCCTCCTTAAAGGACGCCCAGGCTGTGATCGAAAGAGGTGAATGCGCAAACTGGGGCAAGCTCCCTGATCTTACTCCTAAGACTAACAAGTTTGGGCTGGGTTTCACCACAGAAGCTCACAAGGCAGTGCGCAAGGCGAGAATTGGAAGACCTCCTGTGCTCATCACCTACTCAGGAGTGAATGCTATTGGAGAGGAAGACGAAGTGGAGGAGTCAGAGTTCGATAGCTGGATCTACCCGATGACTGTTGGTGGATTGACCAATTGGACTGCTAAAGACTTTACACCCATAACTTTTGTTCCCCAGTAATGAACTTCTTTGTTTTGGATTTGTAATAAACAATAACTTGAAACTGTATGGCCCGGTGTCTTACCCGGGGCACCTTGGTCTTATTTATGAGGGCTTTTGTTTGTCACTGTCATATATCATAAATAAAAGCATTGGACGTTTTTCACATTTCAAATTTTGCGCTCCTTTTCTTTCCTTTCTTTACATATTGTAAAAACAGCTGTATTTACACACACTCACTCATACAGGTTTCAATCCACTCTGGATCTTACTGGTAACGACTCTGCTACTGCCAGTTTTGACTTCGAAAATCCGATCAACTTAGCCGAAGACGAAGGTGAAGATGATTGCGAAGTACCTGGCGAGCTCGCAAAACTGTTACTTCAAGAGGAAAGGGCAATTCAACCCCATGAAGAGCCAGTGGAAACAATAAACTTGGGTACTGAGGCAGACAGGAAAGGGGTAAAGATTGGTGCCAACCTGGAGCTCAGCGTGAAGCAACGGTTGACTCAAATGCTGCATGATTATATGGAGATCTTTGCCTGGTCCTACGAAGACATGCCTGGGTTGGACACCGATATTGTGGTCCATCACTTGCCAACTAAGGAAGATTTCCCTCCGGTTAAGCAAAAGGTCCGTCGTATGCGTCCAGAGATGTCTGAGAAGATTAAAGCCGAGGTTATGAAGCAGTTCGATGCCAGGTTTCTTGCAGTGACTTCTTACCCTCAGTGGGTTGCTAATGTGGTGCCGGTACCAAAGAAGGACGGTAAGGTCAGAATGTGTGTCGATTACAGGGATCTGAACAGGGCCAGCCCCAAAGATGACTTCCCTCTACCTCACATTGATGTCCTTGTTGATAATACAACTCAGCATAAGGTGTTCTCTTTCATGGATGGTTTTTCAGGCTACAATCAGATCAAGATGGCTCCTGAAGACATGGAAAAGACTACATTTGTTACTCAGTGGGGCACCTTCTGTTACAAGGTCATGCCTTTTGGACTAAAGAACGCTGGGGCAACCTACCAACGTGCTATGGTTGCTTTATTTCATGACATGATCCATCATGAGATAGAAGTGTATGTTGATGACATGATCGCAAGGTCCCAGACTGAGGAAGAACACCTTGATCATCTGCAGAAACTGTTTGACCGTCTGAAATTGTACAAGCTGAGGTTGAACCCGAACAAATGCACCTTCGGGGTAAGATCTGGGAAGTTGCTAGGCTTTGTTGTGAGCGACAAGGGTATTCAAGTGGACCCTGCCAAGGTTAAAGCTATTCAAGAGATGCCAGTTCCTAGAACAGAGAAGGAAGTCAGAGGCTTTTTAGGACGCCTGAACTACATTGCTCGATTTATCTCACACCTAACTGCTACCTGTGAGCCAATCTTCAAGCTGCTGAAGAAAGACCAGGTAGTACGTTGGAATGATGAATGTCAGGCTGCTTTTGACAGAATCAAAGAGTATCTCCAAGAACCACCCATCCTTATGCCACCGGTTGAAGGGAGACCTCTGATACTATATCTGACAGTGCTTGACAACTCAATGGGGTGTGTGCTGGGGCAGCATGACGAGTCTGGCCGAAAAGAGCATGCCATTTATTACCTTAGCAAAAAGTTTACCGACTGTGAAACCCGATACTCACTGCTTGAGAAAACTTGCTGCGCTTTGGTATGGGCTGCTCGCCGGCTGAGACAGTATATGCTGACTCACACTACCTTGCTGATCTCAAAGATGGACCCTATAAAGTATATATTCGAAAAGCCTGCTCTGTCTGGGAGAATTGCAAGATGGCAAATGATCTTGACGGAGTACGACATTCAGTACACGACCCAAAAAGCCATCAAGGGAAGTGTATTGGCAGACCACCTGGCACATCAAGCTGTAGATGATTATCAGTCAATGAACTTCGAGTTTCCGGATGAAAGCATCATGATAGTAACTGATTGTGAAGTACCTGGACCGGATGAAGGACCTGAACCAGGATCCCGATGGTCTATGCACTTTGACGGAGCCTCCAATGCTTTGGGTAACGGTATCGGCGCCATAATCATATCCCCTCAAGGCACTCATACTCCACTCACTGCCCGGCTATGTTTCAACTGCACCAACAACATGGCGGAGTATGAGGCGTGCATCATGGGACTCAAAGCTGCAATTGACTTAAGGATCAAGTTTCTGAGTGTCTTCAGAGATTCCGCTCTCGTGATCAACCAGATCAAAGGCGAGTGGGATACGAAACATCCGAATCTTATTCCTTACAAAGAATGTGTGTTGACAATGATCCCCCATTTCACAGAGATAACCTTTGAACATTTCCCGAGAGAGGAGAATCAGTTAGCGGACGCGTTAGCTACAATGTCTTCTATGTTCAAAGTCAAGTGGGACAATGAGGCTCCCCGGGTCATCATCTGGAAATTGGACGAACCGGCATACTGTTGTGATCTCGAGACTGAAACGGTGACTGAGAAGCCTTGGTACCATGAGGTGAAGAGATATCTGGAAACTCAGGAATACCCTGAAGGTGCCTCTGTCAATGATAAGAAGTTCCTGAGGAGGTTCGCGGTAAAGTTCTTCCTTAGCAACGGCATCTTGTACAAGCGAAACCATGATTCAACCTTACTGCGTTGTGTGGATAAGACTGAAGCAGAAAGGATCATGGAAGAGCTGCATGAAGGGACCTTTGGTACGCATTCCAGTGGACATACTATGGCTAAGAAGATCCTTCGGGCAGGATATTACTGGTCCACAATGGAAGCTGACTGCTACCAACATTCCAGGACATGCCATAAGTGCCAAATTTATGCAGACAAGGTGCATGTTCCTCCAGTTCCCCTGAATGTTCTGACCGCACCTTGGCCTTTTGCAATGTGGGGCATTGACATGATTGGTGAGATCAGACCTACGGCATCTAACGGGCATCGCTTCATCCTTGTAGCGATTGATTACTTTACAAAGTGGGTTGAAGCAGCTTCCTGCGCTACAGTAACCAAGACTGTTGTGGCACGGTTTATTCGGCATAACCTGATCTGCCGATACGGCGTCCCTGAGAGAATTATTACAGATAACGGTACCAATCTGAATAACAAAATGATCACTGAGCTCTGCGAACAGTTCAAAATACAGCACCACAATTCTTCTCCTTACAGACCGAAGATGAATGGGGCTGTAGAAGCAGCAAATAAGAACATCAAGAAAATCGTGCAGAAGATGACAGTGACCTATAAAGATTGGCACGAGATGTTACTGTTCACTCTACATGGGTACCGTACCTCAGCTAGGACGTCAACCGGGGCAACTCCCTTCTCTTTGGTTTATGGTATGGAGGCAGTCTTACCGATCGAAGTGCAAATACCATCTCTCCGGATAATGAAGGATGCAAATCTGAACGAGGATGATTGGATTCAGACACGACTTGATCAGCTCAACCTTATTGATGAAAAGAGACTTGCTGCTATCTGCCATGGTCAGACGTACCAGAAACGGATGATCAGGGCTTTTAACAAAAAGGTCAGACCACAGGAATATCAAGTTGGGGATCTGGTAATCAAAAGAATCATCCTTCCTCAGAGTGATCCAAGGGGCAAATGGACCCCTACGTACGAAGGGCCATTTGTGGTTAAACATGTGTTCTCAGGAGGAGCCATGATTCTAACCAACATGGATGGTGACGATCTTCCTCACCCCGCCAATGCAGACATAGTAAAAAGATACTACGCATAAAAAGACCCGCTAGGCTGACATGCCTAGGCAAAAATTAGGGCTTCCCGTCGAACCAAAAGGGTTCGGGCAAAATGAAGGGATGAAATGAAAAAAAATCTGTACACCCGGCAAGTCGAAAACCTGAAAAGGCGGCTTGGGCAAAAATGGGTATCCCGGTGGACTGAAAACCCGAAAGGGCGGTCCAGGCAAAAATTAGGGATAAAAGCGTAATACTATGTCTCATTGATTACCTTGCATCCAGAATCCGGTATCTACATCAAGTTCAGACGGCATCGATCAATCAGCTTCATCTTCGTTTAGGTCATCAAGTGATGAGACGCTCGGAGATATAACGGCAATAGCAGAGTTGAAACCCAGTGGGATCATTCATTTCACACAGCTGTTTTATTTTCTTTTGTACAAAATTTGTATAAACTCTTTTGTTCGGCGGCGTTCTCTTACTAGGACGTCAGCCTCTTGTACACAAAACGCCTGTTTTCGGGCCATTCAAAAATCAATACAAATATACTTTTCAGTTAAAAGTGCCAATTGTTTTTCTTTTTCTGTTTTGTTTTGCGAAGAACGTCCAAAGGTTCAATTTGTGATATATGCATTGACAATAATTTGCTGACTCATAAATATTTGCATACGAAACAAAGGATTAATTACAGGTAACATTAGAAACATGGGCAATAAAGAGTTGTCTAAGCAATCTAATTGTTCTATCCTCCAAGGTACCAAGGTAGGTTCAGTTAAAGGGCATGACCAGTATGTCCTAATTCCCCAGAGAGTGAGCCAGCAAGTCAGTGCACTCCTCTCCAAACAAAGTTATCAGACCTTAAGGAAGGTTGAGTATCCCCCAGCAGCATATATTCTTAACAAACATCCCCGGCAGTCTTGGTCTAAAGATTGTTCCCCGGCGGTATATCAAACAGTGGTGTCACTTCCCCCGATACATCTCAAAAATTCCCCAGGAGAATCCAATCTAGTTTCCCCAAGAAGTTGGAATCCATCTCCCCAAGCAGTAAGCTTATCCCCAGTAGATTCTGGAAGCTTATCCCCTCGCAGAGCATGAACGCGTCGTCCGGCTTTATTTAAAGAGTTATTTCCTTAACAGGATATAACTGGGTTATCCTCAGCCAAAAGCCACGGAAAGAGCGTCCTCGACGGAGTCTTCTTATCCCCAGCGAAGTCCATTAACACTTCCAATATAACGATGGTATCCACAGCAGGTTATCAGCAACACTCAACAAGGCATCCCTCTTCCCACAGAGTATTGCTTCCCAGCATGGTCGCTAGAGTATCTTTTCTCCCCGCAGAATCTTCCATTTGCCAAGTTTATTCCGCAACAGAGTCATCTTCTCCTACCGGCATTCTTGCAGTTATTATCCCCAGCGGAAGCAAAATCTATTCTTCAACATCAGCCCAGGATATGACTTCCTGGCACCCGTCAAGGATTTAATTTCCTAGACGAAAACATACATTCATAAAACATCACATACATCATTATAGCACGCATAGACGCATTATATCATACAAATCTCATTTATGTTGAGAACATCATTGCTTGATCCATATCATGCATTGCATATGACTGACCTCTATTCTTTCAGGAAAGTTTCAGCTAAATTCTCAATCATATTTCAAGACCTAGACCGGTTCAGTTAATCGACCCCAAAGATTTCTTATCGAGTCCAAGGCCTTCTCTAGTCCAGCTAAATCGACTCCCAACAAATTTTTCTGATGAAGACTCAGTAGAAGTTATCAGGTTTTTCTCAAACGCCCGCTTTTGAGATTATAATTTCCTTTGGTTCTCTCCCGACGTTGTGGAGGTGATAACTCCATTTTAGGTTTTTCTCAAACGCCCGCTTTTGAGATTATAATTTCCTTTGGTTCTCTCCCGACGTTGTGGAGGTGATAATTCCATTTTAGGTTTTTCTCAAACGCCCGCTTTTGAGATTATAATTTCCTTTGGTTCTCTCCCGACGTTGTGGAGGTGATAATTCCATTTTAGGTTTTTCTCAAACGCCCGCTTTTGAGATTATAATTTCCTTTGGTTCTCTCCCGACGTTGTGGAGGTGATAATTCCATTTTAGGTTTTTCTCAAACGCCCGCTTTTGAGATTATAATTTCCTTTGGTTCTCTCCCGACGTTGTGAGGTGATAATTCCTTTTCAGATGGTTCCCTCTCCGACGGTGAGTGAGGTGATAATTCCTTTTCAGATGGTTCCCTCTCCGACGGTGAGTGAGGTGATAATTCCTTTTCAGATGGTTCCCTCTCCGACGGTGAGTGAGGTGTTAATTCCTTTTCAGATGGTTCCCTCTCCGACGGTGAGTGAGGTGATAATTCCTTTCAGATTATAATTACTGATGGTTCTCTTTCCGATACCGCGAAGATGGTAATTCACACCAAGATTTTCTCAACGAGCGTTGTTGAAGTTAAAGTCACCCAAGGTTCTCTTACCATTCATGCTAAGGTAGTAACCATCCCTGGTTCATTCATCATCTTTTGAAGCTCCAGACTCAGCTCCTGTAACCAGTCAGGACACATCTATACCAAGCATCTGAAGACCAGCTCCTGCAACATGTCAGGTACTCATTTTTTCTTTTGCAGGTACGCAAGTTCTCGCTAAGGAATCTCTTACGCGATCAACATCTAGATGGAATCTATAAGCCCATCATCCTATTCATCAACCTCTAAATGGCATCTATAAGCCCATTCCACCATCACTGCTACTATGTGAGTGCAAATTTCTAGGCACTCTAGTGTTCAATCATCTTCCACCCTCAGATTACGAAAGGCACGTCAGCCAATCTGCATCCTCAGGTCTAAGAAGATTGAACAGGGGCAACTGTTGTACCCCAAAATTTGCCCTCCCATATTCTTCAAAGATTTGCCAAGTCAAGCTTCAAAGTTCCCCAAGGGTTGCACAGTGTAAGGGTCTCCTAAGCAGTCAAAATTAGGGTTTTGGTTCTGATTAGGAAAATGAAGTTTCCAAGGGCCCAATCAAGTCTCACATTCCTACAAATATGGTCAAGCATCCTCATACCAAGTTTCAAGACTTTCAGCATAAAATTGCACAGTCAAAAACCCTAATTGCACTACAGTCAACTGTAGGGGCAAAATGGTCATTTGACAGTCAAAAGTTCAAATTTTTGGTCAACATATCATTTTGAAGCCACAAACATCATTTGATCAATACTTGATCATGATTCTCAAAATTTGGCTCAAAAATCATCAAGATGCAAAAGTTTCTATTTTTGGACAGCTGAAAAAGTCAACTGAAATTGACCAGGGCATAACTTTCACATGGATCATCAGAAAAATTCCATCCAAAGCTAATTTTGAAGAGAAAGACATTTCCTACAACTCATCTTCATACTTCAAGTCCAATAAATGCTCTCACAAAAAGTTATCAATTTCAACATTATAGGTCATTTTCAAATGTCAACAAAAAGGGACTTTAAGTCAAAGGCCATAACTTGAGATTGGTAAATCAAAATGACATGGGACCAAAGAAATTGGTTAAAGGACTTCAAGACCTTTCCAAAATGTCCAAGAACATGATCAAAGCTTAAAAAATGAGCAAGTTATGCATTGGAGAAGTTGGGAAACTTTTGTGAAATGGCCAAAATCATTTATCCTTGAAATCTCATTTTTGACAAAAGGGGCCCACTTTTTCCACTTGAATTAACTTGGCCATGCCTCCCACGTGTCCCACCTTTTATTTCATATTTTTTAATTAATTTTTTCATTTTTAATTGATTTTATTAGATTTAATTAAGTTTAAATCTTTTAAAATCAAGAAAAAATCAAAAAGTTTGATTAAATGAAATATTTGGCCTTAACTAGCCTTGAAACATCATTAAGCCTATGCCATTTTCGTGCTAAGGCTCAAATAAGGCAAGAATTCAAAATGAGGCAAAAAATGGAAAGTGTGATAATGGTGGTTTATGCCAAAATCCTAAACATCAATGCAAGGCATTATTGGCCATAATTTTCATTCATACACATTGCATAAGACATATACAAGTGATACACAACAAGGGTGGACAATAAGCTGCGCAGGAACCTTGATAGCAAACTCACATTTTTAACAAAAAAACTCAAAACTGAAAACTCACTTCCAAGGCGATTCAAGTCTCAAAACCTGTTCCATTGGCTTCTTGGAGGATCATAGGACATAACTGAATCATTCCCCAAGCCCCATACTCAAGGAAACGCAAGGTTACCATTGAAATTGGTAAAAGAAATTCCAAAACTGTTTTCCATTATCCATGCATCTTTATCATATTTTGTTGTTATGTTTATGTTTATGATGAAGTTTACAAGCTAATCAGATGATTTAATTAAAGTTTCACGCATTCTATGCCAAGATACCATGTTCGTGTTCTAGGGTTTACAGGATTGAAAATTGGGGGTTTTTGAATGGGGAAAAATTAGCCCTCAAGACCACCACCATTCAACTCAGCGCTTCTGGACGATCTCAAATGTACCCTCGCGCTCAATTTATGAGCGTCTGAGCTCTAATCGCTATTTTTTGTAAGGGCCTTTTCTGAAACGGTGTAAAAACCGTTGCCAATGCTTTGACATTTTCAGGAAAATAAAACATTGGGGAAGATGATTGTTTATCATGCTGTGATTGGCTGGTTTGAATCCAGCGCGCATTTTTTTATTTTTATAACACTAACGCGTTATTTTGTTTATAAATTTTGTTTGTTATTTAACTTACAAAGAAACAACTTGGCGCAGTTGGTAGGCGTGTAGGTGGATAACCAAGAGGACCTGGGTTCGATCCCAGGTCTTCATTCTCTTCATATTATTTTGTGTTTAGTGATTCCATGCAGGATCAGCATCAAGGCATATCATGCGCTCTCAACATCAAACCATTCACAAAGCCAGGGAGATCAAATCAAAGGCTCAGATCTGAAGACCATGATGGGTCCTAGTCAAAGCTACCACACGTGGCCTGAAAAAGTCAAGCAAGGCTTCAGTAATGGGCCAGAAATTGCTGAGGCCAACCTCCAAATTAGGGGCTTCACCCCCTTAGGTTTTGCAATTTTCTTTCTTTTCTTTATTCTTTTTTATTATTTTTATATTCTTTTAATTGTTGCTTTCTTTTAATTAATTAATATTTTCAAAATATAAAAAAACACAAAAAAATCAGAAAAGATAAAAATAATAAATATTTTATTTTTAGTATTAATTTTGTAAATAAATCCCATAATTAATTTAGATTTAATTTTAGGTTGTAATTTAATTCTTTTTTTTTCCACAATAAACCAAAAATAATAAAAATGGATCTTTGACCCTTTTTACTTTTTTAATTAATTAAGTATTTTTATTATAAGTATCATCAACTATTAATTTTGTAAATAAATTTTATAATTAATTTAGTTTTAATTCTAGGTTTCAACTTTAATGCATTTTCTTTAATAAATTAAAAACAATTAGAATTAGAATTAATTATTTGACTTTTAATTAATTTGATTTTCTTTAATGTCATAAATACAAAAACATAAAAAAAAAATAAGTTCTTTCTCAATTATTTTAATTTAATTATTTTAATTCCTTCAAAGGGTTCAACGCCCTCGCATTCGATTACGTTTTGTTCGCGCGTTTTATTTATTTCTTTTGTGAATATAATGTATTTGTTCCAAAGCCCTGTAATAGCTATTAGACATTTATTTTCTGCACTCTATTTTAAATCGGGTCTGGATTAATTTGGCGTTGTAGACCCGCGCCTTTGTAATAGCGTAGGACTTTTAACTTTTCTGCACTTTAAAATTCCCGCACTTTTAACTGTTAAACAATAACATGAAAGAATGAATGCCCAAAAATAAAATCAAAGCGTAGATCACCAATGCATGACAAGACAAGCAATAAACTGAAAATGACACACAATTCACACACCACCCCTAGGGTACGCTTCACTGTTGCCTTGCCCCTCGAAAGGTGATCGTCGAGTAGAGGATGTCTTAGTAAGTCCTCATGATCCGGGAACCTGGCATGAGGGTAGCTTCTAAGGTGTCTTCCCATTGCTCCGGTGATCACCATGTCCCGAACCTCGAATTGACCCGAACACCTCCAACGGTGGTGCTACCTACCTCTCAATGGTGGGATGGCACTACCTAAAGGACAATTACACAGCTTTATTCCTTAGGGTAGGTAGATGACTCATGGATACTTGCTCCTTTCAAAAACAAATCAAAATACTTTTCACACCTTACACTTTTCAAAAAGCTTTCAAAACAACTTTTCAAACACTCTTGAGGACTGATACAAGAGTCGATCTGAAACTTTAAACGAAACTTTTTCAAACCCACTCATACTTTGAAAAGCAAACAAACATTTTGAAAACACAATGAGCAAGTATCTAAGAGCCCATGGATAACCATGGATAGAAAGGGTGCTAACACCTTCCCTTTCTATAATCTACCTCCCGAACCGAGAGCAATCTCTTTAAAGGAATTTTTCTGTGCTTTTGTCCTTTCCATTTGGAGAAAATAAAAGACGGTGGCGACTCTTGCTTACCGCGACATTTCGCGAAACCAGCTAAAAACAGTCAGTTCCAGATCCACCGATCACACATCCCTTCATTTTGCCCGAACCCTTTTGGTTCGCCGGGAAGCCCTTATTTTTGCCTAGGTGTGTCAACCTAGCGGGTCTTTGATTTTGCGTAGTATCTTTTCGACTATGTCCATGTTCTCAAAATGTAGGGAGTTGCCCCTGTTAGAAGTGTTTTGTCATGCCACCAAAAAGTGTTTGATCAGGCAAGATTCGTTGTTGGAATGCCCCAAGTGATTCAGGCGGAGATTTTCCCCAGGCTATTTGGCCTTTGAGAGATTCCCCGAATCTTAATTGGATTGCCCCAGATGATGGACCATGCTCATGCCATGCCCCTTGATTGGACGTGCTTATGTTCATTAAACTTCGTCGTGCGAATTTCTATGCTGTTCAAACAAAAAGTCATATGCAAACAAAGTTATATTAAAAAATACAAAGCTTATGTTTGTCTTGAAGATTTTGAAAATGCATTCTCTTCATAAAACAAGTGATTATTTGTAAAACGTGATGTCAACTCCGTATTTTACCGTAAGCCTTAAGGAGTCAGGATACCTTTCGTACAGTATGCTTTCGAACTAACCCATGCTTCAGCTAGGACTTTTAGGGGTTATAACGTGGCCTGGTTCACGGTTTAAGAAACAAAGGATAAAGGCTCAAATTATTTGTACCCACCCGCTCTTCGTGATATTCTTCAAACCTAAGCTCAGTTGATCGTGCGTTAGACCTTGTTTGAGTCTTTGTCCTGATGTTCCAATGATGGTTCAGATATTGATGATTTCTTCGGAATAGGCAGTCATTCTTTTGTTTTTGTTGAGGATTTGTATGACCTCTTTCTTTTTGATTTTGTTATCCCTAAATTTTGCCTGAACTGTTTCTTTTTTGGAATTACAGTCAGCGGGATGCCCCAGTTTTGTAAGTCTCCTTCATAGGTTTTGACTTATTGGGCTTTTATTTTGAGAAGTAATGACAGCCTATCTGTATGATTATTCGAAACCATCACTGTCTTTTGTTTTGTAAGGACCTCTTTGGTTCCATTAGTTATGCACTTGGATCAACTGAGAGACTACCCTGCCCCAGGTTATGATTAAGGGTTTTAAATTTCGAAAAGAAAAACTCCTACTTCTTTGGCTCCGAGGGGTTGACGAGGGATTATCTTCCTTATAACTCCAGTGTTTAGGGATTGAAACAATGCCTGTACCTCATCAGCGGGGTCTGTTCAAAAGCATACTATAAAGATCGCGGTATTGTTTTCGTCACCCTCCCTCAAGAGGCTTAGAATTATTAATCGAGCGTTGATCATCAGAAAAAATATGAAAATAATTTGCATATAGTGAATACGAATATATTGCTTCAAAACAGACATATGCGATGCATTAATGAAATAACAATGTTTAACAATGAACAAATGTTTGAACAATCAAAAAGAATTACAACTTGAACATTCGAATGAACAAAAGTCTTTTCATCTCAGGGCTGGTTATTTCAACTGGTGAGCCTTGGAGGGATGGTAGAAAAACTCAGCCTGACCATCTTGTGTGAACTCCAATGCTCCTTCATCAATTAGGTCCTGGATCTTGTTTTTCAGAGCCCAACATTCATTTGTATCATGTCCTGGACAGGCAGAGTGGTAGGCACACCTTTTATTGGGATCATAAGTAGGATGTGCTGTGTTGGGGTTCTGGGGATGAGCCCTTAATGTGATCAAATTCAATCTCAACAGGCGTTGTAAAGCTTGAAACAGCGACATGTTGAGCGGGGTGAATTGCCTCATGGACTTGTCTGGCTGAAGCCGGTGAGGTTGATGCTGAATTTGTGACACTGGAGCCATTTGAGGAGCTCTCCCCTTACCTCCTTGTTTCAAAGGTGGCTGAACGATGACTGGCTCTTTACCCTTAGACGTTTTCCCCAGTTGGTTACCCCGAAGCAGTTGGTTGACGAGAACCCCGAGCTCATCTTGTCTTTGAGCTAAGCCCTGAATGGCAGTCACCTGCCCCAGCATTTGGGCTTTCATTGCATCCACTTCAGCTTGCAGATGTTTCAGCCGTTCGTCCTCAGCGCTGTTCCCGACCAAAGTCTCCATGAGAAGTGTCCTTAGCTCCTCCTGCCCCTTGGATAGATTCAGGAGGATTTCCCCGAACCGAGTCTCTTGAGCAAGAAAGTCCTGGTTATCTTGTTGGGAAGACATTGTTGAAATAAACAGCGAGAAAGGTAAGTGACCTGCAACAAGGGTACCTGTTATGCAATGATGTGTATGACATATATGCAATGTTTTCAAGGATCTCGCGGGGTAAACAAAAATTGTTAGAACTAGGTAGCTTGATTGAGGGAACTTCATATTTGTTGAGAGTCTTTCTTCCAAGGGTCAAAGGCTTACCATATCCAGTGGGTCATAGCCCCTGACAACTTTGGCTCGGGGAACTTTCTTCAGGCGTCAAAGCTCACCATATCAAGTGGGTCATAGCCTCTGACTTTAGTCATCATGTCTGGTTTTGATTTCCAAACAACCTCGATTAGGGGAACCTTCTTCAAGAGTCAAAGCTCACCATATCAAGTGGGTCATAGCCCCTGACAACCTTGGCTAGAGGAAAATAAATCCCCTTTGCCCCTTGCTGGACAGTTGGTTCATCATGACCTGCATCACAAGCCCTTGAGATCCTTGAAATGGGTTAGGATGTATGCAATGGTATGATGACATGATGTTATGCTATGCGTGGGGTAATGTAGGTAACCCTGTTATGAGTCCCAATTAAGGACTGCAAACCCAAAACCTGCAAGAAACTCAAGTAAAACCTGTCATGAGTCCCAATTAAGGACTATCAACAAAACCTGCAAGAGACTTAGCACACCCTGTTATGGGTCCCAATTAAGGACTAAAACAAAACCTGCAAATAGTTCATGTGTCAGATAAAGCATGCAAGTAGTTAGGTACGAAGGCACACAAGTCACACCAGACAAGCCCTTAGAGTTTAGGCCAGCATGGGGTCTGGGTATTACCCTCTTGAAGTTGGTGGACTCAACCTGTCCTATTAGAAGTAACCGGGTTCTTAGAGGATCCCAATATCATTGACTACCCTCAACCGGTCATAACTCCAGCATCGCAATCTTTTCTTGTGGCCAGAACCATCACGAGAGTTTAGCCTCAATGGGCGTAGCATACTGCTACTGTTCTAATGGCCAAGTTGTGTCTTTTAAGGTTCTAAGGTTGTTGGTGCTTAATGACTCCTCAGAAGACCCATATTCTCCTCGTTGCAACACAAGGGATATCGGTACAGACCAAGGTGCCACACCAATGTAGCCACTGTTTCACCCGTGTCGGTCTACGCCGGACAGGTCCCTCACAGCTTATGCGACCTAAACAGGGTATCCCCAGATCCGGGTTAGGATCTATGTAACTCCCATGCAACCCACAAATTTAAAGCAGACAAGTCAATACAATTGAAAACACAGTTATGAACTAACCCTAAGGTACACCTCACTTTAAGTTTAAGTCCCCAACAGAGTCGCCAGTTCTGTGATCGGTGGATCTGGAACTGACTGTTTAACACTGGTTCGCGAAATGTCGCGGAAGCAAGAGTCGCCACCGTCTTTTATTTTCTCCAAATGGAAAGGACAAAAGCACAGAAAAATTCCTTATAGAGATTGCTCTCGGTTCGGGAGGTAGGTTATAGAAAGGGAAGGTGTTAGCACCCTTTATATCCATGGTTATCCATGGGCTCTTAGATACTTGCTCATTTGTGTTTTCAAAAATGTTTGTTTGCTTTTCAACTGTGGGTTTTAAAAAGTTTCTTTGAAAATTCCAGTTCGACTCTTGTATCGGTCCTCAAGAGTGTTTGAAAAATTGCTTTCGAAAGCTTTTTGAAAAGGTGTCGGTGTGAAAAGTATTTTGAATTTGTTTTGAAATTAGAGCAAGTATCTAGAGTCGTCTACCTACCATAAGGAATTCGTCTGTGTAAATGTCCTTTAAAGTAGTGTCATCCCACCATTGAGAGGTAGGTAGCACCACCGTTGGAGGTGTTCGGGTTAATTCGAGGTTCGGGACATGGTGATCACCGGAGCAATGGGAAGATACCTTAGAAGCTACCCTCATGCCAGGTTCCCGGATCATGAGGACTTACTAAGACATCCTCTACTCGACGATCACCTTTCGATAGGCAAGGCAACAGTGAGGCGTACCCTAGGGGTGGTGTGTGATTTGTGTGTCATGTTCATTTATTTTTGTCTTTTCATGTTATGGTGATCTACGCGTTTGTTTTTATTTATCCATTCATTCTTGCATGCATTTATTAACAGTTAAAAAGATGCGGAAATTAAAAGTTCTAAACTATTACAAAGGCGCGGGTCCACATCGCCAAATTTAATCCAGGACCCGATTTGACAGAAAATAAAGGAAAGTGCGAGAAATTAAATTTACACGGCTTTGGGAGAATTACATCAATATTATAAGAAATAAAATAAAATGCGCGAATTGGAATTAAAATTGGAAGCGAGGGCGTTGGACCCTTTTTAATGAAATTAAATTAAGTTATTAAATTAATGAAATTAAAATGAAAAAAGAAATTATTTTTGGAGGTTTTTTGTATTTATGGTTTTTTTATGAGAAGATTAGATGAAATTAAAATTAAATTAACCCTAATTCTACAATTTTTATTTATTAAGAAAAACATGTTAAAGTTAAACCTAAAATTAATCTAATTATTTACATGGTAATTTATTTACAAAAATAACATTTAATAATTAATTATGGTGAAAAAAGAAAAAAAAAAGAATAAAAGTAATTAAAACCTAATTCTATAAATTTTAATTTTATTAGAAAAATATTAAGATTTAAACCTAAATTTAACCTAATTAGTTAGTGAAATTTATTTACAAAAAAAACATTAAAATAAAATATATTAGTTTTTTCATTTCTGATTTTTTGTTATTTTTTATATTTTATGAAAATAATTAATTTAAGGAATAAAAAGAAATAATTGAAATAGATAAAAATAAGAAAGAAAAGAATTGTAAAACCTTGGGGGGTTTCTGTCCCCAACTGGAGGTAAAGCCCTAGCAATTCTGGCCCATTAAGCCCTGGCCCTATTGACTTTTTGGCTAGCGTGTAGGTGCGTTGACTGAGGCACACCATATGTTCTGAATCCCGGCCTTTGGTTTGACGTAGTGGGACGGGTGGCACGCTTGAGTGATGAGCGTATGGTGGACGCTTTGGACTGAAGCTGCATGAGAATACAATTAGAAGAAAAATATAAGGAAAGGGAGGGGGACCTGGGATCGAACCCAGGTCCTAGAGGTTACCAATGCATATGCCTGCCAACCGCGCTGCTGTGTTACTTTGTATATTATATAATCAATAAACATTATAAGATAAAACAAACGTTAGTGCTTTTTTTTTCGCGCGAATTTCAAATGAACCAACCAACGCCTTACACCTCATCTTCTTCTTCCTCGTTTGCTTTTTCCTGAAATATAAAAAGGGTTAGCGGGGGTTTTGAACCCCCCCAAAACATGCACTTTTCAATAATAGCGAACAGGCCATATGGCCCCATAAATTAGGCACGATGGGTGTTTTCAAATCGTCCAGGCTCCCTGATTTCAACCATGGTATTAAGGTGTTCTAATTTTACAGTATTCAGAAACGCCTAATTTAAAACTTGAAGAACCCTAACGTCCTTTAATGGTGGTTCTTCATATAGCGCGTGAAAACTCAATTAAAGCACACAGTTAGCTTCAGAATGATGAGAATAACACAAAGCAAGTATTAGAATTCAAAAACATAACATGAATGATGAAATACGATTTATGCAAAAAAGTGAAAAAGTTTGAGTTCCATTCACCAATTCTGGGCGTTAGGGATATGGAAAACTATTCAGACACGTTTCTTGATGTCTCAGGAAGGTGATGAGATAATTATTTTGGCTTGAATCGCACTGGAAGACAGTTTTCAGTATTTGAGTTTTTCACAAAAAATGCAAAAGTGGTGATGATGTTCTTGCGCAGCTGGGAGCCCCTGATCACTAGGGTTAGCATGTATATATATGTATGAGTGATTAGGGTTGAGAAATTGATCCAAAGAACCTTTGTATTGATGAAGAGATATTTGATTTTTATGGCATATATTTTCCAATCTTTTTCATGCAAACTTGCTTCAAATCATGTCCAATTACCAAGATTCTTTCCAAATCTGATCATGCACGAAATATTGAGTGTATTCCATGCATAAAAAGATTTAAAAACCTAGGTTTAGTATTTTTCATGTATTTTAATTAATTAAATGAATTATTAGTAATTAAAAATCCAAATAAATAAATAAAAATGATGAAAAACTTCCCTTTGGGCCAAATGGTCGTGAACATGCCTTGGATAATGATTCTTGGAAGAAAAAAGAGGCCCATTAGCATTTTAAAGACATTTGAAGCAATGTTGACTTTTCAAAATATCCAAAAATTTCCCAACTTCCACAAGGCATAACGTGCTCAATTTTTAAGCTTTGCTCATGTTCTTTGACATTTTGGAAATGTCTTTGAGTCCTCTAACCAATGTCTTTGGTCCCATGTCATTTTGATTTACCAATCTCAATTTATGGCCTTTTACTTAAAGTCCCTTTTTGTTGACTTTTGAAAATGACCTATAATGTTGAAATTGATAACTTTTTGTGAGAGCATTTCTTGGACTTGAAGTGTGAAGAGGAGTTGTAGGAAATGTCTTTCTCTTAAAAATGAGCTTTGGATGGAATTTTTATGATAATCCATGTGAAAGTTATGCCTTGGTCAAGTTACAGTTGACTTTTTCAACTGTCCAAATATGGAAACTTTTGCATCTTGAGACTTTTTGAACCAAGCTTTGAGAATCATGATCAAGCATTGATCAAATGATGTTTGTGGCTTCAAAATGAGATGTTGACCAAAAATTTGAACTTTTGACTGTCAAATGACCATTTTGCCCCTACAGTTGACTGTAGTGCAATTAGGGTTTTTGACTGTGCAATTTTGTGCTGTAAGTCTTGAAACTTGGTATGAGGATACTTGAACATGTTTATAAGCATGTGGGACTTGATTGGGACCTTGGAAACTTCAATTACTTTGCCAAAACCAAAACCCTAGTTTTTGACTGTTAGGAGGCCCTTGAACTGTGTAACCCTTGGGGAGATTTTGAAGCTTTGACTTGGCAAATCTTGAAGAATATGGGAGGGCAAATTTTAGGGTACAACATGGTGCATCTCCACAATATTGAACCGTATGATTGCAGTCTTTGCGCTCCAAATTACTGTTTGATTCATGGTCCAAACCCAAATATGGTCTCTAGACAAACTGCGGATAAAATTAAATCAGCTTAATGAAAACGTAATAAATAAATAATTTAAAAGTAGAAAAGTTGAAAGGTATGACGTACATCATTCGGGCCAAGGTGATCCAATAAATTGCGATATAGAGCGACATTGAATCTTGGATTCATACCCCTCACGCAGTACCTAAAGGAATTGAAAAATATTTTATTTTTATCATATATTTGGTGAAGAGATGAATAATAATAAATGATATAAGTTAATGACTTACTTTACTGCGTATGAGAAAACGAATGCGTTGTTGTTGACGGGATTTAGGGACTCCATTTTCCACCAACCCCAGGCTTGAAGTAAAAAAGCGCAGCCATAAAATGTACATTTTTCCTTGATTGCATTTTTACACAAGAAACTGTATAGATGGGCTAAAACAACAGAACCCCAACTATACTTTCTAGTTTTTTCAAAGTCTCTAAGTAAATTTAAATACATAAAATTTACACTATTTCCCGTACTTTCGGAAAATAAAAAGGTTCCAAATAGTATCATTATATAATTTCTAGCTTTTATTATCTTAGCTAGCTCAGAGGAATTTTCGTTCAATTCCAGAGTCGCATAATGATTTTTTAGCTCAGTAAGTACTATACTCTGACCTCTCACACCACCACCTTCAACCATATTCCTGCCTAAAAATTCTTCACACATAATTGAGTTGTTGAACTGACTCGTTAACCGCCTTATTGTCAACAAGGAGACCCAATAACATGTACACGTCCTCTAGTGTGACGGTACATTCACCTATCGGTAGATGAAATGTATGGGTCTATGGTCTCCACCTTTCCAACATTACAAGTATGAACTTTGAATCAATCATGCAGTTGGAGATCTTTATAACGTTTCTGAAACCTGTGTATTCGAGATAGGGTATGATCAACGGGTTGGGAGCAAGGTAGTTGCGTGACCGGTTTCTGAATCTTTTAGTATCCTAAGTTAAGAATGTAAAAAGTGTAAGAGTCGATAAGATGAATAAAGAATTAATATAAGTATGAAAAATGTATAAGTATACAAGAAACTTACAAATGCTGCAATGTTATCCCTTGTGCATCTGTGAGAATCTCCCATTGTGAGAAGAGCCATTGTTGAAATTGTTTGAGATTATGAAAGAGTTTGAAATTGTCTGAGATTATGAAATATTTTGTAGCAGAGAGTGAGACGATTGTGGATGCAATAGATGTATATGAGGTGTGATACGGTGGGAAGAGAACTGACTGTTTTTGGGATGCTGGTTCGCATTTTGTGTTTGTTCTCGCAAAATGTCGCGGTAAGCAAGAGTTGCCACCGTCTTTTATTTTATCCAACAAGGAAAGGAAAAAAGCATAGAAAAATTCCTTTTTCGAGATGTTTCTCGGGTCCGGGGGGTAGGTTATAGAAAGGGAAGGTGTTAGCACCCTTTCTATCTATGGTTATCCACAGGCTCTTAGGTACTTGCTCAAAGTGTTTTCAAAATCTGCTTTTCTTTGTGTTTGTGGGTTTGAAAGGAGTTTTTGTTTTGAAAAGTGTAAGTGCGAAAAGTTTTGTTTTGTTTTAAGTGAGCAAGTACTTAAGAACCATCTACCTACTCGAAAAAGGAATCAATATGTGCTAATGTCCTTTAGACAATGCTATCCCACTATTGATGAGTAGGTAGCATCGTCGTTGGAGTTTTAAGGGTCAATTCGATTAAGGGACGTGTGGTCACTAAAGCAATGTTAAGACGCCTTAGCGATAACCCTAATGTCTTAGATCATTTTTCCGAGGCAACCGTTTCGAGGCAACTATGATCTTTGGACAAGAGGGCGACTTCTAAAACTTTCTATACTCAATGACCACGTTCGAAGGCAACCAAGTGAGGTGTACCCTAAGAGTGCGTATGTGCGAGTGTATTATTTCGGTTAATTTTATCTTTGTACATGTCAATGGTTATCTATGTTGATTTTAAATTCATACATTCGATTTCGTCATGAATTCCCTATTACCAAACATATAACAGTTTATAGATTGCGAAAATTAAATTGCGGAAATTAAATCTAAACTATTACAAGGCGTCGGGTATTTACATCGCCAAAAACAACCCTTAAAATTAAAATGCGGAAATTAAATAAAGCGATAAAATAATCAAAGTCCTAATTTAACTATTACATTCCAGGAAACAATTACATCAATATAGTAGAATGGATCGCGTGCGAGAAAATTGAATCAGACGCATTTTTTAGGGTTTTGACCCTTTTATGAGAGAAAGTGATTTTTTGGTTATTTTTGAATTAAAAAGAAATTAAGTTAAGTTAATTAAATAAATAAACAAATTAATTAAAAAAAAGATATTTTTGGATTTTTGAGTATTTAAAGAAATAAAAACAAATTTGATTAATATTAGTAAAACCTAATTATCTAAATTAATTTTAATTATTGCAAAAATATTAAAAGTTATACCTAATTAAAACTAAATTAATTAAATTGATATTTATTACAAAAGTAAAATGCTAAATTTAATTTTAATAAATAAAATATATTTTGTTTGGTTTTTGATTTTATGAGAAAAAAGTTAATTGGTTAATTAAATAATAAATAATAAAACAAAACAATTAAATAAATAGATTAAAAAAAGAACGAAATAACCAAGGGGTGTTGGGCCTAGATCAGGGGTAAGAATTGCAATTTTCCAGGCCCATTACGTTGCAAGCCTGGTTGACTTTCTGATTCTCCATGCGCACGTTGACTTGAGAGCATGATAGACCTTCAATCTGAGTCACCAGATCTGGCCTTGGGCCATCTGGTGCTTTGATATTTGATGGTGTATGGTGGTCCACCATCTTTGAAACGCGTTGGAACATCCGCAGAAAAATAATAATATGCAATATGGTGGACCTGGGATTCGAACCCAGGTCATGTGAGTCAATGAGCAACGCGTCTACCACTGCATCAGCGTGTTTTATTTGTTAACATATTAAGTAGCAATTATTATATGGAAAAACAATTATTATGCTGGAATTAAAAACAAAAACGCGCGAAGTTTGAAACAACGAATGGGAGGGGGACGCGTCATCGTCTTCCTCGCTGGCCCCTGGTTATTTACCTGCGGATTCTTATCTGCGGCTAAATCCGTATGTCCCACCTAAAATCTTCTCTAGGCCATGGAAATTAATTCCAAACATATGGTTGTGCTCGTCTCTTTCCACTGATCATGTCTATGCCCATTGCTTGCATTGATTTTGCGTGAAACTAAAACGCCCAAAAACAAGAACCAAAAACCCTAGATTCGGGTATGGCACTATAGGTCATATAAATACAATTAAATAATGTAGAAAGTTCAGAAATCACACAAGGATCAGGAACATGCCAATGATTTGTCAAAAAAACACAAGAATGTGGAGTTATGAATTTCGCTACAGGGCGGTAAAACGCGAAGCTTACAGTGCGATTGAAGGGGGGAGAGAGTTTGCTTTTGATTGCTTCTCACTCAGTGGATGTCCAGCAAGGGATTCACGTTGAGTTTTGGCCTTGAAAACGCATCTATGTGCAATTTCAGTTTCAAGCTTTTTTCCAAATTTTCCAAGTTTTTGTTCTTGTGATTTAGCAGCCTCTAGGTCTCCAATTCATGCCTCCTGCCTTGTATAGGTATAATGCATTGGATTAGGTCAAGTTTTGGACTTTGAATCTTTATGCATTGATGTTTGAGGATTTGATTTGATCCTCCATTGAAAAGTTTCTAAATTTGCCAAAAATCCAACTTTTTGTTCATGATATGGTGAGATACGAGTTTGATCATGTCCATGATGACAATTAAGGCCTGTATCAATCAAAAAGATACCAAGTGATCAATATTTAGATTTTATTTGGATTTAAATTGATTTAAAATGAATTAATTCAATAAAAATCAAATAAAATAGAAAAATTAATAAATGGACAAAAGGCTGAAGCTAGGACACGTGTGTAGTGTGACAAGACCAAATCAAGTGGAAAAAAGTGGGCCCATTTGACAAAATTTGAAGTTTTGGGGATAGTTGACTTTTGGCAATTTTGGAAAAATGCCTAACTTCAACAATGCATAACTTCTTCAATTTTGATTTTTTGGAAGTGTTATTGGACTTTTTAGAAACCTTGACATGTCCTCTAACCAACACTGTTTTGTCTCATCTCATTTTTATATTCCATGCTCAAGTTATAAGCTTTGGCAAAAAAGGTGTTTTTGTTGACTTTCAAAAATGACCTATAATGTCCAAATTTGTAACTTTTTGTGAGTAAATTTCTTGATCTTGGGATGTGAAGATGGATTGTAGGAACTTTAATCCTCTTCAAAATGGGCTTTGGATGGGTCATTTCTCATAAAGTATGAGAAAGTTATGCTTAGTCAAAGTTGAGTTGACTTTTTCTGCAAAACCCTAATTTAGCAACTTTTGAATCTTGATGAATTTTGAGCAATCCTTGATGAATCATGATAACCCTTGATCAAATGATGAAATGTACTTCAAAATGAGACTGTTGACAAAAAGTCTTGAGGTTTGACTATTTGTAGGTCACAATTGACTTTTGCCCTAGCATAGTCGATTTTTGGGCCTCTTGAGCAATTGACTGACCAAACTTCCTCTGCAAGGCTTGAAATTTGACATGGATGAATTTGAGAACATATTAGAACATTGGGGAGAAATTGAGGTCATTTGGATGTAAGGACCTTGATGCAACACAAAACCCTAATTTGAAATAGACTGCCTTAGGAGATGACTTGACTGTCCAACTCTTGAGCAATCTTGAGCAACTTGGAGATTATTCTTGACATGTCTTGGGAAATATGAGAGGGAAAATTTTTGGGTACAACAGTTTCCCCTGTTCAATCTTCTTAAACCTGAGGACATAGATTGGCTTTCGGGCTTTTCGTGATCCGAAGGTGGAAGATGATTGAACACTAGAGTGCCCAGAAATTTGCACTCGCATGAAGTGGTATCAACATTGTGATGTCGGGAATGGGCTTACAGATGCTATTCGGAGACTGTTGGAAGGTGGTTTGAACTTCAACTGGAATACGAATCAGGGAGATCTTATCGGCGATCTGACTGAACCAGAGGAAGTCTTGGAATAACTTTGACTGGATCGGCATCAGAAAAATCTTTAGGAATCGATTTAACTGGACCAGAGAAGGCCTTTGACTGGATCGGCATCAGAAAAATCTTTAGGAATCGATTTAACTGGACCAGACAAGGTCTTGGAATAACTTCAACTGGATCGACATCAGAAAAATCTTTAGGAATTGATTTGACTATACCAGAGAAGGCCTTTGATTGGATCGGCATCAGAAAAATCTTTAGGAATTGATTTAATTGGACCAGACAAGGTCTTGGAATAACTTCAACTGGATCGGCATCAGAAAAACATTTAGGAATCGATTTAACTGGACCAGAGGAGGTCTTGGGTTAACTTTGACTGGATCGACATCAGAAAAATCTTTAGGAATCGATTTAACTGGACCAGACAAGGTCTTGGAATAACTTCAACTGGATCGGCATCAGAAAAATCTTTAGGAATCGATTTAACTGGACCAGAGGAGGTATTGGATTAACTTTGATTGGATCAACATCAGAAAAATCTTTAGGAATCGATTTAACTGGACCAGACAAGGTCTTGGATTAACTTTGACTGGATAAGAATAAGAAAAATCTTAGAATCGATTTAATTGAACCAGACGAAAGTCTTGGAATATCTTCAACTGGAATAAGAATCAGGGAGATCTTAGCGTCGATCTGACTGAACCAAAGAAGGTCTTGGATTAACTTTGACTGGATAAGAATCAGAAAAATCTTAGAATCGATTTAACTGAACCTGACGAAAGTCTTGTGATATCTTTATGAGGAATCCGCTGAAACAACCCTCAATAGATGTAGTTTTTGAGGGGACTACCAGGTCATATAAGTAGTCAACGATGTTTATTGATTCGTCTTTCCCTGAAAAGGTAAAGAGTTAGTCATATGCAATGTCATGATGTATGAAATGCATGATATATATCAAGCAATGATGCTCTCAAAATAAATGAGATTGTGTGGTATGATGTGTATATGCCTGTATCATGATGTATGGAAATGTGATGTTTTAGCTGGGGAAAATAAATCTCAGATAGCTGCTGGAGACAGGAGCTGAATTCTTCGTTTCCGCTGGGGATGATGAACGAAGATGATTGTGAGAATAAACCTGCAAGAGAAGATGACTCCGTTGGGGAATAAACTGATGAGGAGATTACTCTGTGGGGAAGAGATGCTCCGCTGAGGATTCCAATAATAAATTCCGCTCGAGATGGATTACCGTTGCAGGTGATACTGAATCTGTTGAGGATTGAATTCCTGTTTGCAAAAGGAAAGAACTTCGCTGGGGATGATCTTTCAGTTACGACTTGCTGAGGATAACCCTGTTAGACTTTTGTGGGGATAACCCTCTGAGTTCTGCTGGGAATGATCCTTTGAACTCGGTTGGGGAGATTTATTTTTGTACTCCGCTGGGGATAAACTTTCAGAGTCTACTGGGGATGATGCTTCAACTTTGTTGGGGAAGCTTTTTCAGACCGTACTGGGGAAATATTGACTCCACTGGGGGTATCTTGTATTCTGCCAGGGAACATTCTTATACTTTGCTAGGGAATATTAAGACTACTGGGGAATATTAAGACTGTCGGGGATATCAAGCCTTTTTAGTGTTGATGGTAGATAAACTCTTCTTGGGGAGAGTATTGTTGATTCGTTCATAGTTGCAAATCTCAGCTGGGGGACAGTTACCATTAATGCCTTACTCTACGGGGAGTGAAGGTATCTTAGCCATATTCTTCAGCTGGATCTACCTGGTACCTGGTAGACAAAGCAACTATACAACTCGGACAATTCTTATTGCCTCTGATTCTGATATTACCTGTAATCGTCTTTTGTTTCGCATGTAAATATTCATGAACAGCAATTAATGTCAAATGCATATATCAAAAATGAACATTGGACGTTCTTTGCAAAACAAAACAGATAAAGGAAAAACAGTTTGAAATTTCTTTGAAAATGAATTGTATTGATTTTGAAGTTTGGCCTGTAAATAGGCGTTTTTGTACAAGAGGCTGACGTCCTAGTAAGAGAACGCCACCGAACAATAGAATTTACACAATTTGTGAAAAACTAAACAAAACATCTATGTGAATAATCCCACTGGGTTCCAACTCTGCTATTGCCTTTATGTCTTTGAGCATCTCATCACTTTGCTACTGGTTGAAGATGAATCAGATTGATTGGTGTCGTCCGAGCTTGATAGTCGATACCGAAGTCTGGATGCAAGGTGATCCAATGAGACATAGTGTTACGCTTTGATCCCTAATTTTTGCCTGGACCGCCCTTTCGGGTTTTCAGTCCACTGGGATACCCATTTTTGCCCAAGTCGCCTTTTTAGGTTTTCGACTTGCCGGGTGTACATATTTTTTCATTTTCATCCCTTATTTTTGCCCGAACCCTTTTGATTCGCCGGGAAGCCCTTATTTTTTCCTAGGCCAGTCAACCTAGTGGGTCTTTGATTATGCGTAGTATCTTTTCACTATGTCTGCATTGACGGGGTGAGGAAGGTTGTCACCATCCATGGTGGTTAGAATCATAGCTCCTCCTGAGAAAATTTTCTTAACCACAAATGACCCTTCGTAAGTAGGGGTCCATTTGCCCCTGGGATCACCTTGAGGTAGGATAATGCGCTTGATTACCAGATCCCCAACTTGATACTCTTGTCGTCTAACTTTCTTGTTAAATGCCTTGATCATCCGTTTTTGGTACGTCTGACCATGACAAATAGCAGTAAGTCTCTTTTTGTCGATTAGGTTCAGCTGATCAAGCCGGGTCTAAATCCAGTCATCTTCACTCAAACCTGCATCCTTCATGATCCGAAGAGATGGTATCTGAACTTCAATGGGCAATACGGCCTCCATACCATATACCAAGGAGTAGGGTGTTTCCCTTGTTGACGTCCGTGCTGAAGTACAATACCCATGAAGAGCAAACGGTAACATTTCGTGCCAGTCTTTGTATGTCATTGTCATCTTCTGCACAATCTTCTTAATATTCTTATTAGCCGCTTCAACAACTCTATTCATCTTCGGCCGGTAGGGAGAAGAGTTGTGATGCTGTATCTTGAATTGCCCGCAAAGCTCAATGATCATCTTGTTATTGAGATTGGTACCATTGTCCGTTATGATCCTCTCTGGTACAGCGTATCGACAGATCAGATTGTGCCGAATGAACCGTGCCACGACGTTCTTGGTTACTGTAGCAAAGGAAGCTGCTTCAACCCACTTCGTAAAGTAATCAATCTCTACAAGGATGAAACGATGCCCGTTAGATGCTGTAGGTCTGATCTCGCCAATCATATCAATGCCCCACATTGCAAAAGGCCAAGGTGCCGTCAAGATGTTCAGAGGAACTGGAGGTATGTGCACTTTATCAGCATAGACTTGGCACTTGTGACATGTCCGAGAATGCTGATAACAGTCGGCTTCCATTGTGGACCAATAATATCCTGCCCGAAGGATTTTCTTTGCCATGGTGTGTCCACTGGAATGAGTTCCGAAAGTACCTTCATGTAACTCCGCCATGATCCTTTCTGCTTCATTCTTATCCATACAACGCAGTAAGGTTGAATCATGGTTACACTTGTAAAGAATGTCATTGCTGATGAAGAACTTTTCCGCGAGCCTTCTCAGAAACTTCTTGTCATTAACAGATGCACCCTCGGGGTACTCCTGAGCTTCAAGATACCTTTTCACCTCATGAAACCAGGGCTTTTCCGCTACCTCTTCAGTCTCAATGTCATAATAATGTGCAGGTTCGTCCAACCTTTCAATGATAATCCAGGGAACCTTATTGTCCCAATTGACTTTGAACATAGAAGACATCATAGCCAGCGCGTCCGTCAACTAATTCTCCTCTCTAGGGAAGTGTTCAAAGGTTATCTCTTCGAAGTGGGGAAGCAACGTCAATACATACTCCTTGTAAGGAATAAGATTAAGGTGTTTCGTATCCCACTCGCCTTTGATCTGACTGATCACGAGAGCGGAATCTCCGAAGACACTCAGAAACTTAATCCTTAGGTCAATTGCCGCTCGAAGACCCATGATACACGCCTCATACTCCGCCATATTGTTGGTGCAGTTGAAACATAGTCGGGCGGTGAACGGAGTATGAGAGCCTTTAGGAGATATGATCATAGCGCCAATGCCATTACCCAAAGAGTTTGAAGCTCCATCAAAGTACATAGACCATCGAGATCCTTCCTCAGGTCCTTCATCCAGTCCAGGTGTCTCACAATCGGTTACCAACATGATATTCTCGTCCGGAAATTCAAAGTTCATAGACTGGTAATCATCCACTGCCTGATGTGCCAAATGGTCTGCCACTACACTTCCCTTGATTGCCTTTTGGGTCATATATTGGATGTCATACTCAGTCAAGATCATCTGCCATCTTGCTATTCTTCCGGACAAGGCAGGCTTTTCGAAGATATACTTGATTGGATCCATCTTTGATATCAACAGAGTAGTGTGAGTCAACATATATTGTCTCAGCCGGCGAGCAGCCCATGTCAAAGCGCAACAAGTTTTCTCGAGCAGTGAGTATCGGGTCTCACAGTCAGTAAACTTTTTGCTAAGGTAATAAATAACATGCTCTTTTCGACCAGACTCGTCATGCTGCCCCCAGCACACACCCCATTGAGTTATCGAGTATTGTCAAGTATAAGATCAGAGGTCTCCCTTCAACTGGAGGCATCAGAATGGGTGGCTCTTGGAGATACTCTTTGATCCTTTCAAAAGTGGCCTGGCATTCATCGTTCCAACGTACTACTTGATCTTTCTTCAGCAGCTTGAAGATTGGCTCACAAGTAGCAGTCAGGTGCGAGATGAATCGGGCAATGTAGTTCAGTCGTCCCAGGAATCCTCTGACTTCTTTCTCTGTTCTGGGAGCTGGCATCTCCTGAATAGCTTTCACATTTGCAGGATCCACTTGAATACCTTTGTCGCTTACGACGAAACCTAGAAGCTTACCAAATCTCACCCCGAAGGTGCACTTGTTTGGGTTCAACCTCAGCTTGTACAACTTCAGCCTGTCAAACAGCTTCTGCAGATGGTCAAGGTGTTCTTCCTTAGTCTGGGACCTTGAAATCATATCGTCGACGTATACCTCAATCTTATGATGGATCATGTCATAAAACAAAGCAACCATGGCACGCTGATACGTTGCCCCAGCGTTCTTCAATCTAAAAGGCATGACCTTGTAGCAAAAGGTACCCCACTGAGTAATAAAGGTTGTCTTCTCCATGTCTTCGGGAGCCATTTTGATCTGATTATAACCGGAGAAACCATCCATAAAGGAGAATACCTTGTGTTGGGCGGTGTTGTCAACCAGAACGTCAATATGAGGTAGAGGGAAATCATCCTTGGGGCTCGCCCTGTTCAGATCCCTATAGTCAACACACATTCGGACCTTACCATCCTTCTTCGGCCCAGGAACCACATTGGCCACCCACTGAGGGTAAGAAGTAACTACTAGAAAACCGGCGTCAAACTGTTTCATAACTCCAGCCTTGATTTTCTCAGACATCTCTGGGCGCATTCGGCGGACCTTCTGTTTCACTGGAGGACAGTCTTCCTTGGTAGGCAGGCGGTGAACCACAATGTCGGTATCCAACCCAGGAATATCTTCGTATGACCAGGCAAAGATCTCAACATAGTCACGCAGAATCTGAATCAACCGTTGCTTTACACTAAGCTCCAATTGGCACCGATCTTGACCTCTTTCTTATCTGTCTTTGTACCCAGATTTACTGATTCCACCGGCTCTTCGTGCGACTGAATAGCCCTCTCTTCTTGGAGTAGCAGTCTTGCAAGTTCACCAGGCACTTCGCAATCATCTTCACCTTTGTCTTCGGCTATGTTAATCGGACTTTCGAAGTCATAACTGGCAGTAGCAGAGTCGTTACCGGTGAGATCCATAGTGGATGTAGACCTGTACATGTGAGTGTGTAAAATAACTATTTTGCAATATATAATAAAGAAAAACAAGGAGCGCAAAATTTGAAATGCAAGAACGTCCAATGCTTTTATTAATGATATATGAAAATGACACACATAAAGCCCTCACAAATGAAGCCACAGTGCCCCGAGTAAGACACCGGGCCATAAAGTTTAAAACATTGTCTGTTACAAATTCAAAACAAAAGTTTCATTACTGGGTAACAAAAGTAATATGGATGAAGTCCTTCGCTGTCCAGTTGCTTGGTCCATCGTCGATCGTAGGATAGATCCAGCTGTCGAACTCAGACTCTTCAACATCGTCTTTAATGGCATTCACTCCCGAGTTGCTGATGAACACGGGAGGTCTTCCGATCTGTGCATTCCGAACAGCCCTTTGAGCTTCTGCATTGAAACCCAGACCAAACTTGTTAGTCTTCTGTGTAAAATCAATGAGTCGGCCCCAATTTGCACACCCACCTTTCTCGACAACAGCCCGAGCATCCTTAAAGGAAGCCATCTTCATAGGAGAATCTTCAACAAAAGCCTCAGTTGACGCTAGTGTCTGGGGAACCTCTTCAAAATGCTGGAACAGGGTCTCAATGAACTCCCCATCCATCTCTACATATCGGAAAGAGTTGAGGTGGCTCACCATGTACTCTTCCTCCCATTGTACTGTCACAATCTTCCCTTTGACCGGGTACTTCAGCTTCTGGTGGAGCGTTGAGGTTACGGCCCCAGCTTTGTGGATCCATGGATGACCCAGCAAACAAGAATAAGATGGCCTAATGTCCATCACATAGAACGTAGAGTTGAAAACCTGAGAACCAACCTTAATCGGAATATCAACTTCTCCATGCACCATTCTCTTAGACCCATCAAAGGCCCTGACAATGATGTTGCTTGGTTTCAGCTCCAACCCTTCACAGTCCAACCGGTCTAGAGATTTCTTAGGCAAGACGTTCAACGAGGAACCAGTATCCACCAATACATGAGCGAGAGTAGTGCCCCTGCATTCAATGGAGACATGCAGGGCATCGTTGTGATTCTTCCCCTTAGTTGTTAAGTCGGCGTCAGAGAAACCCAACCCATTATCGGCAGTTAGATTAGCCACACAATCTGTAAACTGATCAACTGATGTCTCTTGTGGTACGTGGGCAGTCTTCAGGAAGGTAATCAGAGCCTTGGCATGGGCTTCTGTAGCAACAGTGACAACATAGAAATCTTGGACGGGGTTTGCCCCATCTGTTCAACTATATTATAGTCACTCTTTTTGATGATTTTCAGGATATCTTCCATCTCTTGTTTAGAAGCTTCAACAGTAATCGTCTTCGGTGCCTCCATCTGGGCAGGCTCACTGGTGGTCCCTTTGCCCCGAGTGTCAGATGACTCGGCGATAGGGGTAAGAATAGGAACTTGAACAGGAATAGTAGCAGGTACATTGGCAGGTGTAATAACAACAGGTCTTCGGGCAGTTTGTGGAGAGATATCAGGTGAGAAAAGTCTTCCGCTGCGGGTGACTTTAGCAGGTCCAACAATATTGCTGACGTCAGTATCAGCATCCAACTCTTGTTTAACTCTATGAAAATAAACATCAGCCTCATAGTGCCAAGGGACAACTTTATCAGAGGTATAGGGGATGGGCCCCGGAGCAGTGATGATCACATGTGCGATTCTTGGAACAGATGTAATTCTAACAGGCTTCCTCGAGGGAGCCTTAGAAGAATTGTAGGAAATGGTGATAATGGCAACTTCTTCAGTATGGACTAGAGGAACAACAGTCTTTCCAAACAGAATCTCTTTACTATCCATCAGGCGTTGGACACCTAATTTCAAAAGTGGACAACCGGTAGGTAGGACAGAACACATACGACAACCTTCGTCACAGCCCAGAAATAAACCAGCTAGCAAAAGGTTCTTCTTCACACTCATCAAAGGGGTAACAATGTCATTCACAGAAACCACGAACGAGTCTTCATCTATAACATTCACTCCATGCTTGGGCATAGGAG
Source organism: Vicia faba (assembly GCA_948472305.1). Classification (NCBI taxonomy): domain Eukaryota; kingdom Viridiplantae; phylum Streptophyta; class Magnoliopsida; order Fabales; family Fabaceae; genus Vicia; species Vicia faba. The sequence continues at coordinate 282,417,062 of OX451739.1, read as the reverse complement.
CAGTCACAACATTAGGCCTTTCGGGTGCCTCGAACTAAATCTCATTCACATCAATTAAGTCCTGTATCTTATTCTTCAAAGTCCAACAATCATCTGTATTATGCCCCGGGCTATCAGAGTGATAAGCACAACGGGCATTAGGGTTATACTTCGGTGATGTTGTATTTGGATTCTTCGGGGCTTCCCTTGGAATAACCAGATTGGTCTTCAGCAACTGTGGCAGAATCTGAGATAAGGTCATGCTGAGACAGGTAAATTGCCTTCGAGGTCTCTCATCCTTTTGTTGATTGTTGTGCTGAGGAGCACCAGCAGGTTTTGAAATAACAATCGCATTAACAGCTTGGTGGCGTTCATGTCTATTCTGGTTTCTTGAACTGTAGACAACACTTGACTCTTTCTTAAAAGGCTTCTTCCCGATGCTTGATGAGGCACCCTTATGTATCTTACCAGCCTTAATACCAGCCTCAATCCTCTCACCGGTCAAAATTAGCTCTGTAAACCCAGACGAAGAGCTTCCAATCAGGTGGTTAAAAAATGGACCAGACAGGGTCCCCATAAACATATCCACAAGCTCCCGATCAGCCAAGGGTGGTTGCACTCTTCCGGCGAGGTCCCTCCACTTCTGAGCATAATCTTTGAATCCTTCACCCATTCCCATTGACATACCCTGAAGTTGGGTACGCGTGGGAGCGAGGTCGGAGTTGTATTGGTACTGCCTATAGAAGGCAGTAGCCAAATCTTCCCAACTGCGGATACTGGCTCCGTCTAACTGATAAAACCATTCAAGCCGAGTCCCTGAAAGACTGTCTTGAAAGAAATGGATCCATAGGTTCTTATCAGCGGTGTACGGCTGAATCTTCCTCACATATGACCGGAGGTGCAGCTTCGGACAAGAAACTCCGTCATACTTAGCAAAGGCTGGTGCCTTGAACTTGTGGGGAATCACTAGCCCAAATGATAGACCCAAATCACCAAAGTCCAGACCAAGCACTTTTTGAACTTCCATAGCACTCAACCGATCTTCCAGTTGTTTGTATCTGTCCTCGGCCGGAGGATACTGGTCTTCGTCGAAGTCCGTCTCGTTGTCGGAGACCACAGGGCTAGGAGCCCTCCTTTCTTCCTGACTATCTTTCCCTCCAGATGAGGTGGTCAAATCAACTTCATTCTGTAGCCTGTTTCCAAACCTGTGACATGTGTTGAACAAGATTGTCCTCTTCTTCTTCTTCTTCTTTTTCTCCTTCAGAATCAGGGTCTTCAGATCTTGCTGACCCTTAGCTAGATTCATGAACAACTCTTGGAATTGGGCATTCTGGGCCTGGAGGGCCTTGATGGCTTGCTCAGTTGAAGGTTCAGCTGACATGATGAGTGCTGAAATAAACAACGAAGAAGATAAGAGACCTGTAATGGGTACCTGTTATGAAGTGCATGGGATGAAATGCGTATGACATGATTTCAAAGATAATCGGGAGATTAAAATTTGTAAACCAGAAAGGAAACACACTTTATTAGATAAACTTTAGAATTCAAATTGTTCAACAAATTGCCCTTAAGGCATTATAAGAATGGAAATGCTGAAAAGTAAATAAAACTGAAAAGGAAATAATCCAAGGACAATCAGTGCTCCCATGGTCTCTTCTTGTCGGTGCGGACATGGTCATTCAGGATCCACTCGTTCTCCAACTTCCTAGTCAACTTCTGAATCTTCTATTCTTGCTCGTTGAAATTCTCTCGGTAAGAATCCCGTTTCTCTCTCAGCTGCATCCAAGACCTTTTCAGTGCACCAATGTCAGTGGGCATATGAGGATGGAGGATGGTCGGGAGAACCCCTTCTTCATTAGCAATTTCAACAATGATAGGCCGAACAACTTCATACGGCATACCTAGCTTTTGGGCACGGATACGAACCCATCTGAGATATGGCTCCATTGGCAGAGAAGTCTTTGGGCCCAGCTCATGTGGATCAGATTGGTGAACTTTATCCCAAGCCCTTATGAATCTGCGACGTTGCTCGTCGCTATCCCCTTGAAAATCAAAGACGATACTAGGCATTAATAGCTCATGAGGTCTTTCTCTTCTGGCACGCCCGAACTGACATAAAGCCAAGCACAGATTGTAAGAAATTCCTCCACAGGTTCCTATCAGTGGAACATTGGGGTACTCCCCACATCGATCAATAATAGTCACCTCGTCCATACCCTTGAGAGTCCAGATGATGTCATTATGAGAGAGAGACATCATCCTATAAGCCCAACCCATGCCTTCTTTGTTCTTCAGCACTGATTTGGGAAGGTGCGAAATAAACCACCTTGCCAATAACGGAACACAACACATCAAGGTTCCCCGCTTTCGGGCAGTACGGGCATAAAGATAATGAAGAATGTCACCCAAGAGAGTGGGTACAAGATTGCGAGAGATGAAGATTTTTACCGCATTCACATCAACAAAGGAGTCGGGATTCGGAAACAATACCAAGCCATATATCAGAAGAGCCAGAATATCCTCGAATGCCTTGAAGTCTAGACTATACCAGAAATAGTTAGCCTTACCCACCAAGAACTTAATCAGAACGCCCTTTGCTCCACTTCTAGTCTCCCAATTAGCCATTACCTCCTCCTTGTCATATGAAGGGTTGCAGCAATCTCTTCGGGCCTAAGAATCTTCTCCCAACCAGTAAACGGGGTCTGCTCCAGAATAGAGATACCGAGCAGCTCAGAGAACTCTTCTAGGGTGGGGACCAACTGGTAGTCCTGGAAAGTAAAACAATGGTATAGCGGATCATAGAACTGGACTAGGACACTCATCATCTGCTCGTCCAATTTGGAGGTGACCAAACTGAGAAGACGACCATGCCTCCTGATGAAGGAAGTAGTGTCAGGCATCTTTTCAATCAACTCTTTAAGCAAGGTGGGAACCTGGACAAAGTTGATCCGGATGGTATTCCTACACATGGGCATCATGATGACCTACAAAACAGAACAAAGATGAATCCCTCCTGTCTTTGAAATAGGTTAGTCTGATGCAAGATGTATGCAATGTTATGATGTCATGATGTCATGATAGTAAGCACACCACAAGTATCCACAAATAGTAGACATGGTAAGGGCACACAAGTCACACAGAGAGCCCTTAGGTTTCAGGCTGGCAAGGAGCTTAGGTACTACCCTCTTTCAGTTCAGTTGGTTTAAACCTGTCCTAAAAATAGTAACCGGGTTCTAGAGGATCTCAATATCACTGACTACCCTCAGTCGGTCATAATTTCAGTTTAGCAACCTTTTCTTGCGGCCGGAATCATCGCGAGAGTTTAGTCTCAATGAGTGTAGCATACTGCTACTGTTCTATGGCCAAGTTGGTCAATTTAAAGGTTCTAAGGTCAGTTGGTGCTTAATGACCCCTTAGCAGACCCATATTCTCCTCGTTGCGCCACAAGGGATATTGGTACATACTAAAGTGCCACACCAACGTAGCTACTGCTTCAACCGTATCGGTCTACGCCGTACAGTTCCCTCACAGTTTATTGCTACTTACCTAAAGGGTATCCCCCAAATCCGGGTTAGGATCTATAGTAACTCCGATACAAGCCCACAAATATAAAGCATACAAGTCAAGCAATTGAAAACATTATGAACTATTCCTAAGGTACACCCCACTTATTAAGCGTCCCCAGCAGAGTCTCCAGTTCTGTGATACGGTGGGAAGAGAACTGACTGTTTTTGGGATGCTGGTTCGCATTTTGCGTTTTTTCTCGCAAAATGTCGCGGTAAGCAAGAGTCGCCACTGTCTTTTATTTTATCTAACAAGGAAAGGAAAAAAGCACAGAAAAATTTCTTTTTCGAGATGTTTCTCGGGTCCGGGGGGTAGGTTATAGAAAGGGAAGGTGTTAGCACCCTTTCTATCCGTGGTTATCCATGGGCTCTTAGGTACTTGCTCAAAGTGTTTTCAAAATCTTCTTTTCTTTGTGTTTGTGGGTTTGAAAGGAGTTTTTGTTTTGAAAAGTGTAAGTGCGAAAAGTTTTGTTTTGTTTTGAGTGAGCAAGTACTTAAGAACCATCTACCTAGTCGAAAAAGGAACCAATCTGTGCTAATATCCTTTAGACAATGCTATCCCACTATTGATGAGTAGGTAGCATCGTTGTTAGAGTTTTAAGGGTCAATTCGATTAAGGGACATGTGGTCACTAAAGCAATGTTAAGACGCCTTAGCGATAACCCTAATGTCTTAGATCATTTTTCTGAGGCAACAGTTTCGAGGCAACTATGATCTTTGGACAAGAGGGCGACCTCTAAAACTTCCTATACTCAATGACCACGTTCGAAGGCAACCAAGTGAGGTGTACCCTAAGATTGCGCATGTGCGAGTGTATTATTTCGGTTAATTTTATCTTTGTACATGTCAATGGTTATTGTGATCGGTGGATCTGGAACTGACTGTTTAACGCTGGTTCGCGAAATGTCGCGGTAAGCAAGAGTCGCCACCGTCTTTTATTTTCTCCAAATGGAAAGGACAAAAGCACAGAAAAATTCCTTAAAGAGATTGCTCTCGGTTCGGGAGGTAGGTTATAGAAAGGGAAGGTGTTAGCACCCTTTTTATCCATGGTTATCCATGGGCTCTTAGATACTTGCTCACTTGTGTTTTCAAAATGTTTGTTTTGCTTTTCAACTGTGGGTTTTAAAAAGTTTCTTTGAAAATTTCAGTTCGACTCTTGTATCAGTCCTCAAGAGTGTTTGAAAAGTTGCTTTCGAAAGCTTTTTGAAAATGTGTTGGTGTGAAAAGTATTTTTGATTTGTTTTGAAATTTAGAGCAAGTATCTACGAGAACCTACCTACCCTAAGGAATTCGTCTGTGTAAATGTCCTTTAAAGTAGTGCCATCCCACCATTGAGAGGTAGATAGCACCACCATTGGAGGTGTTCGGGTCAATTCGAAGGTTCGGGACATGGTGATCACCAGAGCAATAGGAAGATACCTTAGAAGCTACCCTCATGCCAGGTTCCCGGATCATGAGGACTTACTAAGACATCCTCTACTCGACGATCACCTTTCGAAGGCAAGGCAACAGTGAGGCGTACCCTAGGGGTGGTGTGTGCGATTCGTGTGTCAGATTCAGATATTTGTCTTGTCATGTTATTGGTGTTCTACGCTTGTTTTTATTTAAGGCCATTCATTCTTGCATGCTTTGTTTAACAATTAAAATATTTGCAGGAAATAAAAAGATTCTAAGCTATTAAAAAAGGCGCGGGTCCACATCGCCAAAATTAAACAGGACCCGATTTAACAGAAAATAAAGAAATTAAAAGTGCGAGAAGTAATTACAAGGCTTCGGGAGAGGTACATAATTATTTAAGCGAAATAAAATAAATATGCGAAATTAAGAAATTAAGAACATGGGCGTTGGACCCTTTTGCAAAAAATCAAATTGATGATGAAGTTAATAAAAAAAAGATGTTTTTGGTATTTTTAATAGTCTAAGATTTAAAAAAAGAAAGAATTAATTTAAAATTAACTACTAACCCTAATTCTATTTCATTTTAATTTATTAAGAAAACATTAGAATTAAACCTAAATTAAACCCTAATTTTTGTATACAAATTTAATTATGAAAATAAATAAAATAAATAATATTATTGTGAAAAAGAAAAATTAAAAGGAATAAAACATTAATTAAACCTAATTCTATGTTTTTTATATTTTTATTATGAAAAGAATTAAAATTGCAACCTAATTTAAAACTAAATTTATTTACATGCATTTATTTACAAGAAAATATTAAAATAAAAATATTTATCAATTTAATTCTCTTCTGATTTTTTGTGATATTTTGTATTTTATAAAAAATAATTAATTAATTTAAAACAATAAAGAAAATAAAATAATAATTGAAAATAAAACATAAGAAAAATATAGAGAATTGCAAACCAGGGGGGGTAGTAGTCCCCAAAGTGGAGGTGTAATTTTGAATAATCTGGCCCAATTATCTGGGTCCGTTTGACTTTTTTGAGTAGCATGCTGGAGCGTGGACCAGGGTGCAACGTATTCTTTAAATCCATGCCTTTGATTTGATCTCCCAGGACGCGTGGACGTTGGATAATGAAAGTGTATGGTGAACCACACTGCTGAGCCTGCATATGAACGTAGATAGCAAAATAATATTGGAAATAATACAGATCTGGGGCTCGAACCCAGGTCATGGACATTGCAAACGTGTACACCTACCACTGAGCCATCCCAAATACATTTAACATATAATAGCAAATAAATATTATAAAAGAAAAATGTCAATGGCCTTGGAAACGCGCGCGAATTTTAAATGATCCAATCGCCCCCTGCCACGAGTTCGTCTTCTTCACCTTCCTGAAACACAAAAACACGAGGCAACGGTTTTATACGCGTCTTCTTAGGCCAGCTACCAGAAAATAGCGAATAGGTCTTAGAGGGTCAATAAATTAGGCGCGATGGGTGGTTTCCATTCGTCCAGACTTGCTGATTGCGACCATGGTATTCTTGAAGGCCAATTGTTCTTTAAATAAAAACCCCCAATTTTGAGGTCCTGCAAACCCTAGAACTCAAACATGGTGAAATCGTATATGCAGCATAAAAACGCAATTAATCATATTGGTTAGTTTCAGAATTTCACAAGGAACATGAATCTACAATCAAAATGCTATGAATGTACGTAAATATTGAAACACGATAATGAATTTTTCATGAGGTATCTTGAATGCTGTATACCAATTCCTTGCGTTTTAATGGTTGTTTCTGATTGGAATACGTTCAGGGAACCTTGAGGAAGCTATTGAAACAAGAATTAGGTCTTGAATCGCCCTAGAAGTGTGTTTTCAGAATTGACTTTTTTGACAATTTTTTCAAGTTTGTGAAGAGCTTTCTTGCGCAGCTTTGTGTCTATTCTGATTAGGGTTGTGTTCTAGCATATGTAGTGAGTGCATTAGGTCAAAAAAAAACTCAATCAAATCCATTGCATTCATTGATTTGGAAATTTGATTTTCTAAGGATCTTTTCATATCTTTTCCATGTGTTCTTTGTTCTCAATCATGATCAATCAGTCCAATTCTTTCCTTATTGACTTATGCACGAAATCTTGAGGCTAAAACATGTATAAAAATATTTGTTAGGTTAAGTTAAATATTTTTCACATATTTAAATGATTTAAATGAATTAATATAAATAAAAATTCAAATAAATAAATAAAAAATGAGAAAATACTTCTCTTTGGGCCAAGTGGTCGTGCATATGTCATGGATGATGAATCATGGAAGAAAAATGGGCCCATTAGCAAATTTAGGTCATTTGAATCAATGTTGACTTTTCAAAATATCCAAAAATTTCCCAACTTCCACAAGGCATAACTTGCTCAATTTTTAAGCTTTTCTCATGTTCTTGGACATTTTGGAAAGGTCTTTGAGTCCTCTAACCAATTCCTTTGGTCCCATGTCATTTTGATTTACCAATCTCAAGTTATGGCCTTTGACTTAAAGTCCCTTTTTGTTGACTTTTGAAAATGACCTATAATGTTGAAATTGATAACTTTTTGTGAGAGCATTTCTTGGACTTGAAGTATGAAGATGAGTTGTAGGAAATGTCTTTCTCTTCAAAATGAGCTTTGGATGGAATTTTTCTAATAATCCATGTGAAAGTTATGCCCTGGTCAATTTCAGTTGACTTTTTTCAAATGTCCAAATAAGGAAATTTTTGCATTTTGATGATTTTTGAGCCAAATTTTGAGAATCATGATCAAGCATTGATCAAATGATGTTTGTGGCTTCAAAATGATATGTTGACCAAAAATTTGAACTTTTGACTGTCAGATGACCATTTTGCCCCTACAGTTGACTGTAGTGCAATCTAGGGTTTTGACTGTGCAATTTTGAGCTGAATGCCTTAAAACTTGATATGAGGATACTTGACCATATTTGTAAGCATGTGAGACTTGATTGGGCCTTTGAACACTTCATTTTCTTGATCAGAACACAAACCCTAATCTTGACTGTATAAGAGATCTTTGACTGTGCAACCCTTGGGGAATTTTGAGACTTGATTTGGAAATTTCTTGAAGAATATGGGAGGGAAAATTTTGGGGTACAACAGTTGCCCCTGTTCAATCTTCTTAGACCTGAGGATGCAGATTGGCTGATGTGCCTTTCGTAATCCGAGGGTAGAAGATGATTGAACACTAGAGTGCCCAGAAATTTGCGCTCACATAGTAGCAGTGTGATGATGGAATGGGCTTATAGATGCCATTTAGAGATTACTGGATAGGATGATGGGCTTATAGATGCCATCTGGATGTTGATTGCGTAAGATATTCCTTATCGAGAACCTGTATACCTGCAAAATAGAAAAAATGAGTACCTGACATGTTGCAGGAGCTGATTTCAGATGCTTGATATAGATATGTCCTGACTGGCTGCAGGAGCTGAGTCTGGAGCTTCACAAGATGATGAATGAACCAGGGATGGTTGCTACCTTAGCATGAATGGTAAGATAACCTTGGGTGACTTTAACTTCAACAACGCTCGTTGAGAAAAATCTTAGCGGGAATTACCATCTTTGCAGTATCGGGAAGAGAACCATAGGCAATTATAATCTGAAAGGGAATTGTCACCTCACTCACCGTTGGAGAGGAAACCATAAGAAAAGGATTTATCACCTCACTCACCGTCGGAGAGGGGACCATAAGAGATTATCACCTCACTCACCGTCGGAGAGGGAAACATCTGAAAAGGAATTACCACCTCACTCACCGTCGGAGAGGGGACCACAGGAGACTATTACCTCACTCACCGTCGGAGAGGGAAACATCTGAAAATGAATTACCACCTCACTCACCGTCGGAGAGGGGACCATAGGAGACTATCACCTCACTCACCGTCGGAGAGGGAAACATCTGAAAAGGAATTACCACCTCACTCACCGTCGGAGAGGGGACCATAGGAGACTATCACCTCACTCACCGTCGAAGAGGGAAACATCTGAAAAGGAATTACCACCTCACTCACCGTCGGAGAGGGGACCATAGGAGACTATCACCTCACTCACCGTCGGAGAGGGAAACATCTGAAAAGGAATTACCACCTCACTCACCGTCGGAGAGGGGACCATAGGAGACTATCACCTCACTCACCGTCAGAGAGGGAAATATCTGAAAAGGAATTACCACCTCACTCACCGTCGGAGAGGGGACCATAGGAGACTATCACCTCACTCACCGTCGGAGAGGGAAACATCTGAAAAGGAATTACCACCTCACTCACCGTCGGAGAGGGGACCATTAGGGAAGGAATAACCTGAGATAACTTTTACTGAGTCTTTATCAGAAAAAACCGTTGGGAGTTGATTTAGCTGGGCTAGAGAAGGCCTGGGACTGGATAAGAAATCTTTGGAGTCGATTAACTGAACCGGTCTAGGTCTTGAAATATGATTGAGAATTTCGACTGCATCCTTCCTGAAAGGTAAAGGTCAGTCATATGCAATGCGTGATATGGATCAAGCAATGATGTTCTCAACATAAATGAGATTTGTATGATATAATGCGTCTATGCATGCTATAATGATGTATGTGATGTTTTATGAATGTGTTTTCGTCTAGGAAGGCAAATCCTTGACGGGTGCCGGGAAGTCATATCCTGGGCTGATGTTGGAGAATAGATTTTGCTTCCGCTGGGGATGATAACTGCAAGAATACCGGTAGGAGAAGATGACTCCGTTGCGGAATGAACTTGGCAAATGGAAGATGCTGCGGGGAGAAAAATACTCTAGAGACCATGCTGGGAAGCAATACTCTGTGGGGATAGAGATGCTTTGCTGAATGTCGATCATAATTTTCTTGGGATACCCTTGTTGTTGGAAGTGTTGATAGACTTCGCTGGGGATAAGAAGAGATTTCATCGGGGACGCTCTTTCCGTGGCTTTTGGCTGAGGATAACCCAGTTATATCCTGTTAAGGAAATAACTCTTTAAATCAAGCCGTACGACGCGTTCGTGCTCTGCGAGGATAAGCTTCCAGAATCTACTGGGGATAAGCTTACTGCTTGGGGAGATGAATTCCAACCTTCCTGGGGAACTGGATTGGACTTTCTTGGGGAAGTTTTGATATGTTGGGGAAGTGATTCCTTTGAAGGTTGAGATACCGCCGGGGAACAATCTTTAGACTAAGACTGCCGGGGATGCTTGTATGAATATGTGTATTGCTGCTGGGGAGTGTTGGGATCTGCTGGAGGATACCCAACTTCCTTAAGTTTGACAACTCTGCCTGGGGAAGAATGCACTGTTTTGCTGAATCACTCTCTGGGGAGTTAATATGTACTGGTCATGTTCTTTAGCTGAACCTACCTTGGTACCTTGGAGGATAGAACACTTAGATTGCTTGGACAACTCTTTATTGCCCCTGTTTCTAGTGTCACCTGTAATAAAATCCTTTGTTTCGTATGCAAATATTTACGAGTTAGCAAATTATTGTCAATGCATATATCACAAATTGAACCTTGGACGTTCTTCGCAAAACAAAACAGAAAAAGAAAAACACTGGGCACGTTTAACTGAAAATATATTTGTATTGATTTTTGAATGGCCTGTGAATAGGCGTTTTGTGTACAAGAGGCTGACGTCCTAGTAAGAGAACGCCGCCGAACAAGAGAGTTTATACAAATTTTGTACAAAAGAAAATAAAACAGCTGTGTGAAGTGAATGATCCCACTGGGTTTCAACTCTGTTATTGCCTTTATAACTCCGGGCGTCTCATCACTTGATGACCTTGGTTGAAGGTGAAGCTGACTGATCGATGCCGTCTGAACTTGATGTAGATACCGGATTCTGGATGCAAAGTGATCAATGAGACATAGTATTACGCTTTATCCCTAATTTTTGCCTGGACCGCCCTTTCGGGTTTTCGGTCCACCGGGGTACCCATTTTTGCCCAAGCCGCCTTTTCAGGTTTTCGACTTGCCGGGTGTACAGATTTTTTCATTTTCATCCCTTCATTTTGCCCGAACCCTTTTGGTTCGACGGGAAGCCCTAACTTTTGCCTAGGCATGTCAGCCTAGCGGGTCTTTTTTCATGCGTAGTATTTTTTTACTATGTCTGCATTGGCGGGGTGAGGAAGGTCGTCACCATCCATATTGGTTAATATCATTGCTCCTCCTGAGAACACATGCTTAACCACAAATGGCCCTTCGTACGTAGGGGTCCATTTGCCCCTTGGATCACTCTGAGGCAGGATGATTCGCTTGATTACCAGATCCCCAACTTGATATTCCTGTGGTCTGACTTTTTTGTTAAATGCCCTGATCATCCGTTTCTGATACGTCTGACCGTGACAGATAGCAGCAAGTCTCTTTTCATCAATGAGGTTGAGCTGATCAAGTCGTGTCTGGATCCAATCATCTTCGTTCAGATTTGCATCCTTCATTATCCGGAGAGAGGGAATTTGTACTTCAATCGGCAAGACTGCCTCCATACCATAAACCAGAGAGAAAGGAGTTGCCCCGGTTGACGTCCTAGCTGAGGTACGGTACCCATGTAGAGCAAACAGTAACATCTCGTGCCAATCTTTATAAGTCACTGTCATCTTCTGCACGATTTTCTTGATGTTCTTGTTTGCCGCTTCTACAGCCCCATTCATCTTCGGTCTGTAAGGAGAAGAATTGTGGTGCTGTATCTTGAACTGTTCGCAGAGCTCAGCGATCATCTTGTTGTTCAGATTGGTACCGTTGTCTGTAATAATCCGCTCAGGGACGCCGTACCGACAGATCAGGTTGTGCCGAATGAACCGTGTCACAACAGTCTTGGTTACCGTAGCATATGATGCTGCCTCAACCCACTTTGTGAAGTAATCAATCGCCACTAGGATGAAGCGATGTCCATTAGATGCCGTAGGTTTAATCTCGCCGATCATGTCTATGCCCCACATTGCAAACGGCCAAGGCGCAGTCAGAACATTCAGGGGAACCGGAGGAACATGCACCTTGTCTGCATAAATCTGGCACTTGTGGCATGTCCTGGAATGTTGGTAACAGTCAGCTTCCATTGTGGACCAGTAATATCCTGCCCGTAGGATCTTCTTAGCAGTAGTGTGTCCACTGGAGTGTGTACCAAAGGTCCCTTCATGTAGCTCTTCCATGATTCTTTCTGCTTCAGTTTTATCCACACAACGTAGTAAGGTTGAATCATGGTTTCGCTTGTACAAGATGCCGTTGCTAAGGAAGAACTTGGCTGCGAACCTTCTCAGGAACTTCTTATCATTGACAGATGCACCTTCAGGGTATTCCTGAGCTTCCATATATCTCTTCACTTCATGGTACCAAGGCTTCTCAGTTACCAATTCAGTCTCGAGATCGCAACAATATGCCGGTTCGTCCAGTTTCCAAATGATGATTCAGGGAGCCTCATTATCCCATTTGACTTTGAACATTGAAGACATTGTAGCCAACGCGTCCGCCAACTGATTTTCTTCTCTTGGAAAGTGTTCAAAGGTTATCTCTGTGAAGTGGGGAATCAGGGTCAACACACATTCTCTATAAGGAATCAAGTTTGGATGTTTCGTATCCCACTCTCCTTTGATCTGATTGATCACAAGAGCGGAATCTCCGAAGACACTTAGAAATTTGATCCTTAAGTCGATCGCAGCTTGAAGACCCATGATGCACGCCTCATACTCCGCCATGTTGTTGGTACAGTTGAAACACAGCCGGGCAGTGAGTGGAGTATGAGTACCTTGAGGAGATATGATGATGGCGCCGATACCATTTCCCAAAGAGTTGGAGGCTCCGTCAAAGTGCATAGACCATCGGGGTCCTGGTTCAGGTCCTTCATCCGGTCCAGGTACTTCACAATCAGTTACAATCATGATGCTTTCATCCGGAAACTCGAAATTCATAGACTGATAGTCATCTACAGCTTGATGTGCCAAGTGGTCTGCCAATACACTTCCCTTGATGGCTTTCTGGGTTGTGTACTGAATATCGTATTCCGTCAAGATCATTTGCCATCTTGCAATTCTCCCAGACAGAGCAGGCTTTTCGAATATGTACTTTATAGGATCCATTTTTGAGATCAACAAGGTAGTGTGAGTCAGCATATACTGTCTCAGCCGGCGAGCAGCCCATACCAAAGCGCAGCAAGTTTTCTCAAGCAGTGAGTATCGGGTCTCACAGTCGGTAAACTTTTTACTAAGGTAATAAATGGCATGCTCTTTTCGGCCAGACTCGTCATGCTGCCCCAGCACACACCCCATTGAGTTGTCCAGCACTGTCAGATATAGTATTAGAGGTCTCCTTTCAACCGGTGGCATAAGGATAGGTGGTTCCTGGAGATACTCTTTGATTTTGTCAAAAGCAGCCTGACATTCATCGTTCCAACATACTACCTGATCTTTCTTCAGCAGCTTGAAGATTGGCTCACAGGTAGCAGTCAGATGTGAGATGAAGCGAGCAATGTAATTCAGGCGTCCTAAAAAGCCTCTGACCTCCTTCTCTGTCTTGGGAACTGGCATCTCTTGAATAGCTTTGACCTTAGCAGGGTCCACTTGAATACCCTTGTCACTGACCACGAAGCCTAGCAACTTCCCAGATCTTACCCCGAAGGTGCACTTGTTCGGGTTCAATCTCAGCTTGTATAGTTTCAACCGGTCAAACAATTTCTGCAGATGATCTAAGTGCTCTTCCTTAGTCTGGGACCTTGCGATCATATCGTCAACATACACCTCTATCTCATGATGGATCATATCATGAAATAAAGCGACCATGGCACGTTGGTAGGTTGCCCCAGCGTTCTTCAACCCGAATGGCATGACCTTGTAACAGAAGGTGCCCCACTGAGTAACAAATGTAGTCTTCTCCATGTCTTCAGGTGCCATCTTGATCTGATTGTAACCTGAAAAGCCATCCATGAAAGAGAACACTTTGTGCTGAGCTGTATTATCAACAAGGACATCAATGTGAGGTAAGGGGAAGTCATCTTTGGGGCTGGCCCTGTTCAGATCCCTGTAATCGACACACATTCTGACCTTACCGTCCTTCTTAGGTACCGGCACCACATTAGCAACCCACTGAGGGTAAGAAGTCACTGCAAGAAACCCAGCATCAAACTATTTCATGACCTCGGCCTTGATCTTCTCAGACATCTCTGGACGCATCCGACGGACCTTTTGCTTAACTGGAGGGCAGTCTTCCCTAGTTGGCAAGTGATGGACCACAATATCGGTATCCAACCCGGGCATGTCTTCGTAGGACCAGGCAAAGATCTCCATATAATCATGCAGCATCTTGGTTAACCGTTGCTTCACGCTGAGCTCTAGGTTGGCACCAATCTTTACCTCTTTCCTGTCTGTCTCTGTACCCAGGTTTATGGTTTCCACTGGCTCTTCATGGGGTTGAATTGCCCTCTCTTCCTGAAGCAACAGTCTTGCAAGCTCGCCAGGCACTTCGCAATCATCTTCACCTTCGTCTTCGGCTAAGTTGATCGGATTTTCGAAGTCATAATTGGCAGTAGCAGAGTTGTTATCAGTGAGATCCAGAGTGGATTGAAACCTGTATGAGTGAGTGTGTGTGTAAATACAGCTGTTTTGAAATATATGAAAAGGAAAGAAAGACAGAAAAGGAGCACAATATTTGCAATGCGAAAATACGTCCAAGATTTTCATTCATGATATATGAAATGACAATTTATATGCCCTCACAAATGATACCACGGTGCCTCGGGTAAGACACCGGGCCATAGAGTTTATTTATTGTTTATTACAAAATAACAAAACATAGGAATTCATTACTCAGTAACAAGAGAAACAGGGAGATTGTCTTTCGCACTCCAATTGTTAAGTCCACCGTCGGTTGCCGGGTAGATCCAGCTATCAAACTCAGCTTCATCCACTTCGTCTTCGTCCCCGATAGCATTTACTCCATGAGCAGGTAGGGGAGCTGTCACCACATTAGGCTTCTTAGATGCCTCAAACTCTACCTCCTTGGCGTCAATGAGGTCCTGCAGCTTGTTCTTTAACGCCCAACAGTCATCGGTAGAGTGCCCCGGGCTATCTGAATGGTAAGCATAACGAGCATTCGGGTTGTACTTGGGAGATGCAGTATTGGGGAACTTCGGAGCCTCCCTGACAGTCACCAAATTGGTGGATAGCAACTGTGGCAGGATCTGCGATAGGGTCATGCCTAATCGGGTGAACTCCCTCTGGGGTCTTTCAGCCCTTTGAGGATTGGTCGGCCGAGGAGCGGCAGCAGGCTTAGCAATCATTACCGCACTGACAGATTGGCGGCGCTCAGATCTCTCTGATTTCCTGGAACCATACACGGCACTAGACTCCTTCTTGAATGGTTTCTTTTCCGAACTAGATGATACACCCTTCGCAATCTTCCCAGACTTTAACCCAGCTTCAATTCTCTCTCCAGTTAAAATCAAATCAGTGAACCCAGCAGAAGAATTCCCGATCAGATGGTTGAAAAATGGCCCAGATAGGGTCCCCAAGAACATGTCTACATACTCTCGATCAGTCAATGGTGGCTGCACCCTGCCAGCCAGGTCTCTCCATTTCTGAGCGTACTCCTTAAAACCTTCGCTTGCACCTAACGACATACCCTGGAGTTGGATACGTGTGGGGGCAAGGTCGACATTATATTGATACTGCTTGTAGAAAGCAGTAGCCAACTCCTCCCAGTTACGAACCTTGGTCCCATCCAGCTGATAGAACCATTCGAGATGAGTCCCTGAAAGACTCTCCTGGAAGAAGTGGATCCACAAATTCTTATCCGCAGAGTACGGCTGAATTTTCCGAACATAGGACCTCAGATGCAGCTTGGGACAAGACGCCCCGTCATACTTAGAGAAGGATGGTGCTTTGAACTTATGAGGGATGATCACACCAGTTGACAAACCCAGATCTCCGAAATCCAGCCCAGGTACCTGTTGTACCTCCATAGCTTTCAACCTATCCTCCAGTTGCTTGTATCTGTCTTCGGCCGGAGGGTACTGCTCTTCATCAAAATCTGTCTCGTTGTCGGAGACTACCGGACTAGGAACCCTTGCTTCTGCCTGAGGAGAACTCTTGTCAACAGAAGAACCAGCCTCTTCCTGCTGCAGAGCATTGCCAAACCTTCGGCCCGAGTTGAACAGAACGGTTCTTCTCTTCTTCTTCTTCTCCTTCTTCAGGAGCATAGCCTTCAGCTCTTCTTGGCCTTGAGCCAAACCCTTGATTAGTTCCTGAAACTGCGCATTCTGCGCCTGAAGAGCCTTGATGGAGGTCTCAGTTGATGAAGAGTCAGTATTCATGATGCTGAAATAAACAGCGAAGAACTGTAAGCAACCTGAAAAGAGGAAAAACCTGCTATGCACATGATGTATGATATGTGTTTATGCAATGCATTCAAGGGTTCGGAAGTTCAAATTTGTTGTAGACAAAAAGGAACACACGTTATCATTAAAGAAATCATTTTTTAATACATCAAAGCCTCATGGGCAAAAGTACAAAAATCAAATCAATCCCAAAATATGATGCGCATCCTCTTTGGAGCTATGTAAGTGTTGAGATTCCTCTCCTCATGCAACAGGCGGGTAAGCTCCAAGACCTTCTTTTCACTGGCATGTAGAATGGTCTCAAGAGAATTCCGTTCCTCCTTAAGCTGGATCCAGCTCTTCTGCATCTCTTCCCAGGATGTGGGCATATCAGGGTGCTGAATAGTGCAGGGCACTTCCCCTTCCAAGACCGGTTCTTTGATTACTGGGAGCATATGAGGATAAGGCATTACTAACTTCTGGGAGAGGGCGCGTACCCACTTGAGATAAGGTTCCAACGGGATGGAGTTCCTGTGCCCCAGTGTCTTGCTGTCTATCCTATTTGGCATCCTCCAGGCTCTGATAAATCTCTGGCGAAGTCCTTGAGTATCGTTGTCGAAGTCAAAAACTATGTCAGGAATTAACATGTCATGAGGACCATCTCTCCGAGCATATCCAAACTGTCTCCAAGCCAGGCATGGGCTGTAAGTAATACCTCCTCTGATTCCAAGTAAAGGAACATTAGGGTACTCCCCGCAACGATCAATAATAGTGACATCTTCTCTGGACCGAGGGCACCAATGTATATCTGCATGTGTAAGAGTCATCAACCGTTGTGACCATCTCAAACCCCGCTCATTCTTCAGGACTGATTGTGGAAGGTGCGAAATAAACCACCTTCCCAGGAGAGGAGTGCAACACATAAGGACACCTCTTTTTCTCATGGTTCGAGTGTAACATGAGTGAAGGATGTCCCCCAGCAACGTAGGTATAGGATTCCTGGACATAAAGATCTGGACAGCACTGATATCAATAAGCTGATCTGGGTTAGGGAACAACACCAAACCATAGACAAGGAGGGCCACAACCTCTTCAAAAGCTTGCAAGTCAAGGGAGTTCCAACATTCAAGGGCCTTCTCAAACAGAAACCTGGCTAAGAACCCTTTGACACCACTTCTAACTTCCCAATGTCCCTTGAGGTCAGATGACTGTAGGTGCAAGGCTTTAGCAATCTCTTCAAGCTTAGGTTCCTTTTCTGTACCGTTGAAGGGTAGCTGATCAAGGATAGGGATCTTCAGGAGCCGGGAGAACTCCTCCAATGTAGGTACCAACTGATAGTCCAAGAAGGTGAAACAGTGATGCAGAGGGTCAAAGAATTGGAACAGGACCTTGATCATATCTTCCTCAATGTTGGTGTTGACCAAACTGATGAGGCTTCCATGTCTTTCACTGAATGAAGAGTTCTCAGGGATCCTGGATATAAGCTCCTTAAGCTGAGGAGGGATCCTTACAAGACTGATTTGAATTGTCTTTCTACGA